>JAOWBW010000674.1:186185-442765 GCA_026119855.1 Campanula takesimana
CCTGAGAACTTCAACAAGATTGTTGAGCTCATGCAGAAAATGCAAGAATGTTGTCAACCACCCAATGAGATTGTGCAAGAACTTTCTCCCGACTTTGATCTATCAACTCTTGGCCAGTTGTAAGTTGTTTACTTCTTGTTGATCAAATCTCTATCTTTATGCTATTATATGTCCATACTCTTACGTACAAATGAAACATAATCAGCATAGAAATGGTAATAATATACCTTGATTTTTATTTATCTAATTCTATATGATAATTGTACTTATCACTGTTTAATGCTGTGCGACAAGCTGATACCCTGTAATGTATTCAGTGGTGAAGCCTTTTTGGTAAATGGGGTCATTTGAAACCCCTTGATTTTGGAGGAATGGCGTTTCTTCTATCTTCAAGTTTAGAAAATAGCATTTTAACGCTAAAATGAGCAATTTTGGCAATTTTGACCTCCTTGTATTTAGAAAAAATACCACCATATCATAATTTTTGACCTCTTCAAGTTAAATACTGGCTTGCCACCGATTGCATTTTGTTATGTTCGGAGCTTTCTGGTCATCCGTTATTTCTCCCCTCCGTCCGGAAAGATTGTACAGTTTGACTTTTTTATGGTCAACACAAGTGCACTTTGACCAAATAGCTCAGTGACAATCTAATCATCATAGTTAAGTTCTACAATTTCATTGAGATGATTAGACTTGTATTAATGTTTGGTCAAAGTTCACTAGTATTGACCACCAAATGTCGAATGGGACTACGTTTTTGGGACGGAGGGAGTATTTTGTTTGTCATTGAGCTTATAGTAGTACTGTTAGTTGATTGCTGATTTATATCTGCCTCCTTGCAGATCACCCGAGTCGCTTGAGCAGCAACCTAATTGTTCTATAATGTGAAAGAGGATATGATATCAACACACTTCCATACTTCACCCCGTTTTGTGTCATTTTTACCCTACATTTGTGAGGACCGAGCTCAGTTTATTTTGCTGGAAATTAGTTAATCTGAATAACTTTGCCTGCATTTTGTAATGAATTTGTCAGGGTTTGAGGTAGTGTCTGAAAGATTAAGATCTGAAATTGTCATTGGTTGAGGTAGTGTCTGAATGATTAAGATCTAAATTGTCATTGTTGCTTGTACAAGAACAATGTTGGCTATAGTTTCATACTGCAATGGCATTAGTACTTTACTTGGTACATTGTTTGTACAGATATTTTAGTATCTTGTTGTCTTTGATATCTTGTATAAGGAGCCAAGGTGTTGCTCCGCGGTAGCGGATGAGCTTAATTCGCCATATCTACCTCTTTTATACGTGCTGTCAAGATTAATTGGATAAATGTGGGGTCCACCGATCGTGCTATTAATTTTGGCACTTCACTTCATGAGTGAGAATGTGGCAAAATTTATCCACACACGGCATCCCGGAAGTTGTCATGCGCAATCGGACAAAGCTTTGCGTCTCGTTCGTTGATCTTGTGAGCGGAGGAGAGGTAGACACGGCCTTGGAGATGACAACGTGAATCCACAAATGGTAACAGAACTTCCATTTAGTTGGGTTTATAACTTATCGAGTTCGAGTTGGACTATCATAATATCTAATCGCGCCACACCAAATTCATGCATAGTATCTTTATCCTCTATGTAACTCTCCAATTTTTGTCACGTAAACTAGCAGACTCGAGCTTTGTGGTGTCAAGCTCGAGCTCGTTTATAACTTATCGAGTTTGAGCTTTAATCGAGCTCGAGCTTAGATTTTTTTCTACAAAATATGTATTCTTTAATGAGCTTACCGCGTCGAGTTTGTGCCGGTCGAAAAAAAAAGGTTTAAGTTTAACTAGCTTATCGAGCCGAGCTCGAGCTTGAGTTGATCGCGAACAAATACAACTCAAGCTTTTAACGAGCTAAACGAGTCAAACATGATCGACTTGATAACAAAACGAGCTTGACAGAGTTCGGTCGAGTTACACCTTGAGCTCACTCGAACTTTCACGAGCCGAGCTCGAGTCAGCTCGTTTCTTAAACAGCCTAGCTCACAGGACTTGGTCGTTATAGTACTTTTATCACATACATATGACATGAGCAATGAGCAATGGGCAAACACCAATGCACTAATTTTTATTTTCTACCCAACATGCCAGCTAATTTTCATTTTTTTACATGTGAAAAAACCTGGTAATGGAACTGCTGGTGCCGGATGATGTGATCAAACTAGTTTATAAACAACATCATGGAAGTAATTTGAGATATATGCATGGAATTCTTAATATAATTTCAAAGTAAGAAATTAATTAAAGATCATAAAATCCCCCACAAATTTTTTTTATGCTAAACATTAAATCATTAAATAGCTCCACCAAACCATTTATGCACGATCCATTTCAGTAGTTTAGAGAGCCAGCATGAGAGCGAACGCAAGCTTTGTTCATCATCTTCTGACCAATTAGCCATGAGACGAGCAGTAGCCACTCTCTCGTAGGCCAACCGATAAGCTCGTTCCCATCTCCGACCACGGCTAAGACCACTACTACGAATCCCTTGTTCATCATCATCATCATCTTGAAATGTAATTATTTGGCGAGCTGAAATAAGAAGAGCCTTGAATCATCTAAAATGGCTTGCATGCTTCGCGAATTGGTCGTAAACTTAAGGTTAATTTGAGCAAGAATGGCCATATTAAGGGACTAACAATGGAGTAAGGGCATGAGAGTTGGTTGCACTTAGAAGCTTCAACTTAGCTACAACTATGAAGTGTAAGACCATATCTACATAAGAAGTAAGAAGGTAATGCAATTTTTATTATTTTTTTTTTTTCTCCTTTAGTAGCTTGGAATATGAAGAAAAGATGAGCTTTTAAAGGAGGAATACTCCATAATTGACTAAGGGACCGGCTACTTTAAATCTCTTTCTTTCTGTTTCGCTGCAACTAACAGTATAAATAATGAGACTACGCTTTTTTGTTTATTTAATACTCCCTCCGTTCCATTTCAAATTGCAAATACTAGGTGGCACGGGGATTAAGGAAAAAAGTGAAAAAGGTGATGTGTTGTGAGCGTTAGTTGGGTGGGAGAGAGAAAGTGGGGGTAGAAATAGTTAGTGGGTTAAATGGATGTGAGTGTGCAAGTGGGTTAAAACTTGCCATTTTTGGATTTTGCAATTTTAGTTGGGACACCCCTTTTTGGCAAGTTTTGCAATTTGAAATGGGACGGAGGGAGTAATAATATTGATTTCACATGCGCCCGATGCATTTTAAGTCTAACAATAGGAGTCGTGGTTCTCTCTTCACCCTTGGTGCAACAGAGTGGCAAGGAGGGAGAAGCAGTTCCAAATTCTCTACAATTGGGTTGTCCAATTTTATCATGTAATACTATATTTGTCTCAAAATAAATGTTTTTTTTTTTTTATATATATTTTTGATTGTCTTAATTGAAATGTGACAATAATTATATAAAATTTCATGAAATACAAGACATGTTTTATAGTTTTACCATTAAATAAAGTCAATAGCAATTTAAAAACATCACGAAATATATAAATTTTGATTAAAATTCAATTAATTTGACTAAAAAGTAAAAGAAAATAAATCATATTTATTTCTTTACAAAATGAGTAGTTTAGTATTTGCTTGACTCAATTATTTATTTATTTATTTATTAAAAGAAATCAGGTATTCGTTACTACTATATGTAATTAAGATAAGATACAGAAGAATGTCGACACACATACTTACTTCTAAAGAAACTAGCCCACAATACCGACATAAATCAGATATTTATTATTTGACAATTTTATTAATAATTTGGAAGAATAATGATGTGGCTAGTATCTTCACAGCTAGTACAGGACCTACAGACAAGAATACTTCATTCATTAGTATTTTACTCACTCCGTCTTATAATAAATATTACATTTAATTTTTAATATTTATAAAGATAAATGTTTCATTTGTTATTTATACATTGGCTTGCTAGTTCAATGATAAAATTTAATTATAATTTTTCGTAATTTAGAATTGCGACATTTTTCTGGACGGACTAAAACATAAAATAGGATGGGGAGAATATTATTTAGTTGTAGTAATTAATAACTATTTCATCCATTTCATGTTCATATTTTTATTATTTATCGTTTTTATGTCCCATGTTTATTGTCTACTTTCAAAATTTGGACTTTATTTATTCTTTATTTTATTTTTAAAAAGGGACTTTATATAGTTGTTTTTTCTCATAGTTATCCTTACGAAGTACTTCCTCCGTCCCACCCTAAAGTTGCTAGTTTTATTGGCACGGCACAAAGATTAAGAAAAGGTAATACTGTGAGTATGAAAAGTAAAATAAGAAAGAGAAAGCGAGTATGAAGTTTTTGATGTGAGAATGACAAGTGGATCCCATTATTCATTTAAATAATCAAGCAACTAAAAACCTTAAGGTGAGAGAGACAAAAATGAAAGTAAAAACCGCTGGACGAAGGGAGTATTTAAGATGAGTCCTGCTAATTACACTCTAAATTTCTAAATACAACCCACCTTTATGCTTGAGTTATGGTAGAACAACATTTTAAAACTCAACATAGGTGGTGAACTTAAAAATATGGGAATGTGATGTGAATAATATAGCCCTCATTCAAGATATGATAGTTTATACAAATATAAAACTAATAGGTCAAATTTCTAAATGTAGGCTTTATTATAGGGAATGGAGTAATTACAGATATGTTATTAGTTTTGAAAAAAAAATAAAAAAATCATGCAACTTTCTTAAATGTCGATTTTAATAATGCAAAGGCAATGTCTTGTTTTCATATTTTATAAAGCCGTAAATTACATTTACGCAACCCAATATTGCGGCAATATTCATATTTAAAGCTCAAATATTCAATCTTATCACTCAAATGACAAAACGATGCAAACAATCTCACAAGTAGATATTCATCTGATTTTTTTCGGTTAAGTGATTAAAAATATCTCATTTATACCTTACCCTCAATAATATTGAGAAGGAACAACGTTTTGTTATACTTACGTAACACTGATCATAGCTATCTTTATTAAAAAGTATATTCTCTCCGTTTCATGTGACTTGATCATAGCTATCTTTATTAAAAAGTATATTCTCTCCGTTTCATGTGACTTGAGACCAAAAATTTTGACACACAAATTAAAGAAAAATAAGAGAGAGAAATAATGGGAGGAGGTGTTTGTGAGTATGAAAATTTAAATAGGAAGAGAAATGAGTGGAAGGAATAGTAAGTTAATTGGTGTTGTGATGTGAAAAAGAAAAAGTAAGTAATAGAGAGAATGAGTGGGAATAATAGTAAAGATTCTTTACCATTTTGGGCACTCTCAAATGATGTGAAACAGACAAAAAAAGGGAATAAGTCTCAAATGACATGAAACGGAGGGAGTATGTTCTCTATATGTTCTCTATATAATTCCATGATAGACAAAAACAACAACAACAACAACAAAGCCTTAGTCCCAAATAAATTTGGGGTCAGCTAACATGAATCCTCATATGTCATCGTGATAAAAGGAAGAGAGAGAGAGAAAGAGAAAGAGAGAGAGAAAGAGAGAGAGAGCGAGAGAGAGAGAGAAAGAGAGGAAAAAGATGGAGAAAATAAAATAAAATAAAATAAATAAATTAAATAATAATAATAAGTACGATCAGCCCCCATCATTCACATGAATTTTCGCCCTCCACTTCGGCCTCTTCAACGCCACATCTTCATCCACTCCGAGTAAACTCATACCATTTTCAATCACCTTAATCCAAGTTTGCTTGGGTCTTCCCTACCCCTCGCCATTTTATCACTTCTCCACTCTTCAGGCCTCCTAACCGGTGCATCACTCGGTCTCCGTCTCACATGACCAAACCACCTTAGACTATGCTCCCTCATTTTATCCTCAATGGGCACAACTCCTACTTTACCCCTGATCACCTCATTTCTCAATCGGTCTTTTCTTGTATGCCCACACATCCATCGTAGCATACGCATCTCCGCTACATTCATCTTATGAATATGACACTGTTTCACGACCCAACATTCAGTGCCATAAAGCATTGCAGGCCTAATTGCCGTACGATAGAATTTTCTTTAATCTATTTGGCATGCACGATCACAAAGAAATCCTGCGGGCACTCTTCCACTTCAACAACCTGCTTTATCATACATATGAGGCCACATCTCCATCCAATTCTCCATCTTTTTGGATAATAGATCCAAGATAGCGAAAGAACTCGGAAACTTGGACAATCTTTCCATCGAATGTGATCACTCCTGCCTCTCTGCTTCCAACTTTGGCTAAATTTACACTCCATATATTCAGTTTTGCTTCTGCTTAACCTTAAAACCTCGAGATTCCAAAGTGCGTCTCCACAACTCCATTTACTTTCAACACCTCTTTTGTCTCATCAATCAGCACAATATCATATGCGAACAACATAACACCATGGAATATCATCTTGATTGACCTCGTCACTTCGGTCCATTATCAGGGCAAGAGAAAGGGACTAAGTGCAGAGCCTTGAAGCACTCCAATCGTGATAGGGAACTCTTCTGTCTTCTCAACGCTTGTCCGTACACTAGTACTAACTCCATTATACATGTCCTTGATAATATCAATATATTTCTTTGAAACGCATTTCTTTACTAAAGCCCACCAAAGTACCTCTCTTGGCACTTTATCATACGCCTTCTCCAAATCAATGAAAACCATGTGCAAATCTTTCTTTTTATCTCGATATTTCTCCATGATTTGTCTCATAAAATAGATTGCGTCCATAGTCGATCTGCCGGGCATAAATCCAAATTGGTTATCCGAAATATAATTCCATGATAGAACCAAAAAAAAAAAAAAAAACTCCACAATTCCTCTCTTGAAATTGAGCCAAACTTTAAAATAAATCCAAGAGGTGTTGAGAATTTAATCCTAAAGTTGGATAGGACAATAGATTGAAAGAATAAACAATAATGTTATTTTGTATATTAGAAATGAAGACTAACTATTGTGGTCCTAGTTTGTTCTAGGAAATTTCCTTGAAGTTTCGCAATTTTTGAATTTTAGAATTGCTCATCGAATATACGCTCTTGCAGTAATAACGTTTTACGTAATGTAAAATATGTGCTACACAATATAAATGTAAATGTTGGGTTAATGCCTTTGAATTTGGGACGCCGAGTTAAAGGATTAAACAACAGAGAGATTTCGTAATTCCGGGACAGAGCGCAGAAGGAAGGTTTCCAAGTCAGTTTTGGACTAGGTTTCCAAGTCAGTTTTGGACTAGGTTTCCAGTCAGTTTTGGACTAGGTTTCCAGTTCCTAGAGATTTTGAGATAAACTTTACTAGTATAAATAGAGGCCAGTAGTTTAGATTAAAATCACACCTCGGATTGTCATAGACAAATTATTAGAGTGCTCAGAGCAAGGTCTGTAATTCTACAGTTACACAGTTAGGAATTTTGTGATCAAAATTCGTGTAGCAGTAATAGTGAGATCTTGTAATCGTTTCTCCAGATTGATAATAATATTCTCTCCCCTCCCGTGGACGTAGCCAAGTTGGTGAACCACGTAAATTGGTGTTCTTGTGATCGCTCGCTTTTCTTATCAAGTCTTGTTATTGCTCTAACAAGTGGCATCAGAGCTTGGTTGAAAAGGAGAATTAGCATCGACGGAAGAGATCCAAGATCGAAGAAAAACAAGGTAGCAGTTTCTGGTCCGTTTTTTATCCAGCGCAGCGGTGAAGAAAAAGGCGTAGCGCATTCGTTCACCGTTGGATCGTGCTGATTTTCGGTGAGTAGCTTCGGGACTCATAGATCTTCGATCTGAACGGTGGAGATTGGATTTTGATGTCCGTAGCATCCGAAATTGTATCCGGACAGAAGCTGCTGGTGTTTTGTCTTCGATTGTATGCGTTTGGAGTTTCTTGTTGCGATTTCTCTTAGTGGCACCAGGGCTTTGGTTCGTGGTTAGAAATTCAGGGATTCCGCTGCAGAGAACAAGAAGATGGGTCAAGGAGCAGATTCGATCGACAAGTTCAATGGGAAGAATAGTTTTTTCTCTCTGGCAGATCAAGATGAAGGCTTTGTTGGTAGACAAAGATGTATGGGAACCGTTGGAGATTGCAATCAGGGATCGTAAGGATCCCAAGGGTAAGGCAGTCACCACAGAAGGTACAGCAGAACAGTCAGAGAAGGACAAGATAGCAGCAGCGAAGGAGGTGGCGGCATTGAGAAGTTAGATCAGAAGGCTCACGCCAAGATCATCAGACAGTTGGATGATGAGATCCTAACCAATGTTGCAGGAACAGACTCCGGAAGCGATCTTTGGTTAAAGTTGGAAGATATGTACATGACACGTTCATTGACCAACAAGTTATACCTGAAGAAGAAGCTATATGATTGTCGTATGACTGAAGGTACGCCCATAAATGATCATCTTAACAGATTTACTTCTGCATTACTTGAACTGCGTAATATAGGAGTAGTTGTTGATGACGAGGATGCAACCTTGCAGCTTTTAGTATCTTTACCTATGTCTTATGAACATTATGTCGATTCGTGCATAAACTGTAAAGATGGGATCTCTCTAGAGGAGGTGAAAACTTCTCTCAAGATGAGGGAATTGCGCCGAAAGGCGAGTGGGAATGAGGCAGGTACCCAGTCATCATGTTTGGTTGCTAGTAGTAGCAACAGCAGGGGTTCTAGTGGGAGGAAGAACAATCAAGGTAATTCTTCACACAAGAAGGGTCCAAAACCTGGGGATATCTGTAATTTCTGCAAAGAGAAGGGGCATTGGAAGTTCGACTGTCCCAGAAGGAAGCAAGGCAAGGCACCAGTCACAGCAGAGGCCATGACGGCCAGAGATTGCAGTTCAGATGAGGATTATGCTCTAGTAACATCAGAATTAGCATGCGCATCTAATGCGTGGATTCTTGATTCAGGAGCGTCTTACCATATCAGTCCTATGAGAGAATGGTTTACGGTTATAGGCAGATAGTTGGCGGTGATATAAGCATGGCTAACAGTGAAGTCTGCAGGGTTGTCCGTATTGGTTCGATCAAGGTCAGGACTCATGATGGTAGGGTTGTCACTTTGAACGAGGTTCGACACGTTCCGCATATGACGAAGAATCTGATTTCTCTTAGTCAGTTAGACAGCAAAGGGTTTAGTTTCAAAGGTAAAGGTGGAGCAGTTAGTGTCTGTAACGGTTCAGAAGTGATGCTGAAGGTCTTAAGCGGGGCTCCTTGTATTTCCTCCAAGGAAAGACGCTTGCAGAGTCGACTATGGCTGCATCAGAAGAGGTGAACGAGGGAGATATGTCTAAGCTGTGGCACATCAGGCTCGGTCACATGAGCACTCGAGAGATGTATGAGTTGACTAACAGAGATCTTCTTTATGGCCTTAAGATCAAGGATCTTAAAGGCGTTCTGGATTACATCCACTCAGAGTATTGGGGACCTTCACGTCAGGGATTTCTAAGGGAGCACAGATATGTCTTGTCTATGGTTGATGATTATTCGAGGAAGACATGGGTGGTTATCATGGAGCACAAGAATGGGGCTCTAAGGAATTTCAAGGACTGGAAGACGGTAGTGGAGAACCAGACAGAGAAGAAGATCAAGAAGCTCCGGACAGATAATGGTTTGGAGTTCTGCAGTACTGAGTTCGATTCGTTTTGCAGACAGGTGGAGATTCTAGACATCTCACCAGCAGAGGCACGCCACAGCAGAATGGTGTAGCAGAGCGGATGAATCAGACATTGCTTGAGAGGGCGAGGTGCATGCTCTCCAATGCAGGGTTGTCTAAGCGGTTCTGGGCAGAAGCGCTTAATACAACGTGTTACTTGATTAATCATGGACTTCATACCGGTATTGGCCTCAAAGTTCCCTATGAGGTATGGACTGGTAAATCCATGATTGTTTCAAGTGTTGGCGGTGTTGATAAACAGGTGGAGCAACAAGATACTGAAGAGTTAGTTGTCCCACAGTCAGATGTTGAAAAACAGGTGGAGCAACAAGATACTGAAGAGTTAGTTGTCCCACAGTCAGATGTTAATCATGATCCACCAACAGAGACAAAGACTGAAGCACCAGAAAGTTCAAGTTCAGTTCCTAAAGAACATGGGTTAGCACAAGGAGGGTCTAGAAGAGCTAATTTCAGGAATGGATTTGAAGACTTGGTGTCTTATGCACTGCAGGTTGCTGAGGAAGTAGAACCGTTCTTGCGGAACCTTCTATTTTCAATAAAGCAGATACATGTTCAGAGTCATCTCAGTGGTACGCGGCTATGGGTGATGAGATGGGGTCTCTTCACAGGAATCAGACTTGGAAGTTGACTACAAGGCCAGAAGGCAGGAAGATTGTGACTTGCAAGTGGATCTTCAAGAAAAGGGAAAGGATGTCCCCGGTAGAAGAGGTCAAGTATAAAGCTCGAGATGTTGCAAGGGGTTTCACACAGAGAGAGGGGGTGGACTACAATGGGATCTTCTCACCAGTGGTCAGACACACTTCTATCAGAGTGTTGCTAGCAATAGAAGGAGAGATATACATGACAGAGTCGGAAGGATTCCAAGTTCCTGGTAAGGAAGATCAAGTTTGTAGATTGAAGCAATCGCCTAGGCAGTGGTACAAGAGATTTGACAGCTATGTGTTAGCAGCAGTCAAGAAGTCAAGGATTCAGAAGCTGAAAGGCTTGGTCGCAGAGATGAAGGGTTTGGGTAACGCGAAGAGAATTCTGGGTATGGAGATCTATAGAGACAGAGCCAAACGGAAACTGTTCTTATCCCAGAAAAGATACATCAAGAAAGTTCCAGAGAGGTTTGGTAGGTCAACAGCTAAGGCTATAGACACTCCGGGTGCAGTGAATGCACAGACAGTCGCGTTTGGGCCCAAATCGGTTGAGGAGAAAGAGTATATGGCTCGAGTATCTTATGCTAGTGCAGATGGTAGTTTGATGTATGCTACAGTGCGCACTAGCAACGTCAGACTCGTCTATGGAGATGGGACAGAATGTGCAGTAAAGGGTTTCTCAGATTTGGGTGATGTTGACTCAAGAATATCGAAGACCGGATATGTGTTCACGCTTGGTGGGTCAGTTGTCAGTTGGAAGGCTAAATTGCAGACGACAGTGACGTTGTCTACAACAGAGGCAGAATACGTGGCATTGACAGAGTCCGCTAAGGAAGGAATATGGTTGAAGGGATTGATCAGCAATCTTGGGGTTCATCATGAGAAGACCAATCACATTGATGTCAGATATCATTTCCTAAGGGATGAGAAACGGGTAAAGGTGAAGGTAGGGACGGGCGAACAACCCTGCAGACATGTTCACAACGGGAAGCAAGTTCCAACATTGTTTGGACTTGCAGATTGTTCGCAGCTATTAGATAGCAGAAGAGGCGAGGGGGGAGAAAAGGTTTGTTGTCATGGAGATTCAAAGTCAAGGTGGAGATTGTTGGGTTAATGCCTTTGAATTTGGGACGCCGAGTTAAAGGATTAAACAACAGAGAGATTTCGTAATTCCGGGACAGAGCGCAGAAGGAAGGTTTCCAAGTCAGTTTTGGACTAGGTTTCCAAGTCAGTTTTGGACTAGGTTTCCAAGTCAGTTTTGGACTAGGTTTCCAAGTTCCTAAGAGATTTTGAGATAAACTTTACTAGTATAAATAGAGGCCAGTAGTTTAGATTAAAATCACACCTCGGATTGTCATAGACAAATTATTAGAGTGCTCAGAGCAAGGTCTGTAATTCTACAGTTACACAGTTAGGAATTTTGTGATCAAAATTCGTGTAGCAGTAATAGTGAGATCTTGTAATCGTTTCTCCAGATTGATAATAATATTCTCTCCCCTCCCCGTGGACGTAGCCAAGTTGGTGAACCACGTAAATTGGTGTTCTTGTGATCGCTCGCTTTTCTTATCAAGTCTTGTTATTGCTCTAACAGTAAAATTTACAAACATACAAAAAAATATTAAATTACTTTCTAGACAAATATTTACGTTTAGAATATTAGTGTAATATTCCTATATAATGTTTAGTTTCGAAATTGAATGAATAGTATAGACAACGAATAATACTAGGAGTACAAAAAAGTCACAAAATATTGCTCACAAAATTATAGGGTAGTGATTTTATTGGTGTTTTTAATTTGAATGTGATGGGTCCATTATCGATGCAGCTAATAAAATATCGTCACCTCATGTTGTAAGCAAGAATTTGTAACCTTATTTTGTGCCCTCCGACAAACATATGAGATGTGGAAGACATGAAATGGAATAGTATTGCCTCTTATAACAATTGTATTGACCACTCGAGAAACTTAAATGACATGGGTACCCATGTTCTAAAGTCCGTACATGCACATTTAAACCTTGAATAGAAATCATATTTTTATTTATTTTTTGATATAAACACAGATAACTTATGTTATTAAGAAGGTAGGCTCAGGACCTATAAAGTGGTGATACAATTTTCGAGCATATGTCGCATTATTGTGTGCGAATTTAACTACATTTCTATCTACTTTGTTTACACTAAAGCTATTACATAAGGATTTAAACAAAATGATATCAGAAATACTCGGTTCTGTGGAGAAATCGCAGTTCCTTTGATCTTGAATGTAGTCCCGAGCCTGAGAAGAGTCTGTAAGGATAAGAATGTTGACGTAGTTGTTGAGAACCGCCCATTCTACGCCTTTCCAGATAGCAAGGCATTCGGTTTGAATGCTGGAGGTTGCTTTGCATGAGCTACTTCCGGTGGCGATTCTGCCCTTTATGGGATCTCATAATTCCCATTCTAGGCCTGCCCATCTGGCATTCTTTTCCATGATCCGTGTAACGACCCCAAAATCCGTTTTATTTAATTTATAATTATTTTATATTTTTGAGAATTTTAAATTTAAAATTTTGTGTGCATTTTATTTGTTGCATCATATTAAATGAATTTGCACATCTTACTTGATTATTTGAGTTAGTTAAAGAGTTAGTAGTAACATTTGTTTTGGCAGTTAAGTTGTGTTAGTGGAAATTTTATGGACCAAAGTATAAAAATAAGGTTCAAGGGCTTGGTGTTCAATTTGAAAGAAAGATGGGCCTAAATGGAAAGTTGAAAATGGCATAAACCCACCTCTTCACCCTCTCCCCTGCGTTTCCCCTCACTTACACACTTTCATTTTCCAAAAAAAAAATTCCTCCATTGATGAAAGAAAGAAACAAGGTAAGGTTTTTGTTTGTTTAATTTTCCTTCTTTTAATTTACTACTCCATTTTCAAATTTAATTATATATAAATGTTCAGGGAGTTGAATAGATCACATCTACCGAACAATATAATTTTCTTGACTCATTTCCGAAAAATAGGTAAGTTACTAATCCCCCCTTTTAAATGTTAAAATGGTCATAAGTATGCTATATATGCTTTATATGTTATAAAATAATGTTTTGGGTATATTTTTATATACTTGTAATTTTGGGACAGAGGGAGTAGTAATAATTTTTATATACTTGTAAATTTGAGACAGAGGGAGTAGTAAAACTGGTTATAGACTTGTTATTTGTGGAAAGTGAGTATATGGGTATAGTAGTTTTGGTTTTGGGGAAGTAGGAGAGGATGCAACATCATATATGCTTTATATATTATACTCCTACTCGTGGGACGGTAAAATAATATCTTTAGTTAAAGGTTAAGTAAATGTATTATAAAATTATACTGTTACTTATGGGACGGGGAAAGAAGTGAAAGTATTCTAAACTGGGTATATTAGTATATTAAAAATTATAATGATACTTGTGAAACGGAGGGAGTAGTTATAAATTGTTGCATGTGGGAAATGTTAATACAAATGGGTGTTGTAGTATTGGGAAAATATAGTAATGTTGTTGTACCTAATCAAATGGATATAAACATGTTATATATGTCTAGTAGGTTTGAAATAATGTTTTGGTATGTTTTAATTATATTTGTAAATTTGGGACAGAGGGAGTAGTAAAAACTTGTACATAGCTTGTTAGTATTAGGAAGGGTAAAGAAGTTGGTGTTTGTATGGTGCTTGGGCTGAATTTGTAGCCTTTGTATGGGTTGAAAATGTTGAGGGTTGATAAGGTTAGTGTTTTGGGTTGGTGAGATGAAGGGAGTATTTTGTTTTCAGCCAAAATGAGATTTCTGGGCTGATTACACGACTCGTGTAGGGGTACACGAGTCGTGTAAGGAGAGATTCTGAAGGGGTGTTTTTCTACACGAGTCGTGTACTGTTACACGACTTGTGTAAAAGTTCTTACACGAGTCGTGTAGTGGTACACGAGTCGTGTAAGGGCCCAAAGTCCTGAACTTGTGTATTTTTACGTAAAATCTTCCGGAGGTCATAACTTCTTCATCCGGACTCCGTTTTAGTCGTGTAAACTATCGTTGGAAAGCTCTTCTCGAGTACTACACGATGGGTTGGTTATTGAGTGGGGTTTTGATTTTTATAGTACGTAAATCCAGTAGGTGATTAGTACCAAGATGAGTATCCATGGTTCATTATGGTAGAGTTGGTCTTTTGTGATCAAGTTTGGATTAATGTGATGGTTTGGATGGTTTGTGTGATGACTTAATGTCAATATGGTGCATACTATTATGAAAGCGTGTTTACTTCTCTAATATGAGCTTGTGTGGTTCCCTACTTTGGAATCATACCCCGTTTGTTGTTTAAGCAAGTTTTCTTTGCTTCTGTTGTGTCTAAAGTCCAGCTGGTACTTTTGTGTGTGTTGGGCAGTGATAGGGATTATAATGGTCTCGAGCCAAGTACATTATAAGGCTCCTATCATTGGTTTCCCATTTTAACCCCCTTCCTTGGGCCAAAGGTTGGGCACTTTGGGTTATGACTTTGTGTCATTTTCCCCGTTGTTGTTGTTGTTGTTGTTTGGTTCCGGAACCCGTTTCAGCTCTTCGATGCTGCTCAGTTGATGCCTCTCAGATGGCTATTGTTTGGTTTGAGAACCTTGGCTCAGTATCCACGTATGAGTGTTTATTTCCGCTTTATGTGTTGCATGATGAGTTGGTCGTTATTTCCAACCGGTATGGGACGGTTGGCGATAGGGAGCCTCTCATGTTATGTGCTATGTGTTATACGCTTATTTGTTAATATTGTTTCTTTTTAATCATCATATTAGCATGTAATGTAGTTGCATTTTAGTAACTTACTGAGATTTATTCTCACCCCTTATTTGTTTACCGTTTTAGATAAGAAGGAGTCCAGGGAATAGGTCACAGCACAGGGAGGACGTTGGTAAAGAGATCTTTGGTAAGACTTTTGGGAAGTGATGTGTATAAAGGATACATTATGTAAATGTAATACCTTTAGGGTAGTGTGCCCGTGACTCAGTTATTTGTATCATCTCTTTTAGTAGGTGTTCGTGTTTGTAAATTTTATAAGTAAAGTTTGTTATAGCCAAGTGGCTAAATACTCATTTGTGAAAGTTTGTTTTGTGACTTAAAGTCATGTTTTGGTATCGTGTTGGTTGTGTGAACCTTTTTATGAAAATATATTTCGAAAAATTTTCTTAGAGTTGCTTTACGACGTCTTCCTCGCGTGTCCCGGGCGTGGGGCCAAGTAGGACCACGGGTCGGGCGCGACAGTTGGTATCGGAGCTAGGTTGTAGATGGTCTAGAATGACTAAATGACCTAGGAGGGTAGTTGTGTATAGGGTAAGTAACGTTGAGAGTTTTATGTAGGTACTTATTGAAAATGGTTGGCACCGAAGGGAATCAGTCAGGGCCTTCAGGGTCGGGTAACGCTAGAGAAGAGGTTCGAGCACTGTTCCAAGGTATGTTTGATGCTGTCATGAAAATCATTGACGATACAGAGGAGCATAAAACCAGATTGAAACCTCAGATGTGACAAAATGAGGAGAACAGGTAAAACTGCAACCCCAGCGTAGAGATAGTAGAGAATATCAAGGAACACCTTCGCAAGCGAGGGCATCTTTTCAAGGCCGCATAATAGAGGAACTCGAAGTAAACGATTATGTAACTACTGTCAAAGGATGGGACATTTAGAAGAAAAATGTTGGAAAAAAACAAGGCAAATGTTTGAGTTGTGGTCAGTTGGGTCACTTTCAGAAGAGTTGCTTTAGATTTAAGAATCAGTTATCGGGAAGTGCAGCTGGGTCATCTCGGGGCCAAAAGAGGGATGCTGCAGGAAAGGTTAAGGTGCAAGATCGTGTTTCTTCCATCAATCAACAACAGATTTCAGATTCTTCTAATGTGACTGGAGGTATAATTTCTATGTCTAGTTTGAGAGCACACACACTTATAGACCCTGGCTCTTCGCATACTTGTGTGTTTGTGCATTGTGCTTCTTGATTGCATGTGTCTTCTAAGTCTTTACCTTATGTGTTAGATGTGTCTTCCTAAGGGGGAGTGTTAGACGACCGATAAAGTATCGTATACTTGTGATGTGCGTATTCATGGGCATGTTTTATTTGCCGGTTTAGTGATGTTGTCATCACGAGATTTTGATGTTATGGTGGTGGAATTTTATATGCTAGTGTGTTTTAGTTAAAGCAGGGTATATATATGTGTTTAGCTTTCATGCTATTTAGGCATTAAGAAATTTGTAAATTGTTGTTGCAAGCTTGTGCCTGGTAGTTGGTTTATGGAGTTAGTAGTGAAAAATTTGCATTTAAATTGAAAGATATCTTTTCCTTGTGAGATTTTAAATTTATTTCCCTTGAGTGGTACTTGTTATTGAGGAGAACCTTGGGTGATCTTGAGTGGTTGGGTGCTATGTTTGAGCAACATCAGAGATCAGTAATTGTTTAGTGGTTGATTTGAAGTGATTTATCATTTGTTGAGAATTTTAATTGAGTATATTTCAAAGATGGCTTTTATATCGGGTATGGACATCATGAATGGTGGTTATATAGTTTGAATTCTCATCTGCTTCAGTGGTATTGTTGGATACGTTGAATTGTATAAGTAATCCTAGTCTGAGTTCTTTGAGAGCGGTAGCAGTTTGTAAAATCAGGGCAGAATGTCTTCATGTTAGAGGATATATTATTTTGAGGAAAGTTTCAACTCAGGCATAGGGTTGAGGATTTATTGATGGATTTCTGAGGTAGCTACACTGTTAACTGCATAGCACAGAAAGATGCACTATCTCGATAGATTGGTAAGAGTGAACGAGTTTAATTGTTGCGAGTGTTAATTGATGAATCGAGAGTTGATGACAACTTCAGTATTGATATTGCTTAATGGATTTAACTAGTACTACAGTTATCTAGAGGATATGATTAGTGTTACTAATTTCTAGTGGATATGTCAAGCTTACCCTTATAATGGATTTGATAAATTCCTTATTCATAGAGATGCCTTAAAGAGTGATTGAGATGTTCATTGCTTCAGGATGGTTCGGTAACAATGTGTGCTTTGAGAAGATTGATTCCTTATCAACAAAATTATCCTACCCATAAATTGAGATTTATTGCGATTATACATCCATTGCATTAGTGAATGACTTTGATGGAGTTAGATTTGAAGTGTTTACCATATTATATCATCGGGAAAGGTATTGTGTTAGAGGATTCATTGACTTATAGCTCATGGGTGATAAAACTAAATGGGGAATGTTAGAGAATTAACACTTTGGAGTCTTCGTGAGTTGAGACATGGTGTGACTTTGCGATTGTGAAAGCTTTAAATTTCTACTCTATTGAATAATATCAACTATCGAAAATTACTCGTGGAAATGAATAATGACAGACAATAAGATTTTGTTCGTGGCTAGTGATGGAATTTTAACTTCTATAGCAGAGTATGTAGTCAACACTTAGTGGAATTAAACATGTATAACAGAGTTCAACTATAGATACGTGAAGGGATACACAAGACCAATTTAATTATGAATCCAAGTAGAAGTAGAGTATTGAGATAAATTCGAGGAGTTACCTTTAATTGTTTGATGCGAGGAATTCTAAGTATTCAACTAAGTCCTTGAGTTGTGAATAATCTGGAAGTAAATCATCAGTTGTCAGTGATTTGTTCAGAAGCTAGTTCGATTTCATGGTATATCTACGAGCATGGTAATAGATATGGGTTTCCTTATTTACATCTTGATTTTGGCAAGCATTTCAGAAGGCCTGGGGTTCGGAATTGAGACTTAGTATGACTTTCACCCTCAGTCAGATGGTCAGTTAGAAATAACCATTCAGATTCTTGAGAATTTGTTTAGTTGATTCTAAGAATTCGAGGGATATACCTTTACTTCTCGTGGAGTTGTTTAATATGTCAGTTCTTTTGAGATTTTGGAAAGAGCTAGAGGTTGAGTTTATCGTCTTGTGTTACTTCCTTCTCTCGACGAGGTTGATAATGAGTTCCATGTGTTGATGCCACGCAATTGTGTTTATGATTCTTCTCCGATATGTCTAAAGTTTTAGAGGATATTGAACTTAGTATGGAGTTTCGGGATTGAAGTGAAATGAAGTATCCTGGGTTGTTTGAGGGTTGAGGTAAACAATCCTAAAATTCGGGTCGAATTTTTTTTTTAGGGGGAGTGAGTGTAACGACCCCAAAATCCGTTTTATTTAATTTATAATTATTTTATATTTTTGAGAATTTTAAATTTAAAATTTTGTGTGCATTTTATTTGTTGCATCATATTAAATGAATTTGCACATCTTACTTGATTATTTGAGTTAGTTAAAGAGTTAGTAGTAACATTTGTTTTGGCAGTTAAGTTGTGTTAGTGGAAATTTTATGGACCAAAGTATAAAAATAAGGTTCAAGGGCTTGGTTGTTCAATTTGAAAGAAAGATGGGCCTAAATGGAAAGTTGAAAATGGCATAAACCCACCTCTTCACCCTCTCCCCTGCGTTTCCCCTCACTACACACTTTCATTTTCCAAAAAAAAATTCCTCCATTGATGAAAGAAAGAAACAAGGTAACGGTTTTTGTTTGTTAATTTTCCTTCTTTTAATTTACTACTCCATTTTCAAATCTAATTATATATAAATGTTCAGGAGTTGAATAGATCACATCTACCGAACAATATAATTTTCTTGACTCATTTCCGAAAAATAGGTAAGTTACTAATCCCCCCTTTAAATGTTAAAATGGTCATAAGTATGCTATATATGCTTTATATGTTATAAAATAATGTTTTGGGTATATTTTTATATACTTGTAATTTTGGGACAGAGGGAGTAGTAATAATTTTATATACTTGTAAATTTGAGACAGAGGGAGTAGTAAAACTGGTTATAGACTTGTTATTTGTGGAAAGTGAGTATATGGGTATAGTAGTTTTGGTTTTGGGGAAGTAGGAGAGGATGCAACATCATATATGCTTTATATATTATACTCCTACTCGTGGGACGGTAAAATAATATCTTTAGTTAAAGGTTAAGTAAATGTATTATAAAATTATACTGTTACTTATGGGACGGGGAAAGAAGTGAAAGTATTCTAAACTGGGTATATTAGTATATTAAAAATTATAATGATACTTGTGAAACGGAGGGAGTAGTTATAAATTGTTGCATGTGGGAAATGTTAATACAAATGGGTGTTGTAGTATTGGGAAAATATAGTAATGTTGTTGTACCTAATCAAATGGATATAAACATGTTATATATGTCTAGTAGGTTGTGAAATAATGTTTTGGTATGTTTTAATTATATTTGTAAATTTGGGACAGAGGGAGTAGTAAAAACTTGTACATAGCTTGTTAGTATTAGGAAGGGTAAAGAAGTTGGTGTTTGTATGGTGCTTGGGCTGAATTTGTAGCCTTTGTATGGGTTGAAAATGTTGAGGTTGATAAGGTTAGTGTTTTGAGTTGGTGAGATGAAGGGAGTATTTTGTTTCAGCCAAAATGAGATTTCTGGGCTGATTACACGACTCGTGTAGGGGTACACGAGTCGTGTAAGGAGAGATTCTGAAGGGGTGTTTTTCTACACGAGTCGTGTACTGTTACAAGACTTGTGTAAAAGTTCTTACACGAGTCGTGTAGTGGTACACGAGTCGTGTAAGGGCCCAAAGTCTGAACTTGTGTATTTTTACGTAAAATCTTCCGGAGGTCATAACTTCTTCATCCGGACTCCGTTTTAGTCGTGTAAACTATCGTTGGAAAGCTCTTCTCGAGTACTACACGATGGGTTGGTTATTGAGTGGGGTTTTGATTTTATAGTACGTAAATCCAGTAGGTGATTAGTACCAAGATGAGTATCCATGGTTCATTATGGTAGAGTTGGTCTTTTGTGATCAAGTTTGGATTAATGTGATGGTTTGGATGGTTTGTGTGATGACTTAATGTCAATATGGTGCATACTATTATGAAAGCGTGTTACTTCTCTAATATGAGCTTGTGTGGTTCCCTACTTTGGAATCATACCCCGTTTGTTGTTTAAGCAAGTTTTCTTTGCTTCTGTTGTGTCTAAAGTCCAGCTGGTACTTTTGTGTGTGTTGGGCAGTGATAGGGATTATAATGGTCTCCGAGCCAAGTACATTATAAGGCTCCTATCATTGGTTTCCCATTTTTAACCCCCTTCCTTGGGCCAAAGGTTGGGCACTTTGGGTTATGACTTTGTGTCATTTTCCCCCGTTGTTGTTGTTGTTGTTTGGTTCCGGAACCCGTTTCAGCTCTTCGATGCTGCTCAGTTGATGCCTCTCAGATGGCTATTGTTTGGTTTGAGAACCTTGGCTCAGTATCCACGTATGAGTGTTTATTTCCGCTTTATGTGTTGCATGATGAGTTGGTCGTTATTTCCAACCGGTATGGGACGGTTGGCGATAGGGAGCCTCTCATGTTATGTGCTATGTGTTATACGCTTATTTGTTAATATTGTTTCTTTTTAATCATCATATTAGCATGTAATGTAGTTGCATTTTAGTAACTTACTGAGATTTATTCTCACCCCTTATTTGTTTACCGTTTTAGATAAGAAGGAGTCCAGGGAATAGGTCACAGCACAGGGAGGACGTTGGTAAAGAGATCTTTGGTAAGACTTTTGGGAAGTGATGTGTATAAAGGATACATTATGTAAATGTAATACCTTTAGGGTAGTGTGCCCGTGACTCAGTTATTTGTATCATCTCTTTTAGTAGGTGTTCGTGTTTGTAAATTTTATAAGTAAAGTTTGTTATAGCCAAGTGGCTAAATACTCATTTGTGAAAGTTTGTTTTGTGACTTAAAGTCATGTTTTGGTATCGTGTTGGTTGTGTGAACCTTTTTATGAAAATATATTTCGAAAAATTTTCTTAGAGTTGCTTTACGACGTCTTCCTCGCGTGTCCCGGGCGTGGGGCCAAGTAGGACCACGGGTCGGGGCGCGACAATCCGTCAGTGATTAAAACTTGTTTAGAGCTGAGTTTGTATTTGTTGAAGTTTAAGATGGGACGGAGGGAGTATTTCTTATTTTAAATTTTTGTTTGTCTGATGGGATAGTCTTATTGCTTTCAAAAAAGAAAAAAAAAATCTGATTTACAAAATTATTGGGTTAAAATTAATAAACTTCAAAAATTGTCAACTGAGGAAGAGAGTAGAGGGCGATAGCCAAACAAGAAAGAAATGGCGAATTGAGTAAAAAGTAAACTTTATTAGCGTTGTAATAGAAATGAAATCAGGTAAAAAATGTTTGAATAATCAAATGAGATTGCCATCATGAGATGGATGGTGGAGTGTCAATCTTTTTGAGTAATATGTTCTTCAACCCCACAAAACGAATGTCCAAATTTAATTTTGATCAAAAGCAATTGAACATTCATTTTAAACCGACTTAATATATTATTAATGAAATTTACATTATTTATGCTATTATAAAATTAATGAAGACTACATTTTTTTTAATTAAATACTATTTCTCAAAATGTTAATTTATTTTCTAAATTGAATGATTAAAATTAATGTATTTCAAAATTACCCTAACAATTGGGAAACAACTTACTAATGGCTTATACTCAAGTGTAATAAGTACATCAAAAATAACATTAGAAATGAAAAAACAAAAAGAAGGTATCTTAAAATAGCTGCATAATTAAATTGGACTAAGAAAATTTACTCACTCTGTTCCTAAATGAGTGTCCAATTTCAAGAATTTTTTGTCCCAAAATGAGTGTCCATTTTGATCATAACTTTGCCCCTAAATGTTTTTTTTTTGATTTTTTTTCACCGGTCTCTTTATACTTGCAAAAACTAAATGTTTGTAAAGAGAATTACATGATTATATATGAATTTTGCCACCAAATTGTACAAAAAGTTATGTCTCTTAAAATAAAATTTGGACACTCATTTAAGGACAGAGGTAGTAATATTTTTAAACGGATTTGTAGTATTCATAATTTCCATGGATTTCATGGAGATGAGATTATTTCCATGCAATCCCAATTTCAAGCGACATTCCAACGTTGATCAATCAACTCGCTAAAAATAATAATTCGGCATCTAGCATATCCTAAAGTCTTTGCCTTACATCTTGTTATGTTATTTACATTCTCTCATTTGTCGAGAGCCATTGTTTTCTCCCCTTTGTCGGGAGTCTTTGTCTTCTCTCCTTGTTGAAAGCCTTTGTATTTTTAATTCGATTTATCATTGCAATACTTGCGATGTTTGGTTCGGGATTTCTTGCCAGCCCAAATGCATTACTTTGTCATGTCTTCAACGCCAAATTCTTTCCATTTGGTGGTTTTCTGAAGGCCAATGTTAGGCTCTATTATTGTGGCAGATAAATTATTGACGATTGTTCATCTTTGTATAAAACTTTATCTCTGGGATGAGTATCCGGCCAATGTGGAGCACCATCTTCCTAACCTTTATCAATGCAATTAGTGTTTTGTTTGCTTCAAAAAAAAAATATTTTTAACTGAATTCTGATTGAATGTTTTTATTAATTTCATTATTTGAATACAGTTCTAAAACTTCTTCATTATTCATGAATACAACATTAAAACTATTATCAATAATAATATTAAATTGTAATCAAAAGAAATAAATTTACATAAAATTAATGAACAAAGTGTAATCAAAGTTTTATAAAAGAGGGACTATTTTTATTTTGTTTAGAGGTTATAACAAAAAGAGATTGATCACAATTCACAATTTTTTTAAAAGGAAAGGAACGTCCATGTACAAAACTACATACAAAATACAAAAAATAAAAAGATTCACTACTTCTTTCCTCAATAAATCAAAAGTGTTTATTCTTTAACAAAGAAGGCAATGACAATTTATGATTTTAACAAAATAATAATATTTTCTGTACTTTTTTGGTGTTATTCTATCAGCAAAACTGGTTTTTAGTATTAATTAATGGAGATGAGGCCAATTATTTGTTCGAGAAGATGAATTGGTTGAAACCTATCTATGTGTTGTACCAATGACTGAAATATGGTAGGAACATGGGCGGTGTAATAAGAACAATTTATTTTATTGTTTACTATTTTTTAATATTATATTACTCCCTCTGTCTCTAAATGAGTGTCAATTTCAAAAAAAAATTGTCCCAAAATGAATGTTTTTTTTTGAACATAACTTTGTCTCTAAATGTTTTTTACGAAAAAATTTCACCGGTCTCTTTATACGTGCAAAACTAAATGTTTAGAACGGAGATTACAAGATTATATATGAATCTTTGCCATCAAATTGTACAAAGAGTTGAGATTTTCAGATGTTCCTTAAATGGAATTTGGATACTCATTTAGAGACAGGGGTAGTATGTATTACTAGTGATTTATTGATTATATATTTCTTCCGTCTTAGAATGATAGTCCCTTATCACTATTGAACTATTTTAGTAATTTATTTTTCTTTCTATAATTATCTATGGTGGTGTTATACAATCACACTAGCACCATGGTTCCTCTAAAAACAAGAATGATGCAAGTGAAGTGAAGAGTATTATTTGTTGTGGTAGTTTAGGAAGTTAAGTAGTTTTTAACGTTCAATTTTAGAAATGAAACTAACTCTGTGGGACAAACAAAAATAGAAAGAGAGACTATCATTTTGAGACAGAGAGAATATCATTTAGGGAAAAATACCAAAAACCCCCTTAAAAAAATTCATATCCAAAAGACCCACAATTTTTTTCTTCAATCCAAAAAGTCCTAAATTTATATTATAAATATCAAAAAGTCCAAACGTTAACTATTTAACTAACGCCATTAAGTTTGAACATTCATATTATTGAAAACTTAACTTTTTTTTTCATTTAATGACATGTTAATATTAAAAAAATTACAACGCGAAATAATAATAATAAAAATAATAATAATAACAATATTATTATTATTATATAATAGTTATAGAAACAACAAAAAATAATCATTATTATTTAATTACCTATTTAATAATAAAAATATAAATTTTTAATATATTAGAGAAGTAATTGGAAGGTGCTTCTTTAAGTTTTTTATTTTTTATTATTATTATGAATGATCATAAAAATAACAAAACTTATGATGATATTCTTTTCAGTATTTTCACATTCATTATTATTTCATTCTTATTAATTTTATTATTAATTGTATTATTAAAAATTATTAATTAACTAAAACAGTAATAATAATTAACTATATATGTTGTTGTTATAACTATTACTATTGTTATTATATCTAAGAATATTATAATTAAATTATTTTGCATTGCGAAAAGCTTTTGTATTTGTAATACATCATTAACTGAAAGGAACGTTATTTTTTTTTTATTAGTATGAATACTTAAACCTAACCGCGTTAGTCAATTCGTTAATGGTAGGGCTTTTTGGTATCGATAATTTAATTTTAGGACCTTTTTGATTGAAGAAATATTTTGTGGGTTTTTTGGATATGAAATTTTTTTAGAGGGGTTTTTTAGTTTTTTTTTTCCCTATCATTTATAACGCCACCTTGATATAAACTTTAACAATTTGTAACTACTTTGTTAAAAAAAAAAAAAAAAAAAAAAACAATTTGTAACTACTGAATCACTTGTTGTACTTTGTACACAAAAATGGTACATAAAATCTCATCAGAGGAGGTCGTAACCCCTATATTTTCTTTCTGGATTAATTTCACTACCCCTTAACATTTGGTTAAGAATCAACACCCAGCCTTTTTCAGGTTTTCATTACAAATTTTAATTTTAAGGGCAATGTTAGGCTTACAAAAGAAGGATACAAAATGAAGGATACAAGATGTGGTGACGCTATTTTATTGGCTACGTCGATAGTGGACCCGACACACTCTAATTAAAAACATCAATACAATTATGACACCTCATTTTGTAAGCCACATTTTATAGCCATTTTTTATAACGTTATTATTTCCTAATTTTAATTATAACTATAAAAAGGGGTGGGCAGTAACATTTATGCTCTCTTTGAAAAGAAAATCTCTCTCCCAAAAGAAATGGAATCTCCGAAACCTATGTAATTAGTGAAGGCAAATTCTTGGAAATGGCGGCCGCAGCAGGTGCGGCGGGTTGCCCACGGGTCGGCCCGCCCGTCTCCATGCTCTACCCGCTCGGATTTTTTTTTTTTGAAAGCGACATCTGTCCTTTTTTTAAAAAAAAAAACCCAATAATTTTAAAATGTTATATCTTGAGATTTATAAGTCAAAAAAAAATATTTAAAAATACCGTTGTGTTAGTCTCGACGAGACGAATAAAACTACATAGGTCATGATATGGTTTGATTTTTTTTTTTAAACATTTTTTCACACATAAAAAGTTTGAGGTGCTTGCCAGCTGAAATGTAACACTCTGTTCTGATAAAAGTAACACTTTCATCTTCAAAAAGTAACCCTTTTTCTACTGTCAAATGTAACATCAATTTTACAAAAAAAAAAAAAATGAGTTTGCATTTCAATTGTTACTTTCTCAATAAAAAATTGTTACATTTCATATATAATGTTACATTAAGGAATATAAACTGTTAGAATTGAGAAAAAAAATGTTACATTCATTTTTTATAAAATGTAACATTAGTTTAGTTGTCAATCCTATGTTATTTTCGGAGAAAAAAAGTGTTACATTTGAAAAAAATGAGTGTTACATTCCCTTATAAAAAGTGTTACATTAATTTAGTTGTCAATCTTTATGTTATCTTTATCTATTGTAGCAAAATTGTGGTACATTTTTTTTAAAAAAAGTGTTACATTTGAATAAAAAAGTGTTACATTTTGTTATAATAAGTGTTACTTTTGTTGAAGGCAAAAAGTATGGGTGGTACATTTGAAAAAAAGTGTTACATTTGAAAAAAGAATGTTACATTCCTTTATAAAAAGTGTTACATTAATTTAGTCGTTAATTTTTATGTTATCTTTAATCTATTGCATCAAAATTGTGGTATATTTTTGAAAAAAAATATGTTACATTTGAAAAACAAAAGTGTTACATTTCGTTATAAGAAGTGTTACTTTTGGTGGGAGGGAAAAAGGTTGTGGGAGCAAAAAAAAAAAAAAAAAGAAAAAAAAAGGGCATGGTCGGCGCCGCACGGGGTGCGGCCGCCGCACCAGAGACCGGCTCATTAGTGAAAGGCGGGAGTTTTAATTTGAGAAAATTTTGGGGGAAATTAGTTTCTCCATAAGTTATAAAAAGTCCTATTTTTATAGGTGTTAAAGTTTATGGTTTAGGGTTTAGGGTTTAGGCCTTTTAGGGTTTAAGAAGGGTTAAAAAACAGGACTTTTATAACTTATGGAGGAACTAGTTTCCCCCAAAACCAACTCGTTTTAATTTTATTAGTATTTTTTGGCTTATAATTAGTTGTATATTAACTTACTGAAATTTGATCATTATTTTATGAAAAAGTAATTTAAGAATTATATTTTTTACATCAATAAAAATTTTATCAATATATATTTTAAATATTTATCAGGATAATTTTATTTTTTAAAATTTAATCAAAGTTCAATCAATAGGACTACAAGTATTCAGATAATGAAACCATTGGTATTAAGCATTAAATTTAAGATACTCAATAACAACAAAGGTAGAAATGTCTATTATGGAATTAAGATACTCAACAACAATAATGAAAATAAAACATGAGATCATATTTGAATGGTATAAACCGAGCATAGCTTTGAGCCATGATCATATTTAAGATACTACTAACAACAAGAAAATAGATATTTTTCCTAGAGAGCCAACATTGAGAGGGCATGGAAATTTTGTTCATCTGAAAAAGAATGAGGTGAATTTCGTCGCGCATAACTCACTCTCTCGTGCACTAACCGGAGAGCTCGATCCCATCTTCTTCCTTCAAAATCAGCGATTCCGTCCCCATAAAAGACAATCTGGTTTAACCGAAAGAGAAAAAAACTCGTATTTGCTAGTATGTCTTCGTAGATTTCGCGTATATATCTCGAGTTTAAGGAAAGCTTAAGCAAAAATGGGAATAGTAAGGTTATAATCAAGGTTGGAGTTGTTAAACTATGAGATTTGGTTAACACTAAAAGCTTTAGCTTAGCTAGAAGAAGAAAGTGAAGTCCCATGGGAGTTGAAGCCAAGATATAATATAGAGAGAGAATATGGGGTTTATAATGTGAAGGATTAGCTTAAATAATGGATTTAGAGAATGATTAAGAATTAGTTTGTTATTATTTATTCAGTGATGGCTTACTATTTGTATGTCAAAAGAAAATACTCACCCTCCGTCCCAAAGTGATCTTCACACTTTTTTACGAATGAACTTTGAGTAATGATTTTAAGTTGATTTAATTATCCTAATAAAAATCTAAAATTTGTTATTGACACACCATCAAAAATACTATCAATAACAAGTTTTAGGTTTTCATTAGGATAATTGAATCAACTTAAAATCATTGCTGATAATGTCAAAAAAATGTAAAAATTATTTTGAGACGGAGGGAGTTTAAGAACATGTCTACTAATTGAAACTAAAGGCTATCCAGTTCAACTTCATAGAGTCGGGTTGTTTAATGGTTCATATTGTTGCAACTAGCAATCAGATGCTGCACCAACAAAGGTAGGTCATAATTTGGTCACAAAATCATTTTTTTACACTGATAGGTTGAGATTAAAATTTAGCTTGACTATTATGAGTACTTTCTGAAACCGATAAAATTTTAATTGATCATGAATATCCAAAAAGGGCCGTAACCTATATTTGATCATTCATTGGTTGAGCACTTCCAAAATTTCTTATTCATTACGATAATACAGTATTGTCATAATGTGAAATTTAATAATTTAATGATAAATATAATACATAAAAAGCCGTATAAATATTAGAGGAAGTTTTGTGTGAAACGGTCTCAGACATGAGAGTGAGAACAGGGGCGGACCTAGGTAGGCCCTTTCGGGGGCCGCGGCCCCGTTTGATTTTTTTTTATTTTTTTTTTACAAGTGCATTTTTTTGTAAAAGTTAAGGGTGTTAGTGCAATTTAGTAAACTTTGCCCCCCTTAGATGTAAAATAAAAATATACTAACATTTTTTTTTGCCACCTTATGCAATTTTGCCCCCTTTATACAAAATCCTAAGTCCGCCACTGAGTGAGAATGGACATAGGCTTGCCCCGCCCTGCCCACTGAGGGCAAACCATTTACTCTCTTACAAGACTCGTCTCACATGTGAAACCGCCCCACACAAGTTCTGTCTAAATATTAACATAGTCTAAAAATAGTTCGATGTTCTATAAACTAGCAAAAGTGCGCACATCATGAGTCGCTTTTTTCAGGGGTTAAAGATATAAAGGGAAGTGAGAAAAGTGGCACGATATAATAAAGTAGTCTAAAAATCTTTAGAAATCTATGTTTTAATCCTTAATTAATCCCACGAGAACAGATTGGAAATATTAATTACACTCCATACATGATGGAAAATGAATCACCCAGCATTAAAGCTGGTTTTTTTCCCCTTTTTTTTTTTTTTTTTTTGTAAAAATGTAACATGCCTGTCACATAAATATTATTTTTATTTGGAACTGTAATGATTATTAAACGAGATGATTGTGACATCATTTAATAAATATTCATTCACTTTTTTTGTTTCACTAAAAAATAATTTCATATTTTCTTCTAATTTGGCCTCTGAACTAAAATTGAACAATTTTCATGTTGTTAGTAAATCAGACCCAAGAGATAGCAGATAATAATGAACATAATTACACAAATCAACAAGTAAGAACACAGATTTTACGTGGTCACCAACAACCTATTGGCTACTTCCACGGGCAAAGGGAAACATATATTATTATTATGGAAATCCAAAAACAGATTACAGATGATCAATCTTGTGAAGCAGGAAACACAAGAGATCCAGAAAAGAAAACTTAGAAACCAAGAAATCTAGTTTTCTACAAATACAAATCTCACTAATCTAGTTGCACGAATTATTGATCACAATAATTTTTGACTGTGCAAATCCTAGATCTAGAATTACAGATTTGGAACTTTCGTCTAACTTCTTGAACTACTCTCTAGTTCTAGTTCTAGTTCTAGTTGACAAGTTAATTGTTATGTTAGGGGATGGTTGTATTTATAGTCATATAAATACCAAAACTTTTGGCGGTAAGGAATCCTAATTCTTAGAGAGAAAGAAAATCTATTCTATAAGGAAACCATAATCCTTATTCTTGAATAAGTCCTTAATCCTTATTCCAATAGGAAACCTCTTTGATTCAAAAACACCTAATCCTAACACATGTCTATACCAGGAATTAATTCGTAGCTAATTTCATTTAATGGTGATTTTTGCATTTGATTTGTAATTTCAGTGGCAAGTAAATCACTAAATTTGTTACTACTAATTATCTGGTCGCAAAAAATAAATTTTATACGAATGCAAATCTTTATGAAAATATTTTGTAGCTCGGGCTTTCACAACCAAAAAGGTAGTAGATGAGATCTTTCTTGAGAAAATTTTGGGGGAAACTAGTTCCTCTATAAGTTATAAAAAATCTTGTTTTTATATGGGTTAAGGTTTAGAGTTTAAAGTTTAGGGTTTAATGTTTAGGGTTTAAGGGTTAAATACAAGATTTTTTTTATAACTTATGGAGGAACTAGTTTTCCCCCAAAACCTACTCTACTTTCTTTCTGCTTAAATGAAAGGTCAGGGTTTCAATTCCCACCAAATACACTTTCAAGTGCATTTCATAATATTTTAAGACATTTATTTAATAAAAATAACTTAGGAAAAAAAAAACCGTAACTAGAGATAATTCAATACAACAATATTGGTATGGAAAATGTACCCAACTAAACATTTTTTTAATTTACATAATGATCTTAATCATCGATGAAAGTACGTACTCAGAGAGAGACCGTAGAGAGGATGTCGAAGTTGGTCTCGTGCACCGAATCATAATAAGATGACTGTCGTGCATTGTTTTGTACCCTTTGATTGAGTAACTGGACAACCCGCTCCAATCTTCTATGTTGATCATTATTAGTTACTTCTTCATCATGAACAGCTATCCGCCTTAATTGAAAGAGAAAAAGGGTCGTATCGTATAGCATATTATTGCAAGCTTGACGTATAGGATCCATGGATAGTAACACTTTGACTAAAAATGGATAAATGAAGTTGCTAATCCATGGATTTACTATTCTATGATGTCTGCCAATGAGGCATAATTTTGAAGCTAGTAGTACCAACTGAAATCCCATGGTATGTAGGTCAAATTTGATTTATCAGAGACATTAACATATACAAGCAAATTGAGAGGAAATTTTGGTTTTTAGGGTTTAAGGCTATATTGAGTGTAATTTATAATAGAATTGGAATGAGACTTATTTTTTTTTTTTTTTTTTTTTTTATTATGGGTTTGGAGAATGATTGAAGAGATTGTGGAAGGAAATGATGGTTTCATTTCTAAATGATTCTAGTATTTAAGTGCAATCATTTTCTATAAGAATTCATTTTGGAACGAGGGAATTGTTAAATGATTATAAATAATTGTTCATTGAATATTAGTAATATCTTTTTCTTTTTTCTAAGTTATTTTTATGCATTTTTCTGTTTTAAATGATTAATTGTTTATTTTATTTTATTTTTAACTTAGATCTTTATTTTAGGACAAATGTAATGCATTAGTACTCTCACCCGTGCCGACGACACGGTGACAATATGAAATTACGCAACATGAAGTACCTGGTAATAATTGGTACCCCATGGCATAAGCTACCATGCCTATATTGCAGTTACAAAATGAACAAACGATCAAGCCGAATCGAATATGCTCTACTTTTTTTTTTTAGACAAATTTATTATTATTAATAGAGAAAAGTTGGCTCCAGGCCTACAAACCTATGAAACATATTTCTAGCGAAAGTAGCATTCTTGTGAGCATAGTGCACAGTGATCCTGGACACTTTACAGATGCTAAAAACTGAAAAGTTAAGAGTTAAACTAATAATATCCTGGATGAGAGGGTTGAGTCCCGATGGTGGTTTTATCCTGTTGTTAATATAGGCGGTAGCGATAGTAGAGTCGGTAAGGACTTTGATATTTCTAACTCCGTGGTAATCAGCCCATTGTAAACCTTTGAGAATTGCAAGGCATTTCGTTTGAATTGCTGAGCTTGTTTTGTGGGATGAACTTTCAATGGCTATTCTCTTTCCTCCAGTATCCCAGAGTTCCCATCCAATTCCCGCCCAAGGTTTTGATTTTTTCCATGCTCCGTCCGTGATGATGAAATTTTCTTCCTGACTAGCTGAGTTTTTGATGAGTTCTTCTAAAGTCTTTCCATTCAATGAATCAAGACTTTCTACAGAAGGTTGGAGATTTGGAGGGTTGGGCTCGTGAGTTGTTGATTGATGGTTGAGATTTTCTCTTCGTTGGGCCTTTTCTATCTCTGATGTTGTTGCAGAAGTTCCATAGCGTTGGGTATAATTCTCTCAGATCCGGGACTGCTTGGTTGAAGACGGTGTTATTCCTATTCAGCCAAATTTCCCAACAAATGAAAATGAGTAGAAAGAGATTTTCTGTTCCAAGGCCTTCTTTGATCCAATTTGCTAACCATTTCAGGAGGGTGAAGTCGGGTGTGTCCAGTGGGATCGGGGGGTGGGGATGATATCCAGCATTGTTGAGAGAATTGACATGTGAAGAATAGGTAAATATTTGTTTCATCTTGAGAGTCACACTTTGGGCAGATTGGTGATGGAGAACATTTCCTTTTTTCAAGCTCCTGATTGGTGGGGAGGATGTTGTGAAGCATCCTCCACATGAAGATTTTAATCTTTGGTTCTAGAGGAGAGTTCCACAAAATTCTCCACAGCCTTTGGATATCAGGTGTCGGTTGTTCTCTTAGGATAGTCTCCGTGTCCTTATGATTAAGAAGCATGGTCATGAAATAGGTCCAAATAACTCATGACCCTGTTTTATTATGCCACATACTTAAGCAGGGTTCGGGTCATGGGTCCAAATGACTCATCTTTATTATGAGACAGGTATAGGCTATTCTCATGGAAGACCAGCTCTACTATTTCTATCTCACTTTCTTTCTTTTATTACTAGTAGGTAACCCGTGCTCCGCACGGGAATCTATTCCGTTAATGTTTTTGTATTTTTCTTTTTTGATGTTTTTAATTGATAAATTAACATAATAATTTTATTTGAAAATATATGTATTTTAAATTAATCAAAATATTTTCATAGATTTGTACATAGTTGTAATAAATATTGTTTTAATTAATTTAGAAGTACATTGAAGTTTGTTGTATGAATATTTCAAAAACCTTAATGGTATTAATAGTAATAGTTAACATATATAGTAACTATTATGATTAAATAATATAATTAATAGTAATAGTTAATATATATGATAACAATTATGATTAACTAATACTATTGTAAGGATTTTAAGGCCCAAACACAATTGCTAGATTGATAAAGATGAAAGCACAAAATAACACAATAGCAAGAACCGAACAAAATTGAAAAATAGATGAACACAAGAGATTTACGTGGTTCACCAACTTGGCTACGTCCACAGGCGACGGAGAATCAATTCACTATAATCAAGAAGAGTACAAGGAGAATCAAGGTGAAAACATTTCACACAATCTCACAATCTCTCACAATAGTGAATAACCTAGCTTTTCTATCAATCTCTCTCTACGAGGCTTCCAAGTCATAAGAATAGGTCTGGAGGCTTGTCTATATTTATACACGAAATATAGACCCAGCCCTAGAAGAATAGGAGTCCAAATCACAGCCAAAATTTGTTTCCAAATCGATTCAGGAATCCCAATCCCGACACTGTGGGCGACCGCCCAAACCCGAAGTGGGCGACCACCTAAGTCATCAGACTGTTGGACCATTGGATCAGCAATGTGGGCGACCGCCCATAACCCAAGTGGGCGACCGCCCAGACCTCCTGTCTGGTTTTCTTATCTGTTGCAAGACCAAATCAACCCGAATTGAGAGTCACCCTCAACAATTCTCCACCTTGACGATCAATTCCCGAAAAGCTAGTACATCAAGAGAACATCTCTATCTCCGCCGCCCCGCCCCTATGGGCATCAATGACTAGTAACACCAACTAAGTCCAAGAACTTCTTGAACTTAGCAATCGAAACCTTCGAACCCGGCTTTGTCAACATGACCGCCTCCGTTATAGTCATAACATCCCCAATACAACCATCACTGTTCTTGCCATACACAATGCACACACAAGCATTTGAATATGGAACCCGTGACACATCATCTTTAGACTTGGGACTATCTAAAGAATATAACCATTTCACCTGGTAAGCATCATTGATATCTATCGCAGCCACAAGAATGACATCGATATAAACAAGATAAATCAATGTGCCATCACTACAAACCATCAAGTAAACACAACAATCATATCCACTCCTAGCATAACCATGGGTAACAATAAAAGTGTCGAACCTTTTATACCACTGTCGAGTTGACTGCTCCAAATCATACAAGGACCTCTCTAACAGGCAAACATGATCCTTACCCTCGACAACAAACCCTTCAGGCCGGCGCATGTAGATCTCCACCTTAAAATCTAGATCCCGCATCGCCACAATGCTCAACAAGTTGTGAATAGATAAGTGTCTAACAACCGGTGAAACAAAATCATTGTAGTCTACCCCAAACATTGGAGTACCATCTCTGAACTTGTAGATCCACTTGTGACTGACTAATACCTTCTTTGGTGGTGATCTAACAAATTCCCATGTCTGACTTTTAATAAGAGATACCATCTCTTCTTTCACAACGACCGACAACATAGCAGATTTATCACACGATATAACTTCATTGAAAGAAATTAATTTATGCATACTTACTGTTTTCGCAGCGGACAATGCATAAGTCACCATATCCTCCAAACCATATCGAACTCTACCAAAAACAATGGTTGTCTCCACCTGCTTGTTGGTCTCCTCCTCTTGAACTAGAGCATCAATTGGAGTCACTTCATCAGACACATCATTGACATCTAAGTCAAGTTCCACCACTTCTTTATCATCTCCGGCTAACTCCACCTGTTTATGTATTCGTTCTGCAGAACACTTTTTCCCACGGAGAAGTAGAGCAACATCTCTACATGTCAGGAACTTAGATGCCACCGGATTCCATGACCGGAATCCCTTCACTCCAGTAGTATACCCAACAAAGGAACATCCTTTGTCCTTTGGATCCAATTTGTTGTTCACACATGCATACAAGGGACACCCAAAAATACACAATCTTGAGTAATCTCCTAGAGAGCCTGACCACATCTCCACTAGAGTCTTCATCCCAATACAAGAATTTAGAGAACGATTAGCCCAGTGAGTAGTCATCCTAATCGCATCCACACAAAATTTTGTACCCAACAATGCCTGTGACAACAAATACCAAGCCTTTTCTGTCATCCCGTTCAAGCCAATGTGATCCAATGTCATGTACCATGATTGAGTAACCTCCGCCTCAACCATTGACCCCGTTGCAATAGACACATCACCAACAACCGTAGACCCAAGAAGCTTGTACAATGTCCCCACCTTCTTTCCCTTCAATGCCACCAAGTCACCTTTAATATCCAATAATTCGCCATTAACAATGGACAAACTATACCCAAGGCTATCCAAGATGCCTAGAGAAATCAGGTTCTTCTTCAATTCAGGAACATACCTGACATTCTGTAATTTCCGCACTACTCCATCAAACATCTTAATCTTAATCGTCCCAATACCAACAACCTTGCATGCAGTATTATTCCCCAACAAAACTACTCCACCAGCAGCCTTATACGAACAAAACCATGCCCGGTTGGGACTAATATGGTAAGAACAACCCGAATCCAAAATCCAACTATCACGAATTTCGGTATCCGGATCACAAGCAGTAAGTGCATCACAGTCACTGTCATCACTAGTGTCTCCAAACACCACTCCAGCTTCACCATTTGCCTTTGCAGTTGTATCCTCTTGGTTTGGACAAAACCTCCTAATGTGCCCCTTCTCTTTTCAACCATGACATATCACATTCTTCATCCATTTACTTGAACTGGATTGACCCTTCCCTGACTTTCTGCCGCTTCTAGCTACTAACCCATCACCTTGAGATTCAGCACTTGTTGAGGTCAAGTGCGTCTCAATGACTTCCCGTTGTAGTAGAGCGTTCTTGATCTCTTCCAAAGAGATCTCATCCTTGCCATACAACACTGTCTCTCTAAAGTGCATGTATTCCGGAGGTAGAGAACAAAGCAATTTTACCGCCAATTGCTCATCATCAATCACGACATCGACATTTTTCAAGTCCATGACTAAGCCATCAAACTCATCAAGATGTTTCTACAAAGACTCACCTGTTTTGAGTTTACACTCCTCGAGTTTCTTCAATAGTAGCAACCTGTTACTAATACCGTACAATTGCTCAAGCCTAAGCAAAAGCGCTGCCGCAGTGTTCTCACTCACAACCTCCCTCAATACCTCATCTTTGAGACTCAAGTGTAAGAGAGATAAAGCCTTCTCGTCCATATCATCAAATTGTTCATCCGTCAAGCTTGCCGGTTTCCTCGCCTTCCCAAGCAAAGTCTTGACACAATTTTTACCCACCAAGATTGCTCTCATCTTCACTTGCCATAAACCAAAATTGACCTTGCGGTCAAATTTCACAATTTCGTACTTCCCTGACATTGTTACAAATAAGCAATACAAGATCCACAAACCAGAAGCTCTAGATACCAATTGTAAGGATTTTAAGGCCCAAACACAATTGCTAGATTGATAAAGATGAAAGCACAAAATAACACAATAGCAAGAACCGAACAAAATTGAAAAATAGATGAACACAAGAGATTTACGTGGTTCACCAACTTGGCTACGTCCACGGGCGACGGAGAATCAATTCACTATAATCAAGAAGAGTACAAGGAGAATCAAGGTGAAAACCTTTCACACAATCTCACAATCTCTCACAATAGTGAATAACCTAGCTTTTTTATCAATCTCTCTCTCTAGAAGGCTTCCAAGTCACAAGAATAGGTCTGGAGGCTTGTCTATATTTATACACGAAATATAGACCTAACCCTAGAAGAATAGGAGTCCAAATCACAGCCAAAATCTGTTTCCAAATCGATTCAGGAATCCCAATCCCGACACTGTGGGCGACCGCCCAAACCCGAAGTGGGCGACTGCCCAAGTCATCAGACTGTTGGACCATTGGATCAGCAATGTGGGCGACCGCCCATAACCCAAGTGGGCGACCGCCCAGACCTCCTGTCTGGTTTTCTTCTCTCTTGCAAGGCCAAATCAACCCAAATTGAGAGTCACCCTCAACAACTATTAATAAGAATAGTTAACTTATATAGTAACTATTATAGTTAACAATTATATTTAACTATTATAATTAACTAATACTATTAATATTATTAATTAGTTATAATAGTTAAATACTACTTCCCCCGTCTCGGAGTAAGAGTTATACCTCCCATTTGCATAGAAATTAAGAAATGATGGAAGTAAAATAAGTGTTGTGATTGTAAAAGTAAAGTAGGAGAGAGAATGAGTGGGGTGGGAGGAATAATAAGTTGATTGGTGTTGTGAGTATAAAAGTAAAGTAGGAGAGAGAATGAGTGAGATGAATTGTAAAGTTTAAATATAATAGTTAACTATTACTATTATAAGTATTAGTTACTATAGCAGTTAACTATAATAGTTACCTATTATAGTAACTATTACTATTATAAGTATTAGTTACTATAGTAGTTAACTATAATAGTTACCCTATATAGTAACTAATACTATTAGCTAAGAAAAAGAATTTGAAAAGTCTCTTATTCATAAAAGTGGTACTGATGTGGCAACACCAAATGCAACCTTTCTCTAAAACTTGTCTATGTGGCAACACCAAAACTCTCCTCACCAACTTTAATATATATATATATATATATATATATAGGGAGTTGCTAGGATACCCCCTTCAATGGTATCTTAATAAGTGGCCTTTATTTACTTGTCTAAAATAACCTTCACTTTGTACATAAACCAAAATAATAACAAGGGCTCAATAGTAATTGAGTAATGATAATTAAATGTAACCATTTGTAGCCTATTTCACTCCTCCAAATTCTTTGTAAATGAAATACACAGAACGTTAGAAAACACGCAAACAAAACAGAAAAGGCTCGACGGCGAGGGCTATCTTCCAACAAAGATAGTTTGGCATTTTCGCACCATCAATGGAATACACTTCTTGATTACATTTCCAATATGGTGAAGGCTATAGAGTTCAAGCAGATGGGTGACATTTTTTGGGTATTAATTGAGTGTAGATAATGGGTCTTAGCAATGAATCAAGATAAGATTTTGAAATAGATGGAGGGATGTATGGAGTTTACTCAAACATATGTAATTCAGTTGATTGATGTAATTGTTGGAGCTTTTTGTTGGTGCAACTTTTTGGGTTTCTTTTGACTCTTTTATTGTATATTTTAAGCAAAAAAATTGTTGCCCATAAGGTGTTCGACATAATGACTGAGTGATGGCTTAACTTGGTGCATTGTAATGTATTCAGTCCAATAAAAATATTTGTTTTCCCTTAGCTCTTGAGTATTGTTAGAGAATTTAGGTTAGGGTAATTGATAATCCTGGATAATTGATCAAATTGTGATTAAATCACTTTTCGAATAAAGTATTTCGCCCCTTAATGCCTGGGTTACACGAAATCTTTATATGGGATAAGACAATCAAACAATCTGATTCTAGGCAAAGAAAGCAGATTAAAACTCAGAGAATTGTTAGGGTTTTTTCGTAAGTTTAACTGAGGCCAATGATCTGTTTATAAACAGATTACATTTAGTAGCAGTCATGACTGTTGGTTTCTAACAGTCTCAATTGTTAGCCAACAGTCATGTTTATTAACAGACTGTGTCTATTCCTTTTGGCGGGTAAAACTGGCGGTAAATTATTTGGTGTATCAACAATACCGTTTAGGTTTCGGGGCGCTGCCCCTTGACCCCGCAAGGGGGCGCAGCCCCCTTGACCCCTGCTTCTTTATCGTGGTCGAAAACATATTTGACTCCAAATGAGTGTGTACTCCACACTTTCTCTTACTCATATCCGAGCCTAATATGAGATCGCATTGGTCTCTAGTAAATCCAATTACATAAAATCGTTGATGACACTAAAATCACCAACAAGTATAAATATGCAAGTCTAGATTATATTTAAAGTGATTTTGCTATTGAGATTATGTTGCTTAAAAGTTGAGTTACACAATGCAAAATCACTTTAAGTTCAAACTTTTATCAGAAACATATTTCATTACTACTCATTTTGTTCGGAAATAATCAACTCATTTGCAATTTTTTTCATTATCTCAAAAAGTTGATTTCATTTTTAAAAAGCTGACCTGCAAATTTTCAATTTCAATTTGGAGCTATGTTGAATAAGACAAATTTGGGGAAACAAAGCTATGAAAAAACGAAGAGGCGTACTCCATTAGCGTAATTGGACATGTTTCCCGCTGATGTTTCCCTAGAGCCTTTTGTTATTAAATTACTTTGAGGCCCTTGTTATTAATTTGGTTTATGTATAAAGTGAAGGTCATTTACAAAGAATTTGGAGGAGTGAAATAGGCTACAAATGGATACATTTAATTATCATTACTCAATTACTATTGAGCCCTTGTTATTAATTTGGATTATGTACAAAGTGAAGGTTATTTTAGACAAGTAAATAAAGGCCAATTGTTAAGATACCATTGAAGGGGGTATCCTAGCAACTCCCATATATATATATATATATATATATATATATATATATATAGATTTATACTCACAATATTCAATATTTATAACACTCAATGGCCCATTTAGTAGTCCAAAATAGGGATGGCCAAAAACGGTTCCGGGCCCGGTTCCGGTTCGGCATATGGGTAACCCTTAACCGGCCCGCGCTTACCCCGGTTCCGGTTTGGCACAATCCGGTTCGGTCCGGTTCTGGTCCCCCCTTTAAAATTATTGAAAAACAAGGGATTTTCGGTCCGGTTCCGGTTCGCCATTTATGTGAACCTGAACCAGCCCGGATAACTTACGGTTCCGGTTACTCCGGTTTACTCCCGGGTTCGGTCCGGTTCTGGTCCCCCCTTTAAAATTATTGAAAAACAAGGGATTTTCGGTCCGGTTCCGGTTCGCCATTTATGTGAACCTGAACCGGCCCGGATAACTTACGGTTCCGGTTACTCCGGTTCCGGTTTACTCCCCGGTTTGCTCCGGTTCCGGGCTTTTCCGGTCCGGTTTCGGTCCTGTTCCGGTCCGGTTTGGCCATCCCTTGTCCAAAATAGCTAGGAACTGGATCAGTATTAAAAGGGCTGAGTATTATTTTGTAGCGCAACAAAAAAGGCCCATTTAGTAGTCCAAAATATCCAAAGAATAAAAGGCCCAAATACAATTCATTCGTCATCATCAATGACAAGGCCCAAGGCCACATTAAAAGAACAAACAAAAAACCTTAAAATACCCAAAACGCAGTTCTGTTTAACCCGTACAGACCCTATATACATTTCTTGTCCAGCAAAATAGAAATCAAATCACAAAATAATAATAGTAGTAACCTTTTTTATTTTTTTAATTTTAATTTTAATTTTAATTTTTTCGTTCTTGATAAATTTCGAATATTGTCCGCTTAAAACCCTAACAAAAACCTCACCTGTTCAGTTTTACAAAAACCCAAATCAAGAAAAAGGAATTTTTGATAATAATGGAGAAAGAAGAAGGGAATGGAGGAGGACCCCCAAATAGAGAACTGTATGCTCTACTTCATATCTCCCCAGATGCTTCAGATGAAGAAATTCGTAAAGCTTATAGACAATGGGCTCAAATCTATCACCCTGATAAATATCAAGCTCCCCAGGTGACTTTTGATTTAGTATTGTTCTTGTAATGTTGTTTATCGGGTGTGAATTTCTTGAAGTTCAATTTGGATAATTTTGATTTTTTTTTTTTTTTTGTTAAAACCCACTTGGGTATAAGTATTTAGCTCCCCAGTTAACTGATTGAAGTTGAATTTGGCTTAATTTTGATATTCTTATGTGGCGGCAGTTTTAGTGTCTCTGATTTTAGTGATTTGTGGATTTTTGCGATCGAGTGAAGTGATATATGGTGGATGGTTACTGGGTTACTCATATCATTTTTATGCGAGAGGATTAGTAGGAATCGTTCATCTTGTGATTTGAGAATGGTCGATTGTGATGATACCTACCACTTGAGTTTATATATTGTGAATTGAATTGGTCACTTAGAGATGAAATATGAATTCAGTATTGAATCGTTGATGTATATCTGAGTCCAACACCCGTTAACCACCCCACCCCCACCCCCAAGAAGAAAAAAAAAGAAAAAAAACCCTGACTGAATGACCTTAGAGATGATAGTATAAGGCCAAGGATTTCATATTTAGTGTCTTTGCACATGAAAGTCATTTGTTGTCATAAGTTTCAATTGCCATCAATTTGATTTTAAAGAATGTGAAATCAGCTGCTTCGACAATCTTAAAAAAGAAAGTATCAATTTTAAACTTTTTGGATTGTTTGTCAAAATATTGCAATATAAACTATATGTTGACATCACATTTGATGATTAAAATCAGTGGCTAGGATGACATCAACAGCTAAAATATAGCTCCCATTGAAAACCTTTGTGACTATTACCTAGTTAATTAGCAAAAATATCACCACCTAATTCGATGTGGAGGATCTGGATTCTGGAAGATTACGTATGGAGCTAAACATTCTTATCACAGCTTGTTGAAAGACGTTAACTGGCCCGGAAGACCTCTTATATTCTCTTCATAACTAGCGAACTTTCTTATCACAGCTTGTTGAAAGACGATAACTACCGAATGCTGGACGGAGGGAGTTGTTTTTTTTTTTTTTTTAATCGATCAACAAAAAATTACAAATAAGGTGTATATGCTGGCTGTGAACCTGTCTGCTAGGATGTTCATATCAGAATTGAAAGCTGTTTTATAGTGTTGAAGGTTTCTTTGCTTGTTTTCCTATTTATATTGACTAATGAAAGTGGCCTCCAAGCGCTAAACAAAACAGGATTCAGACTTTATTACACAAACCTTAATATTAAGGTCTCACTAATTGATAGTCACAGAATGATTGTACTCGTGGAACATGTCTTGTGGTTGGAACTATCCTTCTCCTTCACACAGGGAGCCTTTCGGAAACTGCACCACTAATGCAGTTTCTTTCTTTTCTGACAATATCCACTTGACAGTTAAGGTTCATTCTTTTTTCGTATTTAACTCTTAAAAATAATATTCCGTGGAGAATAAGTTGAAATTTGGGATGTGAGTTTGTTTCCTGATATACCTTCTTGATGTAACTATTCGATAACGACTAATGTTTTACCGTGAACTTGTTCCCAGATGAAGGAGGTGGCTACACAAAACTTTCAACGGATATGTGAAGCATATGAAATTTTATCCGATGAGAATAAAAGGCAGATATATGATATTTATGGGATGGAAGGGTTAACCTCAGGTTTAGAACTTGGTCCAAAGTTGAATAGAGCAGAAGAAATTAAGGCTGAACTTGAAAGGTTACGGCGTGCGAAAGAACAAGAAAAAGCCTCAGCTCATTTCAGACCTTCTGGTGTGATCCTGGCAAATTTATCCGTTCCATCATTTATAAATGGGCATGGTATAATGAGAGGGTACGACTCATACTCATCCTTTAGTATTATGTTCACATCAAATTGCAACTACCATATCTTTTTGGTTAGTAGAACAAACTTTTTTCACATGGAATTACATTTGGGACTGTCTCGCTTACCACTGTGGCTCGTTAATTCCTCAAACCAAGTAGAAGTGCACTGATTTTCACGGCATTAACTTTATCCATCTTTTCCTTTTTCACCTAAACTAAGATCAACATATTGAGGTTTTGAGCATTTACTTCTTGGTTTTGGAAGGAAATTTAGCCATGTCATCTATTTGGGATGTGTAGCTATGATGTGTTGGTCATGTTATCCTTTGTAGCTACTGAATTTATTCTGCCACATGGTTTAAATAAGCTTTTTTTAACCTAAGGTTTCTTTTGTTTTCAGTTTCAGCGATAAGGGATGATGATTTAATGATATTTTTTCTCGTCACTGAAACCTAGTTATGTTTTTGGCCGGCCGAGTGAGAACGTGAGAGAAATCTCATTTTAAAATATATTTTTGATATTTCTGAAAGCCTTTGCAAGCTGATGCTCGAGATCACTTATGAATCATATGATCAATGATCCATGTTGCTGCAAATTATATTTTACTTATGAGGATTAGTGCTGGAAAGAGTAGTGTCCTGGCATTTTCATTTTCCTTTTATCTCCTAATATATCTACCTTTGTATGCTTAAATTTTAATTCCCTCCCCCTTTCCGTGTAATTTTAGCAACTCCTTAAATTGCCCTCAAGTATACTAAGATTTTGGTGTCCAAAGTATTTCTCTTCCACCATGTTTTTCCATTTATATATGGAGATCAAGTCAATCTGTGTACTTAGTGATTTGTCTCACTACTTGAGCTTATATGCGTGCATTTCAGAATGTCTATGGTAAGTGAAGTTCAATCTCAACTTTCCAAGAGCAATACAATAGCTGTTGGTGGAAATCTTGCAGTAAAGGGGGAATCCGGAGGTGCTGCTGGAACTGCAGTTTTTAGGCACGAGTTATCCTCTGTTTCTTCCATAGAGTTCATGGCTGCTGCTGGGTTGCGGTCATTGATTGGAGTACAGGCAGACCGGTAAGTATTATTTCAAGCAAGTAAATTTAATTCTCCCTCCGTCCTGGAAAGATAGTCCCATCTGACTTTTGATGGTCAAGACATCAATAACAAATTTTAGAATTTCACTAGGATGATTAGATTGGCATTAATGTTCTGTCAAAGTTTAGTTGTGTTGACCATCAAAAGTCAAATGATACTATATCCTGGGACGGGGAGAGTATTATTTTCTTCCTTGTGTGATTCTTTAATAACTAGCTCTTTGTTCTCTTGTGGTTCAGCCAGCTATCTGGTCACTCATCTGCATCAATGGGCGTCTCAATGTCACTCAGAGATGGTTCAATCAATCTTTCCAACACTTGGACTCGCCAACTTTCTCCTACATCTAATGCAAATGTAAGCTCTTTATACATGTTATACACTGGCGGATCTAGAACATTATTTTAGTGGGTGCACAAATTACACAATAAAGCTATAATATGTATAATGTGAAGAAAAAAATGTTTATTATGGGACTCGAACTTACAACCTCACGGAAAAATAGCATAACACTGTACCACTAAACTGGATACACTATTTGTTCCATCCTTACCTATCAACATAAATCCGCCTCCGGTGTTATTCGACCTTTTTCATTCTTTACATTAAAAAAGTGGAACATAGAAGCTAACAGTGTGAAGTGACAGCACTTGAGGCCTTAAAGCCTCTATACGTTCAAGATTATGCATTGTAAACATAAGATCCCAGCCTATTTTACCTCTATAGTCAATAAGAGCGATTAAAAGAAGGGGAATAAGATCATTTAAGAACTTGTCTCCCAATTGCTTATGTTGTTATTTGAGCAATACGGTTATACATCTTGCTGTGTACTTTTTGCGAACGTAGTGAATGTTCATAAAATTTATTGGTATCCTCATCGACATTGCAAGATCCATAACAAATACTCCCTCCGTCCCAAAATGATGTTCCCACTTTTTTATTTCAGCATGAAGGAACTTTGAGTGATGATTTTAGTTTAATTTAATCAAAATGAAGATATAAAACTTGTTATTTGATAATATTTATAATGGTGTATCAGTAACAAGTTTTATCTTTCATTAGGATAATTAAATTAAACTAAAACCATCGCTCAATGTTCCTTCGTACTAACATAAAAAAAAGTGAGAACATCATTTTGGGACGGAGGGAGTATTATTTTCTTGGTAAAGCGTGGATTTTTCAAAAGCTTCTTTCTTGTAAGTAGTTAATAGATGCAATGTATGACGTGGCTGCTGATTTACTGCTTTTGTTCTTTTTTCCCAGATAGAGCTTGCTTTAGGTCCAGAGTCGTCAATAGGTGTTGGATGGCGAATGAAAGAAGAGAAAATGACTGCAGCAGGAGCAGTTAAGGTACACCTATGTTCAGTACTATCTAAAAGCTACATGCATTATCCTCGACAAAACTTCTCAATTCAGTTGATAATTAAGTTCTTGAAATAACTGAATCTAATTACTTTATGATCGTTACGGGATATAGTCAATGATAAAAGAAGAAAATGAATTAAAGGTTAACATCTGAATGTAACTGCACGCTTCCTTGTACTCCGTATTATAGTTTTAAGTTAATATTTTTGAATGGAATTCCCTTGTTATCTTTTATGTTTTGACTAAGTTAATCTTATAAACATTTTTCCCTCTTCACTTGTAGCTTGGCACAAGCTCTTTTGGTGTAACAGCTCATTATTCTCGACAATTTTCCTCAAAGTCTCATGGCCGAATTACTGGGAAAATCGGAAGGTATGGATAGTAAACCAATGTCTCCTCATGGTGATGTGCTATGTGTATTTGTGCAGTTACTTCTATATTATTATCATCGCGAACAGTCTTTTATTTTACTGTAAAATTTATGGTTTTACTTGCCAAATACAATCAAAATTACGTGACTTGACTAGATTCTCGTGTTGCCATAAAATGTGGTAATGAAAATTAGTTCTCTGAAGCTATATGCTGTTCTTATTGGGTGACAGGAACACTTACCTATATTTCCGTACAACTCCTAAGCTGAAACCATGCATTTAGTTTAGCCTCACTGAACAATGCTAATTAGAACATCACATCAGTTAACCTCTTTGTTTTTATATAAATATGTGTGTGTGCATATCTATATACTCCCTCCGTCCCATAACAAATGACCCATTTTGCCATTATGGGTGTCCCATTGGAATGTCCCATTTTCTTAAAAGGGCAAACTCCGTTTTAGTCCATTTTACTTTGGGGAGTGTTTCAATTTTACCATCAAACTTTATTTTTTTCATTTTTACCATCGTACCAGAAAAAATGGTGTCATTTTAGACCCAAAATTTAACGCCGTTATCTTTAGTAACGGAAAGTTTGTAAAAACTAACTCTCATTACATATTTAACGAGTAAAAACGAAATTTGGTACCAAAATGTAAAAAAATTGGTGATGTTGATATTTGAAGGGTAAAAGTGTAAGATTTAAACTAAATACTCTTAAGTTTAAAAAAATTAAAATATAAAAAGACAAACAATTAATCTCTAATTTAAACCCAGAGGGACAACTTTTATAAATAAAAAAAAATCCATTAATTTAATGTAAACCTTATAACCCTACATCAAAGAAAAAAAAACCCCAATATCTTCTCTCGTTCTCTCTGCGGCCGCACCAACCCCACCCCACTCCTCCCTCTCCCGTCGGCCTTCACACGTCGCCTCCCCCTCTTGCCTCCCTGGATATCGTTCCCTCTCATTTCCCCAATCTTTTTTCTGCAACCCTAAACCATCCTTTTCTATCTCCCTTAGCCTTCTGCTGCTACAAACCTTCAACTTCACTACGCCGCCATCGTTTTATTTCCTCCTTCTTCGGGCCTGCTCCTTCTCCTTCTTCGGACCATCTCAACGCCGGCCCCGAGGTCTCCCTTAGCCGTCAACCCATGCCCCCACCCCCTCTACTCCTTTCCAGATCTAGCTTTAAATATTCACCCTCAAGCTGATTTTTCACCAAGGATCACCAACAATTCCCTCATTCTGTCTCAGATCCACAAATTTGCAACCATTCCGCTGCGCAATCTTCAGATCCATCGTCGTTGGAGACCTCCATGACTGTCGGCCTCGTTTTTCTTTTTCTTTTAATTGAAATCTGAGAAGGCTTCATGGGGATAATGTGCAGAACAGAGAAGATTTAATGAGTCATTTTTTTATTAGTTTTATTTGTTGATTTTTTTTTTTTAGCAAATTTGTTGAATTTTAGTTTTTTGGTTATTTTTTCACTCGTTGACTTGGTGATTTCCTGGAAATGAAGGAGAAATGGTAAATAAATGGAAGAACATTAGCTGGGTTTGTGTGGAATGGGTAGTAACACCATTAATTTGTTTGTGTTTTGTTATGAAGATGCGTTTTACTTTGAATGGTGGTGGTCGGGGTCTTGCTGATAATTGGTGGTGGTGGTAAAGTGAGGTGACGGGTGGTAAAGTGAGGCGACGACCAGGCAATTTTAATAAATTATTAAGGTCCATCATCCTAAAATTAATCAAGAAAACAATGCATTAATGACTACAGCAATAAAAAAATATGTCAATGACTAATAAGAAAAAAGTACTCTAGGTTTGGGACCTCTTTAGCACTTTTCTCGTTTAATATGTAATGGGTGTTAGTTTTTTTTTTTCTGTTAATAAAGATAACGGCGTTAAATTTTGGGTAAAAAATGACACCATTTTTATAGTACGATGGTAAAAATGAAAAAAAAAAAAGTTTGATGGTAAACGTGAAACACGCCCCAAAGTACAATGGACTAAAACGGAGTTTTCCCTTCTTAAAATTGAATTTTGTATTACTTATTCATGGGACCCACTTGCCATTCTCGCAACAACTTTCCACTTACTATTCCATATCCCACTTTCTCTCTCCTTAATACTCACCTACTTTTAAAACACTATTACTTGATTTCCGTTTCTAAAACAAAATGGGTCGTTTGTTATGAGACGGAGGGAGTATATAACAATACTCCCTCCGTCCCAGCTCACTTGACACCTTTTGATCAAAACTGGTCAACTTAAGGTCGTTTTGACCAACACTTTATAGAAATATTTATGTTTCAAAAAAAAAATTAAAAATTGTTATTGAGAGGATTTTTAATGGTGATCATTTTACATTTTTTAAATTTTTATTCGGATCATAAATATTTCTATAAAGTGTTGGTCAAACCGAGCTTAAGTTGACCAGTTTTGGTCAAAAGGTGTCAAGTGAGCTGGGACAGAGGGAGTATTTATTTATTTTTTAACTCGAAAGATTGATTTGCTATTAATTACTGTCAATGCATACCCATACAAATGGATCTACCTGATCGATAAAAAAAGGGAAACCTGAAGATGGATCGGAGCAGATATACTTGGGTAAATGTAGTATATATATTGATGGTACCCTTTGCGATAATTGGATGGTAAAAGGAGGTTCTGTAATAATAGGATGAATAACAACAATCTAGAGGTTAGCACTAAAGATTATACTCCCTCCGTCCCAGAGTAAGAGTGTTGAGGACATTATTGTCCAAAACACTATTCACAATGCAAGTGGGTAAAAGTAGGTTAGTAAAGTCTTGGTTTGTAATTATACAAGCTTTAGAAGGAAAAAGTTGTCCAAAACACTATTCATCCTTTACCATTTTGGGAATGAGACTCTTACTCTGGGACGTACCAAAATAACATGTAGGACTCTCACTCTGGAACGGGCTGATGGAGAGAATATAATTTTATGCCCTAATTGTGACATAAGTTCAAACATGGTCCCCCGTTTCTTGTTGACTTTAGTGTGGTTAAATGAGTTGTGGGATTGACCTTTTTAAGTTTGCATAATAAACCCTGTGCAATCATTCTATTGGCTGAGTTACAGAGGTTGGTCATTTGGTTAGAGCTAATGTGACTTCACTTGGTCCCATTTTTCAATGTAAGATGGGTTCCCTAAAATATAGAACGGCGATGTCTGATTATTTATCTTTTGATCTTCCATGTTAAATGTATAGAACACCTTAATTTTGACTTCTTAAATCATTCTTGCAGCCATGCTCTTGAACTTGAAGTAGGTGGTGGTAGAAAGATATCCAATTTCAGCAACGTGCGCATGTTGTATACAATAGGAATTCAGGTACTTGTTATGTGACCATTAGTTACTTTTAATACCTTTCATATTCTATCTCTTGGTCATCTTGCTTCTCAGGAGATCCCCATATATAATACTCCCTCCGCCCGATAGCAATGTGCACAAACTTCCCTTTTGGGCGTCCCATTGATAAGTCTCACTTTCCCAAAATGAAAATTTTGTATATTTCTTTGTTTAATGCGACTCACTTTTCACTCACAACAACTATCCACTACTATTCCCTCCTAAATTCCCGTGCTGATGTAAAGGGTTGCAGCGGAATTAAAAGTAAATCGTAACCGGATAGGCAATTAATCGAATCAACGACTAATTGACCCAATTTGAATCCAAGAATTAGGGTTTGGCGAGAACAACACCAAGATTGATGAGATTCGTGATTACACGAAGGAATCCACCTTCTCGAAGGAATCCACCTGCAACAAGCCAACAATGGCTTCTAGGGTTTGAACCCACACAAAAGTTGCAAAGCAAACTTATAAAATAAATAACCAAAAAACGTTGTTCAATACAAAGAAAGAAAAGAGTATTTATAACCTAGGAAATAATAAAACCCTATTCTAAAAAGGACTTCTAAAAGTTTACCAAAAAGACCAAAATATTTATCCAAAACGAAAAAGGAAAACAAATAAACCAACGTCGGAAATTCAATCACGCCACAGGACTTGAGGTCCGGCCGGGTTGCTTGCCTGGTCCGGTCGAATCTTGCAATGGTCCGGCCGGGTAGCTTGACTGGTCCGTGCGTGTCCGTGCGTGCTTGCCTTTGGTCCGGTCGGGTCTTGCTCCTGGTCCGGTCGGACCTATGCTGGCTTTGCTTCTTCGTGCTACATCATACACCCCCTCCCTCTTTAAAATGATTCGTCCTCGAATCATGTACCATCAAAGAACATTCCATGGCAATTTTGGCGCTAGGCATGGAAAGTGTAACGTCATGCTCGGACTTCCCTTTGTCGATCAGCCGCCCCGTCCTCCCCTTGATCAACCTTTTAGGCAATGAACCTGAAACAAAATATTTGGGATTACAAAGAGAACTAAGATGTTGTGCTTTTCCTTTGCACCCACCACTCGCCATGTTCGTCAATGGGTACAAAACAAACCGACGCCCATGCTTAACCAAATGGATCACATTAGTACGCCCACAATGCATGGAACCAACATCAAAATGCCACGGCCTACCAAGCAATATCTGACAAGCGCTCATATCCACAATATCGCATGTAATCACATCCTTATATTTTCCAATTGAAAAAGGAATGATACATTGTTGTGTTACCTTAAAAGAGCCAGTAGCATTGATCCACCCAACAACATAAGGAGGCGGATGGTTACGCACCGCAAGCTTGAGCTTATTTACCAAACCTCGTGCCACCAAGTTCTCACTGCTTCCACTATCAATAATAATGTGAACCGCCATATCATTGACCTTACCCTTTGTTCGGAAGATATTATGACTTGCAGGATTAACCTCCTCCGCGGGAGTAATCAACTTACGAACCACACACGCGTTATGTTCGTTTCCGTCATCATCATCCACATTAGGATCATAACAAACCTCCTCGCAATCATCATCATCATCATCCTCTCGAGCCACCATATTAACATTCTTTCGAAGAGGACAACCACTAGAAATATGTCCTGTTTGCCCACATTTAAAACACTTGGTTCCATAGTTTTTGGCATAAGGATTAGCATTCTGTTGACCACCAGTAGCAGGTGCAACGTTCTTTTTAACCGGAACAACAGTATTTATCTGTTCTGCTGCAACGGGCTTAGAACCCACACCTTGTGCTGTCTCTTTAGCCAGTACCGAAGTAGCAATAGGAGAACAAGAAACTGCTCCCCCAGAAGTAGTAAGCTGACGTTCGACTGTCGAAGCCCGATCAATGGCCTCATCCAAAAAGTGAACTGGTGTCAATTCAACCTGATTACGAATATTAACACGAAGCCCAGAAATATACCGAGCAGTTAATTGAGCATCTGACTCACATAAATCGTTACGGGCAGACCAAGAGTGAAATTCATGCGTGTACTCACGAACAAATTTAGTACCCTGTTGACACTCCAAAATTTTTCGATACAATTGTTGTTCAACATTAGCAGGTAAAAATCGTTGCCTTAAGGTCTGTTTCATCATAGGCCATTCAGTAATCATTGGTCTTTGGTTACGAATATTTTGAGTGCGTAATTGCTTCCACCAAGCAGATGCGCCACCCCTCAATTTATAAGCAACATAAGGAACTTGTTGTTCAGTAGGAATATTCATTAAAGCAAAATATTTTTCTACTTCCTCAAGCCAATCAGAAAATTCAACCATATCCAATTCACCAATAAAAAATGGCAAATCAGCCTTAATTTTAGGGTTGTGTTCATAAATAAAATTACTTCCTCCACCCAAGTTATGCTGATTTCTTCCGGCTGGCTGATCACGACGATTGTAAACTCCACGTTCGACACGGTCATCTTGACGTTCTGCTCGCTGCCCAAGATTGCCAATACCAACTTGCAAAGCCTGCAAAGCCTCCGTCAATAGTCTATCCCGTTCAGCGCGTTCTGCCTCTCGTTGCTCTTCGCGTTCAACACGATCTGCCTCGCGTTGTTCCAAATCATGTCGGAACCGTTCTAACACAGCACCCAAATCACCGGGATTCGCTTGATTATCGGTCATCTTCCTCATTGGATCGTCCTTTTCTGATACCAATTGATGTAAAGGGTTGCAGCGGAATTAAAAGTAAATCGTAACCGGATAGGCAATTAATCGAATCAACGACTAATTGACCCAATTCGAATCCACGAATTAGGGTTTGGCAAGAACAACACCAAGATTGATGAGATTCTTGATTACACGAAGGAATCCACCTTCAACAAGCCAACAATGGCTTCTAGGGTTTGAACCCACACAAAAGTTGCAAAGCAAACTTATAAAATAAATAACCAAAAAACGTTGTTCAATACAAAGAAAGAAAAGAGTATTTATAACCTAGGAAATAATAAAACCCTATTCTAAAAAGGACTCCTAAAAGTTTACCAAAAAGACCAAAATAATTATCCAAAACGAAAAAGGAAAAACAAATAAACCAACGTCGGAAATTCAATCACGCCACAGGACTTGAGGTCCGGCCGGGTTGCTTGCCTGGTCCGGTCGGATCTTGCAATGGTCCGGCCGGGTAGCTTGACTGGTCCGGGCGTGCTTGCCTTTGGTCCGGCCGGGTCTTGCTCCTGGTCCGGTCGGACCTATGCTGGCTTTGCTTCTTCGTGCTACATCACGTGCACATCCAAAAGTGTGCACATTGTTATGGGATGGAGGGAGTATATGCCAACCCAACCTAGCATATTAATTATTTGAATATTTTCTGTTTGCGTGTTCAGTTACAATACTCCTAGGATTTGGTTTCTTCTGGATATTTATATTGTGTATTTTTTATTTATCTTACTGATGAAGGTTTATTTTTCTGTAGGGGATATCTTGGAGATTTGAATTACATCGTGGTGGACAAAAGTTGATTGTTCCTGTAAGTTCAGTCTCTGCTCGTCAGTTTAATGAGCCTCCTCTGTAACTCATCTTCGTAAATTGACATGAATTATTTTTTCCACTTCGCTTGATTTTTTCTTTTCATTCGAACCTTCCCTTCCCCTTCCCCGTTCTTTTTTTTTTTTCCTGGCACCGGGGGAGGGTTGGGGATCATATAGACATATGTTGCTCATGAACTGTCGAATGCAGATTTTGCTTTCAAGGCATCCGGACCTTGCAGTTGCAACTGGAGCATTCCTTATCCCAACGTCACTCTACTTTGCACTCAAGGTATTAGCACATCTAAAGTCATATTACTTCCTCTTTTTGTACTCCCTCCGTCCCAAAATGAATGTCCCAAAAAATTTCAAATTTGCTCTTGATCAAGAGCAAATTTGAAAACTTTTTGGACATTCATTTTATCTACCTGATTTCATATCATTTGAATGTATTATGCTTAATAAACTTGTCACAAATGGTCTCTGAGCTGAAACCCTTTTATTTTAACTACCATTATTTGAATTTTGTATCCTTCTTTGACATCTGCAGACGTTTGTTTTTAAACCATACTACCTTAGACGTGAAAAGCTGAAGTCACTAGAGAACAAGGAAAAGACACAAGCTCAGGTATTTTGGTGTCATTTCTGTGATTGTTACTTTGAAATTTCCTAGTTCTTTATTATACTCCCTCTGTCATAAAACAAATATCATACTCTCTTTATTGATCAACTTGATTGAATTTGACCAAAATTTTAACGATCTTCATGGAACTGTAAGAAATGTTATTCATAGTATTCCTAATGGTGTATCAATATAAATTTCTCAAACTTTTGGCCAAAGTTCAATCAAGTTTACCCAAAAGTGAAAGCATGACATTTAAATTGGGATGGAGGTATAATTTCAATACATATTACCCCCACCCCAGCACAATCACACTCCTAGATACCCCCTCACTCCCACCACCCAAGAAAAAAAGAAAAGGAAGAAATAAAGTTAACTTGTACAATCTGTGGTCTTTTTTGGAGAAAAAAAATATTTGTACTTTTTAACCTCTTATTATTATTGCAAAGAATTTTTTTCTTCTTAAAGAGGATCGATAGTGGTTCCCCACTTACCCCCTTATAATAATGATGTCCTAGGAGACATGGGTGCGCTACTTCACGAACAATTCTTGCAAGTCCCCCTTATCACCGACTTTCTTTATTATGTATCTGTTACGTTGTTGCTTTTCAACTGTTCAGTTTGGTTTCTGTAACATGGTTTATGATCCTTTTTCTATATTCGAGAATGTAGGAGACATTGGTTCCTAACCCCCCCCCCCCCCACACACACACACACACTGTGATGAACATTTTGCATCTTTTAACACCCCACCACCCACCCCAGCACACATACACGGTTTGATGAACATTTTGCATCTTTATATAGGTAAAAGAAGCAAGGGCAGCAGCTCAAAAAGCTCAGCAGTTACTCCAAAATGTGGCCAATAGGAAAAAAGCTAGACAATTAGAAACCAATGGACTCGTTATTGTAGAAGCAGTTTATGGAAGCCATCAAGCTTTGAAGAGATACAGAGAGAAGTCGGAAGGGGAAAATGATGAATCAACTTCAGATATCATCGATGTCACTGTACCTCTGAATTTTCTTGTTAACGATTCTGGCCAGCTCAAGGTATCTTTCTCTCTCTCTCTCTCTCTCTCTCTCTATATATATATATATATATATATATATATATACACACTTTTTTTTATATATGCCCAATGAGATTTCCTAGTTTGTGATTACATATTTTGTTTAGGATTAATGTAGAAAAATTTTTATGATCCAAAACAATTGGTATGAGTCTCAGAAGAACTTATTTCCACTATTTTCCTAGTTTTCTCATAGAATATGGGCTTGTCTGGTGAAGCATTTTTTAAAAAACAACTTCTCTAATTGTGTGTGCGTCTATATATATACAGTGGCGAAGCCACATAGAGCTAAATGGGAGTCATTTGACCCCCTTGATTTTAGAGTTATGTCAATTTACCACCTTTAAGATTAATAAAATGACATTTTCACCGCTAAAATAGTAATTTATTGCAATTTTAACCCCCTTTAGTATAGGAAAAAATACCACTATATCATAATTTTGACCCCCTTCCAGTCAAATCCGGGCTTCGCCACTGTGTATGGATACACACACACACTCTCCATCTGGTAACTTTTTCAAAATGTATGCATTTGTGAATGCAGCGTTTGAATACTGTTTTTTCTTCTTATACATGAGTTTTGTAAATTTATTCAAAAAGTGGTTATTTTATATCCCAAGTCAAAACCATGTGTTTTGAAGAAAAATCTAATGCTCCATCTGAGAACTCTTTTTTTTTTTTTTTTCAAAAAAAAACAAACAAACTATATGCATGTATATAACATTAGGCTACAACTATGTACAGCTTCACGAAGGTGTAAAGAAATCTGGCATTATGGGATTTTATGATCCGTGTCCAGGAGAACCTAAGATATTGAACGTGAGATATACTTATGCTGGCAACAGATTTGAGGTAAGTAATCTACCTGTAAAGAACTTACTCCCTCTGTCGCTAAATGAATGTCCATTTTGAAGATTTCTTTTGTCCCAAAATGAATGACTTTTTTTGAAAAAAACTTTGTCCCTAGACCTCTTTTTGCCAAAATAAAATTCTCGTCTCTTTATACATGTAAAACTAAATGTTTGGAAAGAGGATTACATGATTATATACAAATCTTTGCCACTAAATTGTATAAAACGTAGAGATTTTCTGATTTCCCTTAAAATGAAATTTGGCTATTTATTTAAGGGTTAATGACAGATTAGGGCCTGAACTCCAGGGGGGGCCATCTAAAAGCTTGGGTTTTTTTTCTCGCTAGATCAGGGCTCAATATCATAATTTTTCGGCAGTTAAGGGCTTTTTGACGGAAATCGTTAGAAAAGTCAGTTAAATCGCATGTGCCTCGCACGTGATCATAAAAATGGATGGATTTGTAATGATATTAGTTAGTAAGGGCTTTAGTGAAATTTTTGAAACTCAAAGGTTTAAAAATGAAACAAATATTTTTTCTAAAGAAATAATCCTTTTTCTAAATAATCAAGTACTCCCTCCGTCCCAATTTAAAGTTCCTAGTTTGACTTTACACGGAGATTAAAAAAAATGTGATGAGTATGAAAAGTAAAATGGGAGAGAGAAAGTGGGTAGGGAGTTTTTGTTGTGAGAATCACAAGTGGGTCTCACTTTCCATTTTAGGTAATAAAACAAAGTAAAAACTTTAAAGCGGGACAAAATGAGTATATAATAAAATAAGTAACTATCATATATAAATTAATTATCACTATTTACAAAAAAAAATACTCCCTCCGTCCCACCCGAATGAGGATTTTCTCTCCCGACACGGGATTAAAGAATAAGAGTATTATATTGTAAAAAATGATAATGAAATTGAATTAAGAGATTTAACATTTATGATTAAGCACTAATCATTTACCTAAAAATTATCCAAATATAAAATCTTATTACAGTCAAATTTGTTAATGAAATTCAAAAATTCAAATTTTACATTTCAACCAAATTATCATCACCATTCTCTCCACCAGCCCACCTTCATCACTACCACCGGACCACCACACCAACACTGCACCTCCACCACTAGACCGCAACCACCGCACCGCCACCACCGCACCGCCATGCCAAACACCGCCACTGCCCACCACTATCATCTCTGCTACCACTACCAACAACAATAATTCTAAAATCAGTACAACACACACAAATACAACACAAAAATCAAATCAAAAATCAAAACTTCAAAAATCAAAAATCAAAAATCAAAAATCAAAAAGGGGAAGGGTGGAGCAGCCGCCGGCTTCGAAGGCCACGGTCAAATCTTTGCCGACGATTGAGATTTCCGCCGGCGCAACCTCCATTAATCCCGGCGAGTTCAAGAACCGAACACCAACCAAATTCGCTCAAGTGCGTATTTATCGCTGCTTTTATCTCTTCGTCTTCATCGCCGCCTCTCTCCCTCCCAGTTCTTCTCGATCTCCGACGATTGTTACGTCCTGCTCTAGATCTGAAGTTTTTTTAATCTCAAATCTGGAAGATTGGTCGGGAAGGGGGGAGAGGGATTTACTCTGTGTGTGTGTTTGTTGTGTGTGTGTTTTGTGAGAGAGAGAGATCTGGAATAATAAGTTACGGGAAGGGGGGGAGGGATTTAGGCATTTTCGGATTTAACCCTTCAAATTTTGAAATTCACAGTTTGACCCTTTTTGACAAATTTTCATTACAAATCCATCCATTTTTATGATCACGTGCGAGGCACATGCGATTTAACTGACTTTTCTAACGATTTCCGTCAAAAAGCCCTTAACTGCCGAAAAATTATGATATTGAGCCCTGATCTAGCGGAAAAAAAAAACCAGCCCCCTTTTAGACGCCCCCTGGAGTTCAGGCCCTAATCTGTCATTAACCCTTTATTTAAGGATAGAGGGAGTAATATACAAATGGTTCTTGGGACAAGTTATTTAGTTATTTGTTGGCTTAATTATCAAACAGGTGGAGGTCGATGATTTTCAAGAATTGCTAATACCGCAAGAAGCACACAGAGTTTGAAGAAGAATTTTGCTCACCCTAGCCAGAGGTACGGACACGAAAATAGAAAGAGAAGAAATAAAGTGGCGAATAACAAAGAAAAAGAATGAAGACCACCTTCGTTAAATCCTGCAATTACATGAATTTGTAATATATATTTTTTCTATTTTTTTTTTTTTCATTTATCAGTTTCGGGTCGTTGCATCTCTCTATTTGTCACCATACTGATTCCGACAAAGGGTTGACACTTGATCGTAGGCAAAAATGCCGAGAGAAGTTTAACAAGGGTTGACCTTAAAGTTTTGTGTGTACTTTTGTTTTCGAAATACTTTTGGTAAATTTTGCACTATGTGAAATTCATGTTCCAATATTTGAGGTAATACTCTCTTTTTCAGTTAGAGGTATCTTCAATATTGCAAAGCGCTTTTTATTTTTTTTTTATTTTTTTTGGCATGTCCCAAATAATTGTTGCATTTTCCGTTTTTATCCATCTCAAAATAAGCGTCGCGATCCTTATGAATATTTTTTTATTGCAGTTTTAACATGGTACTAGCAACGTATAAATATTATATAAGTAAAACACATTCTTGCAGTGCAAACATTATCAACAATCATCACAGATTCTGTATAGGATATACTCCCTCCGTCCCCGAAAGATAGTCCACTTTTTTTCGTTGTTACTATGAGGGAACTTTGAGCAGTTATAAATGCTACTTATAATTATGTTAATGTGAATCTAAAAATTGATATTAATAGTATTTATAATGGTGTATCAATAACAATTTCAAAAAGTTCATTAGAATAATTAAAAGTAGCCTTAATTATTACTCAAAGTTCTTTCGTAAAACCCATGAAAATAGGGAGACTATCATTCTGGGACTGAGGGAGTATATATACTCCCCCCGTCCCACCCGAATTAGGATTTTTGGGTTGGGCACGGGGATTAAGGAAAAAGTGTTAGTGGAGTAGGTGTTGTCAGTATGAAAAGTGAAATAAGAGAGAGAAAGTGGGGTAGAGAATAATGAGTGGAAAGTTGTTGTGAGTGTGAATGTGAGTCTCATTAAATAAAACATTTCTATTTTTGGGTTGTCCTAATTCGAATGGGACACCCAAAATGGAAATTTGTCCTAATTCAAGTGGGACGGAGGGAGTATATTTTTAACAGAAATATGTACAAACTATTTTACTTCAACAACATTCTTTGGAAAATTTGTTTCTCCCACAACAAAGCAATCAGTAACTGACAATATCCTTCCAATGTCTGGCCATTGGTGAAGCCTATAAGGTGGGTGAGTTAAAGATGTGGATCAATATAAGGGCAAATGGCACTAATGTAATGTGCCCTTAAGTTTCACGAGAGTTGCAATATGATTATCAACGTATCAATTTTTGCAAATTTAATTCTAATGTTCACACTTTGTGGCAATAACTAAATTAACTTAGAATTATTGCTGAAGATTCATAATAACAACAAAAAAAGTGATTTATTTTGAGACGCACGGAATATTTGGGGATGTTAAAGCAGAAATATTACACTCCCGGAGAATGTTCTCAAAAGAGGGACATGAAGTCAATTAATTATTTTCTTTTTTGGTTGGAATGCTTTTTTTAAAAAAGTTGGGAGTACTTTTATATTAGAGGCTTCAGAAGAATTAAGGAAATTCATATTCCTCCTCAATAAACAATAAACATTAAGCCGAAGAGCTCCTGAGGAATTGAACTTTTTTTAAAAAATAAATTATTCCCTCCGTTTCAAACGATTTTCGTGCTTTTTTTTTTAAGCTGTTACTACGAAATTTGAGCAACAAGTTTAAGTCGACTTAATTATACTAATGAAAATTTAACACATGTTTCAGATTTTGTTAAGATAATCTCAAAGTTATTTCTTAATAACGTCAAAAAAAAAAAAAAATGTGAATATCATTTTAGTTTGGACGGAGGGAGTATTTCAAAAACTAAAAAAACGCACATTTTGGCCCCTATTTACACAAAAGAGCACAAAAGTGAGAAAGCAGTCGATAGCCGTTAGGGCTTTTTACCGCCACCGGACATCACTTTCGCGGTTCCTTACAGCTTTAACATTCAAATAAAGTTCCGATTCCTTGATTGCTTACCAGAAATTGGAATTGGATACCCTCTGAAACAAATGGAATTATTTGTTTCTCGTACCAGCGACTGTTCATTCAATCGCTATCTCTCAGTTGAATTGAATCCATCTCCGACGGCGTTTCTAAAGGTAATTGAATTCTCCCCAGTCGATTGTTAAGGGTTCTTCGATTTCATGAACTTAATTTTAATTTCTGTTTTTTTTCTTATTTTTTTTTTTTTTTGCTAATAATGTGACATTTTGATCCTCTTATACATGTATTTAGCAGCTATTCTGTTGTTGTAGTGTCAAATCCTTGTAATTACTACCCAAAAAAGAAATATCTATTTCCGTTCTAGATCAAGAAAAACTATGGAAATTCATTTTGGGACGGAGGTAATTTAAGGTATGTGATTGATTACACTTATAGTTCTTTGAATGTTAATTATGCCCTCCATCCCAAAAATGAGCCACGAATTTGATTTCGTATGTCCCCTAAAAAAGGTCGTGTTTCTTATAACGAAATAATTTAGTGCATTATTATGAGGATACAAGTATGTAAATCGACATCCTTGAAAATCTGAGTTTTTATATGATTCTTTCTTGGGATGGAGGGAGAAACCTTTTTTATTCTAGGAGTTTGAGTTGGGGATATCTTTCGATTCCCTTTAATGGTCTTTCTGAGTTTCTTTGCTTAATTTTGATTCATGAACTGTTGCACGTAGTTGTATTGATTAATTAGTGAATGAGTATTCACGTTACAAAATCCAAAATATGATTATTTTATTGGAATGCTCCCAAAAGGAAACTAGGAATCCTTAATGGAAAGGAGGGGGTGAAATTTATATGTTCCTGTGCTATTGCCGTCATCTCAATGAATGTCCCTTTCTAGTAATTGGTCAAAAAAATAGTTCGGTTACTTTTAAGTCATTTTGGTAGTACATATACACGAGTGTCCTTAGTTTTTGCGCATTGTATTGCAGTTGCATAGTGTGATGCGATAGACATTTTCGAACATATCTTCTCTGAAATCGATTTTAGTTTTGGAATGTAGGCTCGTTGTTTTTTATACGAAAAATGCAACATCTTATTCTTAGAATACTGGTTATTTTTCAAGGTCAAGCCTCAGATCCAACAAGGCAGCAATATGAGTACACTCAGTTGACAAAAGTACTACTCTTCCCTTAAAAAAAATTGGTGGATGAACTTATGCATAATCCAGAGGAAAATTTTGGTGAAAAAGGTGTATCACGGAATGGTGGATTGAGCAGAAAATGGTCAACTTTTAAGAAAGATTGGTTTACTCGAGGCGAGAGTAAGACCAATAGGAAGTTACGATCTCTAGAAGAAGAAAACAAGAGAATCGCTTGGTTACATCTGAATTTAAAGGCAATGTTATCTTCCCCACTAAAGCGTTGGGGATCGATGAAGAGAAGTGGGAAGAGTTCGAGAAGGGAAATGATTCTTGATGGATCTCATGATGCTAAGGACGAAAAATATGTTGAGTCTTTCCGCGAAATGCTTTCTCATGAGGGTCAGTTGCCAGCAAAGCAAGACGATTATCACACTCTTTTAAGGTACGTTTGTGTGGTAAAGTTTCTGGAAATGGATCTTGCTTCTACTTCAGGGATTTAGGAATTTGATACTCCCTCCGTCCCATAATTATGTCGCATTTGACTTGTCAACGTTATTAATGAATGTGTTTTACTTGTTTGTACATTGCTTGTACAATAGTATAATCTATGATGCTCAGATTCTTTAGTTTACCTCGCGGACCCTTCTTAACCAGACTAAAATATGAGTGTGTGACACGGGTACGGCGGGGTAAACCAAAGAGTTACATTTATTATGGGACGGGAGAGTATCTGATTAGCTTGTATTGTGTTTCTATGTTGATTTGTTGTTCAATATTGTAGTACATGATGGAGTTTCTTTGTTATGACAGATTTCTACGGAGCAGGAATTTTGATCTGAAAAAAGCAAAAGACTCGTTTTTGGCGTATCTTAAGTGGCGAGAAGAATTTGGTGTCGATATCATTGCCAAGGTGACTTGAACTTTATCTTCCTAAACCAGATCAATGAGTCAATAACAACTGTTTCTTTTTCCCATATTTTCTTATGTACTCCTACCCGGTTATCTACACTCACAACACATCACCTTTTCAATTTTTTCCTTAATTATTGTGCCCAAGCTCATTTTTGTAAATTAAAGAGGGACGGAGGGAGTAGTTCAATCATTTGAAAATAAATTTTCACTTTTCATAATTCTGTATGCTTGATATATTCTACAGGAATTTAAGTTTGAAGAGACTGTAGAAGTTAAGAGATGTTATCCTCATGGATATCATGGAGTTGATAAATATGGTAGACCGGTGTACATAGAAAGAATTGGAATGATAGACCTCAACACGTTCACACAGATAACTTCTTTAGACAGATTTGTGAAGTATCATGTTTTGGAACAAGAGAAGACACAAAGATTGAGATATCCTGCGTGCTCAATCGCATCAGAGAAGCATATTGCTTCGACCACAAGTATCTTAGACGTGAAGAATGTGGTGAGCTGATCTTTTCTCAATATTCGTGATGCAGTAAAACACCCCCCAGTAGCAGATAAACTGATTATCTTTTTTTCTTTCTTTGGTTTCTTTGTTTCTTTTATTCCTTTTCTTTTCTTTCTTTTTTTAAAAAACTTTCTTTCCCACCTATTTTCTTTGACGATTCCTTACGATGATTCATGTTAGATGACCCCAAATCCTTTTGGGACTAAGGTGTTGTTGATGTTGCTGTTCTTGTTGTTTAGGCTGTGGCGAAGCCACATAGAAGCCAAGGGGCTCACTCGACCCCCATGACTTTTGGAAAATGTTATTTTAATACTTTAAATTTTGGAAAAAGACACTAAAAATACTGTTGTTTTTTTTTTACCCTAATATATCATTTTGACTCCCTTTTATTCCAAATTTTTATATCATAAGTATATTTTTGTCCCAAACAATCTTGACCCCCTTCTCAAAAGTTTCTGGCTTCGCCACTGTGTTTAGTTGTTGTACTCATCAATGTTTATGGGAAGATTTTGAACTAAATAAATCTTTGCTATTCCTCTAGGGAATTTCTAACTTCTCAAAGCCTGCAAGATATCTGTTTATGGAAATTCAAAAGATAGACAGTAGTTATTATCCTGAGGTATGTCAAATGTACTATTCGTGCATTTATCGATGTTAGTAGTTGGCATGTCGTTAATATTCAAATTTTGGTGTATAATTGCAGACTCTGCATCGACTCTTTATTGTGAATGCCGGGCCTGGATTCAGAGTTCTCTGGAAAACAATCAAGGCTTTCCTTGAACCTCGCACATTGGCAAAGATTCAAGTTAGAATGCCTGTATTTATTTGCATTAAGCGTTGGATATTTTGGATATTGTTAAGTTTTCACTTTGAAGATTGGAATTTCAGGTTCTGGGAAGCAGCTACAAGAATAACCTGCTGGAAATTATTGATCCAAGGTTCATTTGGATTCTTATAAGAAGCTCGTTTATTTCATTTATTTGTTTGGAATTTGAAACAACAGTTAACAATCGGTATTGCAACAGTAATTTGCCAAGTTTCTTGGGAGGAAATTGTTCTTGTTCTGATTACGGGGGTTGTCTTTTGAGTGACAAAGGACCGTGGAATGATCCTGAAATTTCAGAGAGGCTTCAGGTCATCTCTCAATCGCTTATATAATCTGTGAAATGTGGGTCCGTCCCTTCCCTAGACCCCGCACATACTGAGAGCTTTTGTAGCAACATGCCACCTTTTTCTTTATTCTTGATGAAACGTTATGCACTTGTTTCAGGCTCTGATAGATGCAGAAGATGAAAGTAACGTAATGACAAGTGGAGTGGCTAATGACACTGACAGACCTTCATTTTGTGACACGCCTCACAATGAATATCAGGCAAGATTCTTCTTCACAAGTTTCCTGTCTTGTTATTTTTTAAGCAGAGATTGAGATCTTTGTGGGTTACAAGATCACTTCTGTTTTATAGATATTCAGATATTTCATTCAGTAAAATTATCAAACAACTTCAAAAATTCTGAAGTCAGTCTTGAGCCTCTTATGAATTAGACAGTTTCAGATATGAATTCAGAATTCAGTGCTTACGACTTAATTTTTTTTTTCCTTTAGTGTCACTTATAATGATAGGTTTATTCCATGCAGGACGACATTAAAATCAAAGATGTCTATGACATTTCCCCGTCAGAGGGTAGAATTGTCAGTCAGTTTGAGGAAAATAACCCTTTAGTCCATTCGTTTGACACTGTTCTCAAAGTTGCCAAGATGGTAAGTTTGCAGTTATTATATTGACATTCATTCATTCCTCTTCTTACTGTCGCTTGAAATGACACAAATGCCCACGTTGACCAAAAAAATAAAAAAAAATGCCACAGAAATTCAAGAAGTTGGAGGATGCAATTGAGGACGCTAAATTGGTGAGTTTAACTAAGCAGATGAATACTTTTTACCAGCTTGCGAAAATCTGTTGAGGGCGTAAATGATTTTGAATATATTTTTTTTTCTTGGTTCATTATGCTTTCAGGTCTTAGAAGAACTTAGCCGCCACATTGAAGAGCTGAGAAAAGAGAAAATGAATCGTACGTGAACTCGTAAAGTGTTGGTCATAGTTTTCAAACTGATATAATCTGATTCTTTGTAAACTTTTCTAAGTTCTCATGAATGCTTATAGCTTGATAGGATGAATGCATCTTTTGACCTAATATGTGGATCCATTGTTATGAGTTTTAACTGTAATATGTCAGATATAAGATTGTCAGAATCGAGTTTGAGGAGAAACAGGCCTGTTTGGATCTACTATCGCTGTTTAATGGACTTTAACTTGTAAACTGTGTTTTAAAGTAGTTGAGATCTCCAGTGTTACTTTGTGTACCACTTATGTAAAAGATTTACATGTTTCGATTACCTCATCACATGTCATTCTTAATCGCCGTTGAATTATGAGTGATACAGAGTGTGGTACACAAAGTGGTACAAGAGATTTCGGCAAACAAAGCCCTATAAGCCGTTCTTTTTTCGTCCGAAAAATACATTTTCAATAGGATATTGCGAAAGGGACAATGCCCGATAAGTTCCTCTTCTACAAATCTATTCCCCATAAGTTTCCTACAACATGTTGTATTATTCAGCAATTCTACTGTATCACATAACACTGCACACTGAGTATAATATTGCATGCCGGCGATCGGATTCCGGTGACTGTCAGCGGCCGGCGACCAGATTCCGGCGACCGGCGGTGGTGGTTGGATGCAGTGTTGATGCAGTATCATGTTATTATTGCATGTTGCATGCAGTATGATATACTACTGCAAAGGAACTTTCAGACATTTTAATTTAATGAAGAACTTGTGGAGAAGTGAATCTTTTAAAAAAGAACTTTTGGGACATCTTTCCACTGCTGGCAAAAAAAAAAAAAAAAATACAACGAAATGTAGTTTTATTTGCTTGTACAAGAGTGGTGTACACATGACAAGATTTGAAAATAAAAATACTACTCCCTCTGTCCTTAAATGAGTGTCCATTTTCAAGAAATCATTGTCCCTAAATGAGTGTCTTTTTTTAACATAACTTTCTTCCTAAACGTTTTTTTTCGAAATCTTTTTTCACCGGTTTCTTTATACGTGCAAAACTAAAGGTTTGGAAATGAGATTACAAGATTATATATGAATCGTTGTTACCAAATTGTTCAAAAAGATGTGATTTTTTGTGCCCCTTAAAATGAAATTTGGACACTCATTTAGGGACAGAGGGAGAGGAAGTACTAATTTACTTGTTGGTATATTCTTTTTTTTTTTTGGTACAAACTTGTTGGTATATTCACGAAATTGCATTAAAGTTATTCATTCTATTAAAAAAACGATTATTTTTCCAAAGAGAAAAAAAATAGAAAGATGGACTTAAAAATAAAATAAAACAGCAGTTTTATATTGATATTTGCAACTGCTGAAACGAGCTAGTTATTGCAACGCTTTCAAAAAATTAAAGGGTAAATTGCAAATTGGTAACTTGAGTTTGTCTCACTTTTGCAATCCCCAACCTAATAGTTAAATTGTGCCAATCAGCCACCTAAGTTTGTCAATTTGTTGCAATGTGGTGAATGAACTAACTTTTTGTTAATTTTTTGACAGACTTAAACACATGTGCCTCACACATGACCTTTGGAATGGGCAATTTTGTCAATTCGTAGAGGCTTTGTAAGGCACATGTTTAGGTGAGGGGGTCAACTGCAGTTTTTGAAAATAAAAGGAATAATAAGAAAAATTACCCATCTCATACACTTATTTGTTCATAAACAAAATGTGTACAACACTTTTATGCATATATCAATATTAGTTTAAAAATAGAGTTGAGAAAAAAAAATAGTATATTTTAAAATATTACATTATCAAGCTTCAAGATTATACTAAAATTTTCAAATTTAAAATGAAATAATTAAAATCTAAAAAATTAAGATAGATGAAATTTGAAAAAATTAAATCTTTAGTACCAACACCACTACCCCTAACACCCTAGCACCACCACCTTCACCCTTCAGTACACTGCCACCTCCACCCACATCCATGGTTGCACATTCTTAACTGCCCTTCCCCTACCCAGCCACCACAAACACCATCCTCACCACCACATTTCTTAACTACCCCTTCCTCTCCCCAGCCACCTCAAACACCATACTCACCACCATCACCAGTAACAACACCCCCAACATTCGGAAAATAACAAAATCAAGAAACCAATTTCAATCTCCATTGCAATTAATATTTAAAATCTAAAACCAATCTCAGCCTATTTGATGACCCGCATTCAAAATTCAGATTCAGATCCCCTAATCACAAAACCAAGGAAAAGCAACAATTTTTTTTCAATAATCCCAATCCCAATAATATTATTTCAATAATTCGTGATTTAGATCCCCCAAATCACGAAAGAGTGAAGAATAGAGAGACGAGACTGGAAAGGAGGAACTGGGGGACGTTGACGCAGTGGCAGAGCTACCCCAAGGCCAAAGGGGGCAATTGCCCCCATTGATTTAAAAAAAATAAAAATTTATTTGTGCATTTTTTTTTTATTTGGGAGGTTAGTGCAATTTATTGAAATTTGCCCCCTTTGAAATAAAAGTAATAATGCATTAGAATTTTTTTTTGCCCCCATTGATGAAAATACAGTTAAATTTTTTTATTGTGTAACTTTTGCCCCCATTGATGAAAATTCCTGGCTCCGCCACTGCGTTGACGGCGAAGAGAGGTGGGGGGCGGGTTAGGGGATCGTTTTGGAGAAGAGGGGCGAGGGTGTTTAAGGCTGGGCACATGTGTTTGATACAAGGACGGCGTCGACGGCGAAGAGGGCTGAGGGGGTGACGTCGACCGATCGCAGAGAAAGAAAGGAAGAGACGCTGCAAGTTTTTCTACTGGGTCTGGTGTTTATAGACAAAATTGCCCTTTTAGAAAGTCATGTGCGAGTCACATGTGTCTGGGTCCGTCAAAAAAATTAACGAAAAGTTAATTTATTCACCACATTGTAGAAATTTGACAAACTTAGGTGTCTGATTGACACAGTTAAACTCTCAGGTTGGGGATTGCAAACGTGACACAAACTCAGGTCACCAATATGCAATTTGCCCAAAAATAAACAAGGATTGACCTAGGGGTGGATTGGTAGGTATACTAAGTGCATTTTGCTTATACCGTGTACCAACCAAATAGAATTTGGTACAAAAATATATGTACCAGTACCAACCACAAAAGTCGGTATACCAAGTTTATTGGTACGGTTGATATTCGATTGGTACGGTTGGTACTCGATATATACCAAATGTAAATGAAGACAAAAAAAAAATTGCATTTGTTTTTTGTTTTTGTTTTTGTTTTTTTAGACTTTTTTTGTCTAGTATAAGAAATTACTTTATAACTTAAAAATAGATTTCAAATACAAATTATAAAGTCTTGAAATTAAATAAAAGTAGAACAACTGAAGTCTTGAAAACTAGTAAACAATACAGTGACTTTATATAATATATACCATTACTCCAAACCTAAAAGATTACAATAAGACGGTTTGAATTTTTTTTCTAAATCATAATTAAGTAACTTAAGGACTTAAGGTTAGGAAAAAGATTAGGAAAAGGAAATTTATGTTTGATACTCCATTCGTCCCAAAATACTTTTAGTTTTAGAACACGTATTAAAAAAAAAAAAATTGATTTTTACCAATAAGTCTCTGGGGGAATGTGGTATTTACCAATAAAAACATAACATTTCAAATTCTACCTTAGGGTCCTTAAGTTCAAATCAATTTTACAAATAAATCCCTCGTACCTTTTAAATGGCAAAAATACCCCCAGCCCAAATTAAATCCTCCACACCTCTAACCTTTGACCATTTTGACTGCCACCTTTACATTTGACCACCACCGCCCGCCGCCGCTGACCGCCGCCGACCACCACCGCCCACCACCACCGGCGTGCCGCAGCCGGACGCCGGAACCATCTGCAACCCAACCACTATGCCAAACTTCTTACTTGTTACATTACTAGTCTATTATATATTTAACACTACAACCTCACATTTGTTATTGTTGTTTTTTTTTTTTTTTTGTTAGGAGTATTAATTCTTCACAATTGAACAATTACTCATTTTTAATAAAAAAAAATGAGATAAATTTATTTCACAATTGTTTAAAGAGCATTTGACAACACATAGTTCTGAAAATGAGTATCCTTTGTAAAAACTGTGCGATGAATTTCTTAGTTGTTACACTCAACTCATGTGTTAACAACTGAGAAATAAATTTACCAGTTCTTATATTAAACGCGTGTGTGAATAACTGAGAAATGAATATCTCATTTATTATTATATTAACAACAGAGAAAAATTGATAAACTGAGAAATGAATGTACCGGTTCTTGTACTCAAATTCATATGTGAATAACTGAGAAATGAATGTCTCATTTATTATATAATTAAACCGATAAATTGAGTCATCAATTGGGAAAAATGAGAGGTGATTTTATCAGTTTTTATTCAATTATGAATAACTGTTAAATGAATGTCTCAGTTATTATATTCAAATTCATGTGTGAACAACTGTGAAATTCATGTCTCAGTTATTATAATGATTGTGAAAAATTGAGAGATGAATTTCTCAGTTTTTAAAAATGAAAAATGAAAAAATGACACAACCGTGAAATCATACAAATGAGAAATCGCATAACTGATAAATCAGTTGAGAAATAATTTTACAAATGAAAAATAAAAATTTTATTTTCTAAAATTGTGAAATTAATTGAGACATGAAAAATGATTTTCTTAAATTTTTACTAGTGAAAAATGAGATTTTTTTTTATTTCTAAAATTTGAATTATGTGTTGAGTGTACTTGTTTGATTCGTTTTGACGGCACGATTAAAACGATGGTCTCAGATTATTTTTTCGATTTCTAGATTTTAAGATATTACATTTTAAAAGTTTTGGTGAAAACAAAAAGGAAGAGAGAGAAAGAGGAGTCAGGAAGAGAGAGAGAGAGAAACGCATGATGAAATGCCATTACCAGTTGCTGAGCTGTGCGCGCATACGATGTTTAGGGGCAATTTGGTCCAGCGAATATTCTAGGGACTTTTTGGTGAGTTTTCATAATGTCTGTCCTTATTGGTCGTTTTCATTTGGCTGAGGGACTCATTGGTTAAAGCCTAAAAAAAATCAATATATAAAAAATAGACCAAACTACCCTTTGAATATTTTAAGTACGTAGACAATTAGACGAAGTATTATATATGTGTGTGTATATATATATTTATATATATATATATATATATATATATATATACATATATAGTTGGTACATGGTATACCAACCAAAGTCGATATTGTATACCGTGTACCAACCAATTAGACAAAAATGGTACGGTACTACCTACCAAAAAGTTTGGTATACCGACTTCTTTATTCCAATTATAATTAGGGATAACAATTTGACCGAACCCGAAGGCGATCCGTCCCGAAAAATTAGGGTTCGGGTTGTAATTTTCATGACCCGAGCGGGTTAGGGTCGGGTTAGGGTTTTGACATTGACCCGCGCGTGATCCGACCCGACCCGCACCCTCATGTACAAAGTCAAGATATTATGTTAGTTAATCATATCATATGTTGTTCAATTTATTTTTATAGTTATTTTTAGAGAGGTTTGATGATTTTAAACTAATTTCTATAACTAATTAAAATTTAAGCTTATACATAGATTGAGCCCAAGCAAATATAAGCTAAAAATTTTATAATTTTGTATGCTTAGGGTTCGGGTTTCCTTGTCTTCGATTCGGGTCAGGTTCGGGTCACTCCTTTTGACATTAGGGTCGGGTTCGGTTTTGACGAAACCCGCCCCGTTGTCATCCCTAATTATCATTGGTACGGTTGGTATACGAGTTGGTTGGTACTGACGAGTACAATTTGCCACCCCTAGATTGACCTATTTTCCTATCTGTAAAATATTTGTAAGATATACTCCCTCCGTCCAACCCGAATTAGGATTTTTGGGTTGGGCGCGGGGATTAAGGAAAAAGTGTTAGTGGAGTAGGTGTTGTGAGTATGAAAAGTGAAGTAGGAGAGAGAAAGTGGAGTAGAGAATAATGAGTGAAAAGTTGTTGTGAGTGTGAATGTTGGTCCCATTAAATAAAACACTTCCATTTTTTGGTTGTCTTAATTCGAATGAGACACCCAAAATAAATTTTTTTCCTAATTCGAGTGGGACGGAGGGAGTAAAACAGATGATTGAGATTAATATGGTGTTTGATAACCTCATTTTTTTTTTGAACAATTAGAGGTGTTTGCAAGGGAGTGTACTTGGATTTAGAAAATATGTTTAGTGGATAGTTGTTGTAAGCGGATATGAGAGAGAAAAGTGAATTAAGTAGAATAAATATGAGACGAAAAAAAATAAAAATACGTAATGGTATGTGACGGAAGGTTGTGGGGCTGGCTACGGCGGTTCCCTTCCTTTTTTTTTTGAACGCAAGTGCAACAATAGCGCTCAAAATCAAATCACACACATTACACCCACTTCCCTCGATAAGTCCGTTTATACTTCTTACATTTATCATTTCTCCCCCAAAATTTTCTCCCTCCCCCTTCATTCGCTCACTGTTTCCCGGATCACAATCTTCTTCAAAACCAAAAAATTCCAAAATTCAAACACTTTTCTTTGAATTTGATTTTCAATTTCATCCGTAAAAATGAGCACAGGCGAACTTCTTAGCATCGAACCGCTGGAGCTCAAATTCCCATGTAAGTATCTCTCTCACCCATGCTCGATTTGATCCCTTTTTCTCAATTCTCCATTTATGTATATTGAAATTTTAATTTGATTTTGTTTGATTTTAGTTGAACTTAAGAAGCAGATCTCTTGTTCGCTTCAATTATCAAATAAGACTGAGAATCACATTGCATTCAAGGTAAACTTTTTTGAATTTCGTTCTCGGAAATTATGAATTTTGTTTGCTTGCTAAAATCCCCTAACATTGCCGCAACAGCACATTGTTGATTTATGGATTTCAGTGTTCTTGCTTTTGACTTTCAATTTGAAATCTTAGGTGGATTTGGATTTCGTTCCATGCACTTGAATAATTTTCGATCAAATTGAATGATTTTTATATGTTCGAGTTTGGTAAGATGTGTATTCGGATGTTCTATGAATCATGGATTGTATATTGTGTTTGCTGTGCAGGTTAAGACGACAAATCCTAAGAAGTATTGTGTTCGCCCCAATACTGGAGTTGTTTTGCCTCGATCAACATGCGATGTGATAGGTACCTAATGTCATTGTTTTATGATTTTTAGGACCACTTACTTTCGATTGCTGAGAATAAAGTTATGTATATTAAAGTTGTAGAAGTTCTCATTTACCGCTTAAAATTATAGTACAATGTCTTGCGATTGGACCAGCCACGGAATTTTCATTTACGTCTCATAATTGGTTCGGTACAGTAACAATGCAGGCACAGAAGGAGGCTCCTCCTGACCTGCAATGTAAGGACAAGTTTCTCCTTCAAAGTGTAATTACAACCGCCGGAGCAACACCGAGGGATATTACTCCAGAAATGGTGTGTACATTATGCTTTTCTATTTATTGCATGTTTCTTAGGATTAGTAGAGTATTTGGGTTGCAATACTCCACTTGTTATTTCAATATACTCCCTTTGTCCCGAAACAACTTGCACCATTTTTCTCCGACACTGGAATTAAGGAGAGAGTATATATATTCACGAGTATTGTGAGTGGGGAAGTGGTTGTGAGTATGATGATTTTAGAATGGAACCCACAATTTAAGAGTGAGTCTGACAAATGAGGAAGGGTGAATAAAGAAAGAATAAAAGTTGAACATTTTAGGAAAGAGAGACTTACCAATGGGGCACCCAGAAAGGAAATTGCTGCAAGTTGTTATGGGACGGAGGGAGTATTCAAGCCGTTGGAGCAATAAGCAAGAGGAAATTTAAAGCAATGCCTTGAACTATACAAGCTTTAACTTTGTTGAGCTTCATGAGTTGCAGTTCAGTAAGGAGGCGGGACATGTTGTAGAGGAGTGCAAGTTAAGAGTGATTTATGTTGCTCCACCTCAACCACCTTCACCAGTAGCAGAGGGATCAGAAGAAGGATCTTCTCCAAAGGCGACACTGACAGAGAATGGAAGTCTCAATGGTTCCGAGGTTGTCTTTAAGTCACTGAAATATATCTTTTGTGTTTTATTCATTTAGTATTGGCTTGCATTGTCCTTGATGGACTCTTTTTCTGGCAGGCTACAAAACTGTTTGTTGAGGCTCATGACAAATCCTTAGAGGTGACTAACTCTTCTGCTCCCTCTCCTCTCCTTTCCTCAGACTGTTTTATGCATATGCTATCACTATGTTAGACAATTTATTGATCATTTTGCAAAGCATCTGTGTCATACTAATTAGAAAACATTATCAGTTGTTGAAGAACAGTGGACCTGTTTTTCATGGCTTAGGGTACAACCATGAAGGATGATGGTTTATATCCTGGTGTTCAGTTAGATAATCTTAAAATTTATTGACATAAGAAAGAAAACATTAATAGATTGATTTTGTTCTCGAATTTCTTCCATAAGAGGAAATAGTGTTCTATAGCTTGTGTGGGTTCTAAGAGGTCATTTCACTAATTTTAAACCCTATGCAACAAAGGGACCTATAGTTTTTATGCATTAAAAAAGTTTCTGGATTTGTTTTTCGGTAGACCTCTGCATGGTTAACATGCTTATACAGTAACCCTAGTGGGACTCTGGAACATCCAACAAGTAAGCACTCCAAGTCTGAGTTAACTTCCTTGCAGACTTTACATTGGTGTAAAGAATATGTCTGACTCATTTTAAACTTCCTTAAGACTCTTAAGTAATCTTCTATGGTGTCAAAGTAATTGAGCCCGTCTTATTTTTTTTTCTCACAGTGAAAAGGGTACCTTTTCTTTCTTGGACAGAGAAAAGGGCACTTTAATCAATTAAAAATGATTTCCTGGAAAAGGAACTTTCTTCTAGGACATACCGAATGGAAAAAACAACTACTATTTCGGGACATAAGTACAATGTTCCTGGTGGAAACGGTATAGATCATACTCCCTCTGTCCCGAAATGATCTTCTCATTTGCTATTTTTCGTTGTCCCAAAAAGTTATTCCCATTTCTACAATTTGGGCTTAAATGTGCATAACACAACATGGCTAGAGAAGCAAGTGTTCATATCCTTAAAAAGTTTGAATAGTCAAATGTGAAGATCATTTCGGGACAGAGGGAGTATATTTCTAGTTTAGGGTTGTGTAGCACCGAAAGGCACTTCTTTTCAATGTCCTGTCGACATCTGGTTTTCGTATCCCTTTCCATGCATTGTGATTTCAAGAGGATGTGCTCCCTGTAGAATGATTTTGTGGAAGAAAGCTAGTTTCACTATGGTTCTGAGTATGAGATAGTAAGATACTCCCTTCGTTTCATGTGAATTGAGACAAAAAAAAATGGGCACAATAATTAAGAGAAAGTAGTGAATGTGTGGTGGAAAATGAAGAGAGAGAATGAGTGGGGTAAATAGTAGTGTTGGTTGGATAAAATGAGTGGTGGAAAATGAAGAGAGAGAATTAGTGGGGTTAAATGAATGGGGTTGGGTGAATATAAAATATTAAAAAGTTTGCCATTTTGGGCAGTCTCAATTGAGGTGAAACGGACGAAAAGGGAAATAAGTCTCAATTCACATGTAACGGAGGGAGTATGCATCAAATGTTGGTAAAGCTTCTACCTCTAGCGAGATAAAGTTAATTTGGGTTAGATTATACTTTCTTCACATCAAGAGAATAAGTGAATAGATGTTCCTTCTAATTTGGCTTTGGATAGGTCTAGAACTTGTACAAAGATTGTGATGTTCTCTAAGGAGATACTACCCTATCATGAGTGCGAGATCATGAAGGAAATATTTCATGTTAGGATTGTCTGTGTGTTTCTTGTGTTTAAGAACCTTGGTCTCAGATATATTTATCCCCTTTTAGCTGCTTTTTGATTTTTCTGTCAGTTGATACCTAGTTCATTGCTGTCATACCTACTACTACGTCCTTCCCAAAATGAATGTCCAAAAAAAATTATCCAGATTTGCTCTTGATCAAGAGCAAATCTGAAATTTTTTGGACATTCATTTTGGGACGGAGGAGTATGTTTTTATACATTTTTCTTAGCTGCTATTGTTGTGGATAGCCTGCCACATATTCAGAATAGCGTATGAAAATTTTGTTTGTCTACAGTTATCCATGGTTGCATTGATTTACAGGTAAGAGCTCTTATTTCGAAGTTGACCGAGGAAAAAGCTGCTGCTATTCAACAAAGCAACAAACTTCGTCATGAATTGGTAAAGATATCTGAAAATTCTATACTTAAATTTATAAAGATGGTCTGCTCAAAATAAAATGAAATAAAAAATTATCCAGATGGTTTTAGCTAGTTTGTGATCAGTTTGATGTTTTTACCATGAGGGTGACTGTTTCCCCCCATGCGTCCAATTTGAATCACTAACGCTCGTACCAGAACTTGTAAGGTCAAACACTTAATACATTAGGAACAACTTACTAGTGAAAGTAAAGACTTTACCCACGCATCCGTCATCACACATTGATATATTGAATTATTAATTGTTTGCTCTAGTTGTGAGTCTATAAATGATGCAATAATACAACCTAATATACAGATGTCTCGATCGTGAAATGCTATGATATTTCACCAAGTATAATGAGAACTCAACCATTTAAGTTTATTCATTCTGAGACTAAAGGGAATATTTTCGTTAGGAGAAGATTTTCTTAAATAAATGAAATAGTAAACCTTTAGTACTGAATACTGCTCGGACATCTGAACAAGCTTAATTCACTCTGAATGTTGAATACTGTAGTTTCAAGGAACAGAATTAGATCTGAATCAAATAATATTTTTACCCACCGAACTAATTAATACGAGTAGATGATATATTTACCCCTTTGCAGCTGTAGTGTTTTAATAGAAATATTAGGAAATAAGTATATTAGTTCTATACTGAATGTGCACATTTATCCATATATTTATGCATTGGCGAATCTTAATTGGGCTAATCTCATTTTAGTACCCTGAGGTTTACATGTAGTATTAAATGGGGGCCTATGGTATAATTTTTCTCATTTTAGGGCCTGAGATTTTATTTTTGTATCAAATCGGGACCTAGGCAAAATTTCTGTTAGATTTTGGATGGAAATGTTTCATGTGCCATCCAACACCTAATTTATTATGGGTTTTTGGTCAATTCCTGTCAAATATTTTTAAAGCTCATGCTTTACTTGTTTTTTACACATTTGTATCATTGTAAAATTGAACTATATTTATATGTAGCATATATTTTGAGAAAATTGAAACAATACACTAGCAAAAATATTTACTGATCTTTTGTTTTTTTTAAAAACTGGCCTTCTTTCTGCTTTTAAAAAACTGACATTCCTTCTTTAAAAGAAAAAAAATGCAATAAACAAAATATGCTTTTCTTTTACTCTAAAATAAATAATTTTAATAATCCAAATATTCCAACACTCACTTTCTTTATCAAACACTTACAGTTTCCAGCAATACTTAACATGACACTATATAATTCGTTATTCAAACAAAAGAAAGCATCGGAAGGTATATACTTTCTTAAACCCCAAATTAGCAAACAATTCTTCAAAATTGATTATCGTAATTACAATGAATCCCACAAACACAAAAAGAAAAATATGACTGTATAAAGAAGATCGATTCTACCATATTGAGGTATACCGCATGCTTCGTGTTCTTTCAATCACCTGTGCAAAAACATCACTTGTTCCTTCCTCGTTGCTTCAATTGCCCGTAAATCCAATTAGCAGTAATGATAGACCTAATTTTCTTAATACGGTATAAACTAGATGGTGGCCTAGGGTAATTACACTTTATGCCCATTGTGAATTGACCAAAACCCTATGATAAATTAGGTGTTGGATGGCACATGCAACATTTTCATTTCAAAATCTAACAGAAATTTTGCATAGGTCCTGACTGGATACAAAAATAAAACCTCAGGCCTTAAAATGAGAAAAATTATACCATAGACCCCCATTTGATACTACATGTAAACCTCAGGGTAATAAAATGAGATTAGCCCAATCTTAATTACCAAAGAAGAAAAAAGAAACTTTATTTTCTCGTTCGAAAATGAAAGAACAAAAAAGAAATCCCCACATATATGCGACTACTACTCTACATGGTATATTCTGCAATTTTCAGTGCAATATTTGCTACTATACGATAAGAGGGATGTTGTTTAATTTCTGCATTACTTATCATTTGACTTTTCGAAATAATATTGTTCAAAATGTCACAATGGCTTTTATCCTTGTGAACTATAACTTGTAGGAACTCTTGAAGCGAGAAGCCAACAAAAGTCAAGGTAGTGTCTCCTTCATATTCGTCATCATCATCGGATTGATTGGTCTAGTTTCGGGATACCTCGTGAAGAAGACATAGTTGTCCATGATATTCTCGGCTTGACTTAAACATTTAAATTTACATTGTATTTCTTTTTTTTCCCAATCATAAATTTGATGTAGAAAAGATGTGAAATTGGGGGGGATCATTATATTTTCTTCAATTGTGGCAATAGAGTAACTTGTGTAGTCTTACTAGTTGAACTTGAACATAGTTCTTGATAACAATCATGGTTCAATCATCAATGATATGCACCATCTTGTTGTTGGGGTGTCAACCCAAGTCTCACATCGGCAATTAAAAGAGGAATTGCTAAGTATATAAAGGTGTCCACACACTCCATTAGTATGAGGCATTTTGGGAGATGAACCAAAAACAAATCCGTGCGGACTGGGCCCAAAGCAGACAATATCATACTAGTGTGGAGTGGTGGGGGAGGTCAAAAGAGGAGTTGTTAAATATATGAAGGTGTCCACACACTCCATTAGTATGAGGCATTTTGGGAGATGATCCAAAAACAAATCCGTGCGGGCTGGGCCCAAAGCAGACAATATCATACTAGTGTGGAGTGGTGGGGGTTGTCGCAGTCCCAACACTTGTTTACGTTTTTTCTCTTGAGAATTTGTGATGGAAAGATAGCACAAGCGAGGAGTTGAGATCTCATGTACCACTTTTGTGTATCACTCCATGTACCACGTGTAATCCAACCGTTCACATATTTGCATAATATTACAATAATACAAATCTTAATAATTGTGAGCCATTAGATCACTTATGGCACAAAAGTGGTACACAAAATGGCACAGATGATCTGAACTCGATAACAGTTGTAAAGAGCTAATCGCAACTATAGAGGGAGTAGTCACGAACACATTTTCATAAGTATCACATGAGATGACAGAGCGGAATAATTACCAAATCATGCAATGTTCAATGACCTTGTTTACAATTGATGCAATGTACTATGAGTTTTACCATATAACCCAACGTATTTTTAAAATTGTTTCAAATGTAATTTTCGTTTCAAATAATGCAACGTGCTTTTAAATTCGTTTCAAATATGCAACGTATTCCAAAGTACATTGCATTATTTGAAAAAAAAAATTGCATTATTTGAAAACAATTAAAAGTGCGTTGGATTATGTGGTAAAATTCATAGTACATTGCATCAATTGTAAACAAAGTGATAGTACGTTGCATATTTCAATCGATCGGTCAGAGATTTAATAGACAAAATGTGAGACTCGACTGTCTAACTTTTAACCTTTACAGATAAGATAGGGAAGATAAGAGAAAGACAATGTATAATTATAATCTCGAGCCACCTTGCAGCAACTGTTCCCAATCAATTCAAAGCACACAATCAATAATGATAACGGCCGTATCGATACGCTCTATTTGCATGTTCGCTTGGAACCTTTGCCTGACTAATTTTCACAACTATAATCAGTTTTTCATAAATTTTGGTCAAATTTCAATTGAAGCAACAATTTTTATTTTATTTTTTAGAATAAGGGAATAGTAAATTTATTGTAAATGCTCTACCACCATATATCATGTGAGGGGTGAGTAATGGGATTTATTTCAGAATAATAAATAAATAAAAATAATTCAAACTTCAATATTGAGCTAAACAACCCAGATTGAGCCCATAGTCAATGCCCAATTCCGAATCCAATCGGAAAAGCCCGTAAATGACTCAAAAATGAAACCCTAAAATCGATTCACTGTCCTCTCCGAAAGCGAATTCATCTTCGCTCAATACAGCTCAGCTTAAGCCACGCCGGCACCATCTGTAAACGACTTCGATCCAGATCCAAATCAGCTCTTACGATGGCCCTCAGGCGAGCTGCCGGCTCATTCAGCTCATCACTTCTCAATAAGCTCCTACCTCCTATTAGCTCCGCCTCCGCTACCCGCTCCTTCTCCACCACCTCCACTCCGGTGACCACTCATGACGGCGAAAATCCTGACGCTGATCGTCGCCGCCTCGGTCTTTTTTCAGGTGAGTGTTTCTATTCCCTACTACTTCATGAGTTGATATTTCATCGTACTTATAGATCTGCCGTTTCGATTTTTCTCTTAAATGTGTATTTTGATGTGTCTCAGAAGATTAATTTTGTGGCTGATTTGAATTTAATGCATGATATGCATTTCGATCATCTTGCTATGTCTTTTATGTTGAATAAAAATGTACGTATTTTGCAATTTTATGTATTTCAATCAGTTTCGGATGATCATTGTCGCGTCTAAATTGATTTCAAATCATTTTGATCATCTTGCTATGTCTTCATTTTGAAAGAAAATGTATGTAGTTTGCATATTTGTGCATTTCAATTTGTTTCGGAAGGTCATTTTCACACCTAATTTGATTTCAAATCATTTTGACCATCTTGCTATGCCTTCATTTTGCATGAATTTTGAAAGAAATGCATGTATTTTGCTGTATTGGATTTTGATTCTTCATTTTAAATGTTATACACTTAAGGCTAACCTCTGTCCCAGAATGATAGTCCCCCTATTTTCATGGGTTTTACGAAGGAATTTTGAGTAATAATTAAGGCTACTTTTAATTATTCTAATGAAATTTTTGAAATTGTTCTTGATACACCATTATAAATACTATTAATATCAATTTTTAGATTCACATTAACATAATTATAAGTAGCATTTATAACTGCTCAAAGTTCCCTCGTAGTAACAACGAAAAAAGGTGGACTATCTTTCTGGGACGGAGGGAGTATAATTTTGAAGCCATTTATGTATATGTAAAACAACTATATCTGGGACTGGAAATGATAATGGGGTGTATAATACGACTATTGATTTTTCGTTTTAGCTACTAATTATGATTTCTTTTCTCGACATTCATTTCTGTTTGTTTAGAATCTTACTAGTAATTTGTTGTTATTCAATCTTGACTATTATCTAGTCTTATTTGATTTACAGCCGACCCAGGTACAAAGAATGTAGAGCTGAAAATTAGAATTTCAAAGGTGGAGAGAAGGGGTTACCATCCTAACGAGCTTCCACCTCACACATCGAGGGTTCGATTGCCCACAACACGAACAATATACACTGTGTTACGATCGCCTCATATTGATAAGAAGTCAAGAGAACAATTTCAAATGAAAGTCAGGAAAGATCTTTTAGTCATAAAAACTGACAAGACTGAATTGCGCAACAAGTACTTTTGGTTGAAACGCCAGCGAATCTTTGGAGCTCAGTATGAAGTCCAAGTTTGTTGCAAGACACGTTTGGATAAGGAAAAACTCAAAGCATTGCTTTAAGAGTTCATATTTTTGAACTCGTCATCAATAAATATTTCTTTAGGGGATACTATGCATCAACGGATAGAAACCGAGATGCCAGGTCTGGTTTCTGACAATGGAGTCTGCTGCACCATCTCACTAGTGATGAAGTAAAAGTGTCTTTTCCATTACAATCCATATGTGAGAGGGTAAATTTGTAACTTGTTGCCAATCGATTGACAGTGTAGTAGAGAAGGAAGAGTTCAGATTTCTCCTTTCTGACCCTTGCTGATTTCGTTCAATTTGCCGGCCTACTTACCTTGGAGGTTAGACCATGTGTTTTTTTTTTTTTTTTGTCAATGACACTGATATAATCTTTTATGAATGGAATTTGGGTAGAGTAGCCTCTTTGTTTATCTTTGTTCTATTATATTGGGTTACCTCCGTCCCAGAATGAATATAAAAAATAATAATAATCAACTTTGCTCTTGATGAAGATCAAATTTTGAAAAGTTTCCGGACATTCATTTGGGGACAGAGGGAGTACCTCCTTGTTTTGACCCAAGTGCAAAATCTTATAAGGGAGGGAATAGGTCACCGTGTCTTTTAGGGTTTGTATGCAACGTAGGGCTTAGATGACCATGTCTTTTGGGTGTGGGTGGTGGGTGTGGGTGTGTGTGTGGGTGTGGGTGTTCTGATGGGATGTGATCTTGTTGATTAAAGATGATAGATAAGTAGTCCTACTTGTTGATGCAAAATGAGTTATCTCTGAGCTTTATGTCAAGCTCCAATGAGGAAAGAAAAAGAAAGTAACTAGTATGTTTTTGCAACTGTGAAAATTTATAGTATACTTCATTGTTGCCTGTTTAGATTTTTTGCGTTTGGGGGTATTACTCCTAAGTTGTGCTTTATATTTCCATCGTTTTATTTTGTGCAATATATTCGCGTATGTCAAGAATCGTACAGATTGCACCGATTGTTACTTTGGGGGAACCACGACTACCTTTTCCCCCTATTTGTGCAAGTAATTATCGATGTCTGAATCGAAGCAGTGGAATATGATAGTTCATGTTCCTCGGCATCAAAACTCAGCGAGGAGGAAATCAAGAAACTCGGGACTGCCTCAAACTGAGGTTTAAGGGTTAAAATCATTGTTTCAAAATCATAATCATATAGTAGTAACAAGTTGTGAAAATGAAAATTTGTACTCACACAGTTTCAGTTTCAGTTAAGTGACTACTTTTGATAAGACTGTAGAAAGAACTTGTAATAGACAGAGCTATAGATCAGATCTATAGCTCTCTACAGTCTTATCAAAAGTAGTCACTAACTGAAACTGAAACTGTAGCTATAGACCAATGGCCTTCTGGCCGAGTGGTATCGGGTGGGTGTGTTAGGGCTTCCCCTTTAGAACTAAATAATATAAGAATACTTCATTTTAAATAATATACGGTGTATTCTTACAAGATACTCCCTCCGTTCCTGGTAAGTTGCAACATGGAAGGGGAAACACAAAAATTAAGAAATGAGAATAATGAGTGGTTGGAACGAAGAGAGAGAATGAGTGGAGAATAATGAGTGGTTGGGAGGAAGAGAGATAATGAGTGGGGGATTATAAAAGTAATAAAGAGTTTCCTTATTTGGCATTGTTGCAACTTAAGTGAAATGCCCAAAATGGCAAATTATTGCAACCTACCCGGAACGGAGGGAGTATTTTATAAACATGTTCCTCATAGTATATTTAGAAGCGAAATCTTGAATCAAAGTTGAATGATAAACTTTTACAAGTCCACGTATATCCCCCAACCAAATCTGCCACGTGGGAGCGACCCATTGACCCAATTTTTTTCCCAGTGATTTTTTTTTTTGACTTTTTTTTTTCGTTTGCCAAAAGTAATACTTAGTATAACTAAATGTAACAAATGTGTTACTTATAAAGTAACATTGTTTATAAGTAAAACGTACCATTTTTACAAAAAAAAAAAAAAAAAAAAAAAAAAAACTGCAGCTCTAGACCAATGGCCTTCTGGCCGAGTGGTATCGGGTGGGTGTGTTAGGGCTTCCCCTTGAAGGGGAGGTCCTGGTGCAGCTATTGTAGAAAGGAACTTGTAATAGACAGAGCTATAGATCGGCAGGTCTTTAGATAAGACTGTAATGATTTCATAGGAATTTGTAAATGATGGCAATTGCCTTGAAATTAAAGATATAGTTCAGCTGTTCAAAAAAAAAAAAAAAAAAAACATGCAGCTATAGATGTCTTGTATCAGATGCATCAACCTCCCTTATTATTATTAGTACTACCTGCGTAGTAATTTCAGTTGAGTACTCATTTTGTGTTGCAATATTTTTCTAATTTTCAACTAGGAGTAAACATTGACAATATTGTTGAAGTAGTACTTAATTTAAAGCTAACTAATATTTATTCCACTGGTTTCAAGAAAAAGTATGATATAAATATATACATCTTCCATCCCTTTTCAATTTGCAAAGTCAAAGAAAAAATTATCAACTTAATCATACTTTGACTAACACGGAAAAAAATTAATCTATCTTAAAAATAAAAGTAAAAAATATTATTGATTGACCATTAATAATATACGTGAAAATTTTGAGAAAAACTTGTTTTACCCTCGTTTTAGTGTAAAACATGTTTTCATTTTTTAATGTAAAACAGAGTTTCTTAATGAAAAACAAGTTTTACACTTTTCTTAATGTAAAACAAGTTTTTCATAAATAAAACTGACTCATAATAAACTCATTTATAATTTTTAGTTTATTATAAAGATAATAAAAAAAATACAAATTCTTGATCGAAGTGTTGTGATAAAAAAAATATTAAAAGAAAGTTATAAGTAGTATATTACTACAAATTAAGATCCGTCTCATAGAAGACACGGGTCGATCCATGACCCGTGTACAACATTCTCTGCGAAGCGGAGAATCCCAACCCATGCTCCACTCAAAATCTGCCACGTGGGAGCAACCCATTGACCAATTTTTTTCCCAGTGATTTTTTTTTTTGACTTTTTTTTCGTTTGCCAAAAGTAATACTTAGTATAACTAAATGTAACAAATGTGTTACTTATAAAGTAACATTGTTTATAAGTAAAACGTACATTTTTTTTTATTTTTTTTTAAAAAAAAAAAAAAAAAAAAAAACTCATTTTACTCATCTTTCAACTGTAATACTAATTATAAATACGTGTAACACTAACAATAACTAAATGTAATTATCGTTATACTAAAATGTAATAATGTTTTTTCAGAATATTTTGTATTTTTGAGTATTTTGATTTTAATTTTTAAAAGAAAGTAACATTTAAAAAATAACAACTTATGCTATACATGAATGTAATTATTTGTACAAGTAAATGTAACACTTTAGTAGATGAAATTGTAACAGATTTCTATAGATAATGTAATACTTTTACATGTATCATGATAAATTGAACCCATTGTAACTCATTATTTGAAAACATATAGATATACAATTATACAAGTAAACGTAACTGTTTTACAATGTTATTATACAAGTAAAATGTAACATTCGTTTATAAAAATTGTTACTTTCTTATTTTTACAATGTTACTAACACAAGTGTTTTTAGTTCTAAAGTGTAAATGGTTGAATTCAGGGCCGGCCCTGTAAAATTTGTGGCCGAGGGCCAACTTTTTTAATTGGGGTCTTTCTTTAAAAGATGTCATTTTCAATTAAAATACAAAGGAACGATCAATACAAAACTAGCATATAAGAATACTTCATTTTAAATAATATACGGTGTATTCTTACAAGATACTCCCTCCGTTCCTGGTAAGTTGCAATATGGAAGGGGAAACACAAAAATTAAGAAATGAGAATAATGAGTGGTTGGGACGAAGAGAGAGAATAAGTGGAGAATAATGAGTGGTTGGGAGGAAGAGAGAGATTGAGTGGAGAATAATGAGTGGTTGGGAGGAAGAGAGATAATGAGTGGGGGATTATAAAAGTAATAAAGAGTTTCCTTATTTGGCATTGTTGCAACTTAAGTGAAATGCCCAAAATGGAAAATTATTGCAACTTACCCGGAACGGAGTGAGTATTTTATAAACATGTTCCTCATAGTATATTTAGAAGCGAAATCTTGAATCAAAAGTTGAATGATAAACTTTTACAAGTCCACGTATATCCCCCAACCAAATTAACATATTATGTCCGTCCCAAAGTATATGTCCACCTTTCTTTTTTAGTCTGTCCCAAAGTATATGTCCACTTCCTAAAAGAGTTTATTGCAAAAGTGACATGCATCAATTTGACTCGCGTACTTAATAAACATCAAATGTGACATGCGTATTTATGATTGACAATATTTTTAGACTAATTTTTAACCCCCATTAAAAAGTTAACGGGGATGCTAATAACTTAACAAAAAGTATGACTTTTATTGTAATATCAGATTTACGTTTTAGGACGGGGGCATTTTGAATTTACGTCTTAGTCCAACGAATTATTTTATCTATCCATATAATCCTTAAAAAAGTTTGAATAGTAAAATATGAAGATTATTTTGGGACGGAGAGAGTAATAAGTATTCCTCAACCTCCCAAATCGAGTTTTTTGCAAAAGTGACATGCGTAATTTGTGCAATATATTAATTTGACTCGCGTACTTTGGAAACATCAAATGTGGGTTACGTACTTAATGTTTTGAAAATTTTGATACTACTTTTTAATACCCGTTAAAAACCTAACGGGGCATTCCATATAAGGAGTAAAAGTGTAAGGAATAATTCTGGGTTGACCCAGTTAAGATTGAAATTTGATACCACTTTGTCAAGATTGAAATTTGACGGGGGTTTAGAGTAAATCCCTTTGTTGAATCCGCCGTTGAGGCCAACTTGATCGGACAAATTCTGGGTTGACCCAGTCAAGATGTCTGAAGAGAAACCCAATCGAAGTTGAACCCATTAAAATCGGACTTGGGGTGGTCTGATTGGGCAGAGTAGTGACATCGCCGCCGACGCGGATGTCGAAATTCCGGTGGGTCTAAGGGCGCTTGGAGTAAGAGCTGCTCAAGATAGAGTCGTTGAGGGAGAGATTAGAGAGATTGTTGGATTGTTGGCGGAGTTGGTCGCTGAATTTCCAGAAAGAGGATTGATTGTTCTCCATATTAGCTTGATTATGAGTATAATTTGATCACTGTGTAGGATTGTGGTTGTGAGAGAAGAATAGGTGAAAGGTGGGAGGGATTTTCTGGTTCTGGCATTTATGGAAAGTAAAGGGGAGAAGGAATGAAGAGGTGGCCACGTGGGTGTGGTTTAGCGACTGGGTGACTGGTAATGGCCGAAAAATATGGAGGTGACCGGAATTTATGGAGATCGCCGGAAGTTATGGAAGTGACTGGAAATTTAAGAGAGAGGTTTAGATGGTATTTTTAAATAGCACTTCAAGTTTTATTCCTTACACTTTTACTCCTTATATGGAATGTCCCGTTATATTTTTAACGGGTGTTAAAAAAACGGTATCAAAATTTTCAAAACATTAAGTACGCAACCCACATTTGATGTTTCCAAAGTACGCGAGTCAAATTGATATATTGCACAAAGTACGCATGTCACTTTTGCAAAAAACTCCTTCCTAAAATGGCAAACTTATTCTCTCTCCCATTTACTTTTATACTCACAACACCTATCAACTTATTATTCTCTCTCCTACTTTACTTTTATACTCCCAACGCTTACATCACTTCCACAATTTTTTAATCTTCACGCAATTGAGAGGGTGAACATATACTCTAAGACAGAGAGAGTAGTATTATTACTCAACCAAAATTAAACTTTAATATCAATGTATATGTATAACAAAAATGAGGTCTTTTTATATATAAAAATATTAATTTTGTGGCCCTAAAATTAGCACATTATATTGTGGCCCTAGGCCCTTGCCTCACAATTCTTGGGGCAGGGCTGGCCATGGTTGAATTATTACTTTTCTATACATATGTGTTACAATTATGTATAAACACTGTTACATATAAGTAACACGTTCGTTACATTTTAGTTATAATAAGTATTACTTTTGGCAAACGAAGAAAACATTAAAAAAAAAAATACTGTTACTTTTCTGTATATATGTATTACTCTTATGTATACAAACTGTTACATATAAGTAACACGTTTGTTACATTTAGTTATAGTAACTATTACATTTGGCAAAGCGAAAAAAAAAATATATACTCCCTCCGTCCCGGACAAAGGTTCTTAGTTTGACTTTACACGGAAATTATGAAAAAGTAAAGAGAATAAATTTGATTAGGTGTCACCGCACAACCCATTGTTTGCAGGAACCAGTATCGTTGTGATACATCAGCGAAAATATCAAATACCCACACCATCATCCTGGTCTTGCCTGCACCATAACACTACAACAGAATCCACAAATTTCAAAGATCTTGGCAATCTACCAGTAAACCCAATCCCTAACTGCCTTAATCAAATGGGTGACGGAGATCAACTTCCTCTGTGGAGTCCAAAACGTCTTTCAACGTCAATCGGTTGTTCACCATCGTTCATACCCGATGAAAAAAAATCCATCAATCACACCATTACAACAGCCCCTCTTCAAATCTTTCAAATGCGTTGTCAAGAACTCGCCACCACTTTCTTTCTTCTAATTTCTTCCCCATAACCGGCACTTGGGAAGAACCCTTTACAAGATCTGCCATGGCTATAGTTAAACTGGCCATGGCTGCAGTTTCGCCGGTCTCTATGTCATCGCACATGACCACGGCCACCAAGCCGCTAGCATTGGCAATCAAAAAACGAGGTATGCTACTATTCTCATCACATCGACTTGATTTTGTAAACCTATGTTTTTCGTTCTTCTCAAACGTTGACGACAATGACGAGATTGGAAATTTTGACGAACTAATGGAGCTGTTACAGTGCATCAAGTCTATGATAAAGATATGTGGATATGGTGTTTTAGCTGATGTGTCGTAAGGACATTGGCTTCTGCAAAGAAGGGGTTTTGTAGTGACACCGAATGTAATTTATTCTCAAAAGTAAATGTTGTGAGTATGATAAGTGAAATAGGAAAAAGTATGAGAGAGAAAGTGGGTAAAAAGTTTTTGTTGTGAGAATGACAAGTGGGTCCCATTGTCTATTTTAGGTAATAAAACAACTAAGAACTTTAGTCTGGGAAAAACCAAAAAGGAAAGTAAGAACCTTAATCTGGGACAGAGGGAGCAAAAAAAAATTGTCTGTGGGTCATGGGTCAAAAATGACCCGTCTCACTATGAGACGGGTCATATGGTGTTCTCATACAAGTTTTTGTCAATTAGCATAATTATTCGTTCAAGAAAAAAAAATTGAGTAATTATTGTAATCAGAAATATAACGATGTTCCTAATTTACAGTGTTTTTTCTTTTTTTTCTTTTTTCTGAAGACCTAATTTACATTGTTTTTTTTTTTTTTGGCAAGCTTGTTACATATCATTCATTAAAGGCAATTGTTATCGGCTTACAAACTTTTATTAATAAGTCTATTAGTACATTGTTAAAAGCATAAATAAATTGGTGGGAAGGAATGCATCTTCATATATCCAGAACCTTCTTTCTCTAGAACTATCTACACCCTTCCTCTCCACGTTGCCCCCTCCTCCCTCACTCCATTTAAATTCCGTCCTCGCCTCCACGCATAATCATCCAAAATATCTCAAAATCCATAACCAACTAAGCCCTAAATCCAAGCTACTACTCTCAGTCATGGCTTCCACACTAGCTCTCAGGCGAGCCGCCGCCACTTCTCTCCTCAACAAGCTCCTTACTCCTATCCGCTCTGCCTCAATCGCTCCTTCCGTCACACGCTCGTTCAACACTAACGCTCAGATGACTAATTATGACGACGATGATCGTGAGCTTGACGTTGATCGCCGTCGCGATTCCCGTGTCTCACGCCGCCGCCGTGATGACTTCTTCTCAGGTGAGTAAATGATTGTTCTAATGCGTACGATTTTTCCGCGATTCATCTCTAATTTTGATCTGTTCAATTAATTTCAAATATATTTATGATTTAATCTGATCTGAGAAGCCATATGAGGTTCTATAAAATTTCTCTGTTTTTCTGAGTTCAGCTCTGGTTTTCTGAGTTGCATTTTGATTTCCGGCTTTTGTTTCGATAAAACTCTGTTTTTATGTCACTGATACAAGCGATAATATGTAACGTATTGTATGTCTTTGATTAAATTATTTGCGTTCTAATCTGACGCTTATTTGTTAATGAATCTCAACTAACATTGTAGCTGAATGATAGCCACAAATTTGATTTGTTCTTGTTTCATCAATATTTGTTAGTTCTCAGTTCCATGCTCTTATGATTTGTTACAGCTCTTCGTCCGATTGATAATGTGTAGTATCGATTAATTGTTTTCCATTATATGAAATGTAAATCTGTAATTGAAAATTCATTTAATTTTGAAGCTGATTGATTGTTCATTCAGATGTTCATATCTCCTTATTTGATTTGATCTCAACGCATCCATTTTGTTTGATGATATTCTGATTATCAACTTTTGTGATGCAGATGTATTCGATCCGTTCTCACCAACTACTAGGAGCCTAAGCCAGATCCTGAACGCAATGGACCACATGATGGAGAATCCATTCACAGCTCCGTCGCGAGGATTAGGTCTCGGACTGAGGCCAGGCTGGCAAGCGAAGGAAGACGAAACCTCTCTCTCCCTCCGCTTTGACATGCCTGGTCTTGACAAAGAAAATGTGAAGATCTCAGTAGAACAGAACACTCTGGTAATCAAAGGCGAAGGCGAGAAAGAAGCGGATGAAGAAGAGCAAGAGCCGGCGAGGAAGTACTCGAGCAGGCTTGAATTGCCACCCAAAATGTTCAAGTTGGATGAGATCAAGGCGGAGTTGAAGAATGGAGTGCTGAAAATTAGGGTTCCGAAGTTGAAGGAGGAAGGGAGGAAGGATGTTAGGCAGGTTACAATTGAGTGAAAAGTTGGATAGTGTGGGAATAATATAAAGTCTGTTTTCATTTGGTAGGTGTAGTCTAGTTGTTCATAGATGGACGTTTGGGTCATGGTTTATGTGTGAAAAAATTGAAATGAACAAATGGAAGTTGGTAAAGAGTTTTGGTCTTGAAGTTGCAGACTAGTATCATTCTCTCAGATTAAACTTCATTATTGATGCTCAATTAGTGGACGTGATTCGACCATTGTCATATACTACTCTATTTTTCTTTTCCAAAACGAATGGTAATATTTGTTTTTTTTTTTTTTTTTTTAACGATGTCCACGCCAGAAGGAGGCGAGGTGAGGGATTGAAGAAGTTGTACTACTGAGCCAATTCTTTAATTTTAATTTGTAACAATGAAAATTTGCTTCAAAGGAAAAAAAAAAACCATGAGAAAATGAAGACATTAATATTGATTTTACGTCCACGATTATCATAATTTATGTACAGCGTACTAATTAAGCCTTTTCGTCTAACTGTAAAGCCAGAGAATGTGAGTCGAAGTACTTATGGATATCTGACATTGTTTGAAATGAACATGTCGTTAACTCAATCGCGATTCATCTCGGTTCAGAGCCTCGGACAGGAGAGTAACATTCCCATAGGATAAGCTGAGCAATAAGGCGTGGAGCGCTGAAAAAGCGAAGCACTTCCCTGCGGGGCAAAAGCTAGTTCTGGTGGTGGGTTGTCATCATGTGGAATGCTTTTTGTAATAGGGTTTCGTGAGATGTGTGGAGGCTTCGCCCGCAGTGTGGAGCCTGTAGGCTGGTGAGACCGAGTGGAGACTAATACGGGCGGGAGATGGCGGTCCAGTCTCTCGTAGAAAGACATGGGTCCAAGGGGAACTTACCCCGCAGTTTGGGGGCCGTGGTTTGGTCCTTTTACAAAGTCGAACCGGTTCATTCAATTGAGCTACATGGTGCCCCCTTGAGCCTGGTCTGTGGAGTACAGGCTCATTAGTCATATTTTCTTCTAGAGTGGTGCAATTACTATTAAATGGATTATGTACTACTCATTCCGTCTCAAAATAGATGTTTTGAATTGCTTCACACATATTAAGAAATGTCATTAATGCATGTGAATAAGTCTCAAATATCTCAAAAGTAATTCAACTACTTAGATAATTAAATGGTTAGGTAAGAGATAGTTCACTATCATTATTAAGGGTATAATTGGTATAGAAGAATAAAAAAGATTTAAAAATAGTAAAACGACAAATATTTTGAAACAAAACTATTTTGAGACGGAGGGAGTAGTTCAAGTCGCATTATCACGCACTCAAAACTCCATAAAGTTGATTGCCGGGAAAATATAGATTTATACTCTTGTACTTAGCTCTATGATGCAGATATGCCCTTATATAAGATAATTGTCATCCTTGCCCCTGTACTCACGAAAAATGAGGGTATATTTGGTCAACGTTAATTTTTCGTCCAAAACTTAACGAAAAAGCTGACTAAGCACCTAGGTGGAACTAAAGATGTGACGTGTGGAAGAAAAAAAGCACACATGGAGTTGCTGGTGTTGGTTATAGGGGTATATTTGCACGAATCCTAAAGTACTAGGGCATATTTGCATGATTTTTCAACAAAATGCTTATTTTTCAAAAAAAGGTTAATGACAAGTTAGACCCTGATGTATGATACAACCCTTCCAATCGAGCCTTGCATGTCTTTTTTCGCCAGATCGGACCCTGGGGTGATTCATTTTCGCCATTTAGGGCCTTTTTGACGGAATTCGTTAAAAAGTCAGTTAAAAGGCATGTGCCGTACACGTGACTAACGGAATTGAGTGACTTTGAATTGATATTAGTTATTAAGGGGTTAAATGAAAATTCTGAAACTTAAAGGATTAAAAAGTATTAATATATAAAGGGGTGTAAATGTTTTTATCTCTTCATCTTCAATTAACCCATTCTTCTCAACCAAAACAGACGCCTCCCTACTTCATCGCAGCCTCCTCCTCCCACTCCGCCTCCTCTCTCCCGCCATGCTAAATTAACCGCCACCACTCCTCCCCCTCTCCCCACCACACCCCTATCCTCCACCCGTCCATCCCTAGGTGACCCCCATTCCCTCCGTCTCTTCCACATGACACTGACCATATCGCCTCCGCCTCCGCCTCCCAACCCACCACTAAGATCTTTTTGTCCGTCGCTCACATTCCCCCTTGCTGTCTTGTCTCCGTCTTCCCTCCTCCCCCTCCAAATCATTCATAGCTCACCAAGAACATAAGAGAAAAAGATCCTTTTCGAAGAACTTGAAGGTGGATCTGGAAAGGAGTGCTTGATCGGAAGAAATTGAAGATGTCACGACCCGAAAACTAGGCTCTATTTTATTAGAATTAAATAATTATTGTTTATTTAATTGCTTATTTATTTATTTAAATTATTGTTTATTTAAATATTTATGTGTGCATTTTATGTGTTATAATAATTATGCCTAGCATTTTATTTGGGTCATTTGTGCTAGTGTAGTATTGTTGAGTCTTAATTGTTAGTGGGGAGTAATTGTGTTAGTTGATGGAGAGGGGGGGGGGGTCTAATGGTAACCTTTTGAAATAATTCTTCATCTACTCCCTCCCTCACCTCCCTCACCCTACTCTTTCACACTCCACCTCCATCTCTCTCTCCCAGCCAACTCCCTCTCTCTCCCTCCAAAGGTAAGCTTTTTCTTCTCTCTTCATTTACTTCATCTTCTTCTTATAATCTCTCATTTCTTAAAACGTGAAATGTGTTTAGATCGTCGATAGGATCGCGTAGAATAAAAAATATTTGGAATCCATCAACTTTGAGAAAATTCAAGTAAGTTACTTTTCCCCCATTTTGATGTTAAAATGTTCATATAATGCTTTTGTTGTTATATTTGAAGTTTGGATGAGGTTGCAATTTATTTGGGAATTTATTTGGGTTTTTGGTCAAAAATGGTGATTTATGAATGTTGGGATTTGAACCTTGATTTTGGTTGTTAAATGTTATTGTATGAGTCTTTTTGGACTTATAAGTTGTTTTGGTACAATAGTATGCTAGTTAGAGGGTTGGATTTTGGTTGAAATGTATTTTGGTATAAAAATGGAAGAACCCAATTTGTTCTTCCCGATTTCCAGCATTCCAGAAGATTGGGCGACCGCCCAAAATTTTCTGGGCGACCGCACATCTATCTGAAAGCTTTTGTTCTTGTTTGATGGCCTTTTTGGGCGACCGCACATACCATTTTGGGCGGCCGCACAGTCCTCTGAAAGTTTACATTTGTTATTTTGTGTGGTTGGAGAATGCGTTTTGATCCAAATCTTTGGTGTCCTTCTAGTCGACCTTAGTGATCATTGTAGTACACTCTAGTGATAGAATTGGGTCCTTTGTGATCAAGTTTGTGTTTGAAATTAATTAAGTGTTAATTGGGATTTGGAACATCTTATTAAGGTATTGTTGATTTGACTTATCTTTGTGATGATCAGTTGGTATATGTTTGGGCATCTTATGATGTGTTCGTGATTGTTCCAATCTAATTGATTTTCGAGTGAGTCTTGGCCTAGGTTTTAGGCGATGTCCTATAGTACCTAGAGGGTGGTTACTGAACACCAAAGTGTAGGGTTTAGTCCAGTCGTGATCATGTTCTAATAAGTGTAACCTTTTGGATTCGTTTGGGGTGTTTAGAATGGGTTCGTTATGAACGGAGATAAAGCGTGAATTGGCAATTGGGTACCTACGGTTTGATTAACCTTAAGATGTATTCATTCGGATTTCTTATTTGGAATTCCAGGTGTGATGAGATGGTTGAGTTCATAGTCCTAGTATATCTTTTGAGTAAATGTTTATGATCATTTTGGTAGTAGTCATTGTGCTATTTGTGAGCGACCGTTTGGGTTGTGCTCTTTATGAGTAACTTGTGGGTATCATATTTATGACGTATTTGGTACGTGCCTTATCTTGGAATCATTATGTTTTAATGTCCAATGTTGTTGGACTCTTTTATGAGAAACTCCTTGTGCCATTGTTGTTGAACTCTTCTTGAGTAATCGTTTGCATATTTTATGGTGATTAATTGGTATGATTCCCTACTTTGGAATCAATGGTTGTTTATTGTGCTAGTATTTTATTACTTAGCCTTTACTTGAAAGTCCAGCTGGTATTTTATGTGTGTTTGGGCGATGCGAAACATTATGATGGCACAGCCAAGTCCATTGTGATGTTGACCATTGTTTTGCCCCATTATTACCCTCCTCCAGATTGGCCTTGGATGTGAGAAGAGCTAGCTCCTTTGTGTGCATTTTAGCTTTACTTGGAGCATGACTTTGTGGCATGTCTCCCGTCCCTTGTGACACTTCTTTTGGTTATTGGTTCCGGTACCGGGTTTCTCTTCAGCTTTTATGCTACTATGAAGATGGTTTGTTGATCGATGGGTTGATCGGTCGCTTCTGACCGGGGATTTCTCTTCAGCTTTCATGCTATTATGAAGATGATGATTTGTTGATTATTGAAGCTGCGCAGCGACCTTTATTTGGTTCTTCAGTTGGGTGAAACCTTGTCTATGTATCCACTTATGAGTGTTTATTTCAGCTTTATGTGTTGCATGATGAGCTGATCGTTATTTCCAACCGGTATGGGACGGTTGGCGATAGGGAGCCTCACATTTGTTGTTATATGTTTATTTATGTGATTGATTATTGGATGTTACCGTTCGCCTGCATGTCACTTATTATTCCGCTGCTATCTGTCTTATGTTAATTGCTATTGGTCATTGCATATTAGCATGTCATGTAGTTGCATTAGTAACTTACTGAGATTTTATCTCACCCCGTTTATTTCCATCTTTGTTTTTCCTTAACCCCCCCCCCCCAGGAGGAAAAGGATTAGGATTCGCGGTTCAAGGAGGACGTCGAGAGGATTGAGATTTTGGGGCAGGTTGTTATGGATCGGTTTACATTATTTAAATGTATAACCTTTTGGGGATAGTTTTACCATTATTGACGTCATTAAGAATTGTATATTTTATTCTTTTGGGTATAAGCTGTGGAGCTTATGTTGGATGTACATTGTTGATTTAATCTTGGATTTGTAAAACCTTGTGTTATCATCTTTTGGTTCAAAATGAAATTTTTAACTTCTATATTTTTGAGTTTTGGTTTTAAGTCGACGTCCAGCTCGCGGTCTCGGGCCCGCGGGGTTCGGGGTCGCGACAGAAGATCTGGGGGAAGTCTGAATTGATGGTGTTTTCTGTTTGCCATCTGATTTATTTAGTTGAGATGATTGGTTCTTGATTTGGGATTGGATTTTGGTAGGTATTGAACTTGTTTGAAATTTGAATTTGGGTGTGCATTTGGTGAATTAAAGGTTGTTGTGAGATATACGTACTGGGGATATGTATTTTATTTTTTTGTGGATTTTTTCTTCAATTCTTGGTGGCGGTGATAATGGTTGTGCTTTGGTGGCGGTGATAATGGTTGTGCTTTGGTGCCTGTGATAGTGGTTGTGCTTTGATGGTGTCGGACGGTGTTATCGGTTATGGTTGTGTTTTTTACTGTGTCGGACGGTGTTACCGGTGATAATGGTTGTGCATTGGTGGCGGTGATAATACTGCTACTCACACTGTCCCTTAAATGAGTGTCCATTTTCAAGAAAATTTTGTCCCAAAATGAGTGTCCATTTTGATCATAACTTTGTTCCTAAATGTTTTTTTTCTATTATAAATTATTAAATGTTGCATATTTATTGGATGAAGATTTTTTTTTGGTAAATGTACAATTTGATTTATTTTGTTTATAAAATAAATTTCTTATTTAATTTTATTTTTTAATAATATTTTGAAAATAACTTTAAAAACCCTTTTATTTACTATTTTATTAATTATTTTTATTTTCAGCCCTATTAAGTTTCGAATTTTCATTAAACCCCTTAAAAGAAACATCAACTTCAAACAACCCAATTCCGTTAGTCACGTGCACGGCACATGCCTTTTAACTGACTTTTTAACGAATTCCGTCAAAAAGGCCCTAACTGGCGAAAATGAATCACCCCAGGGCCCGATCTGGTGAAAAAAGACATGCAAGGCTCGATTGGAAGGGTGGTATCATACTTCAGGGTCTAAATTGTCATTAACCCTTCAAAAAATCACCATCATCCATCACCATCACCACCACTCACCTCTACCACCATCACCATCATCACGGCTATTACTACTATACTATTGTTGTCATTTACCACCACAACCACTTCACTACACACACACCACCGTCATCCACCACCACCATGACTTCCCACCACACTCCTATCCACCATCACTAGCACCACCACCTCCATGACTCACCGTCATCATCACCGCCATTACTACACCCCATTTACGAGCATAATCACCTTACCGTCACTAACCACCACCACCATTACCTCTATCACTACTACTGCTTACCCTCCACTACCCAATCAACATAGCCTCTACCAACATCAATCATGCGTATCAAAACCAAATTAAAAATAATGGTTGTGGTGACAGTGAAGTGGTGGTGATGATAGTGCTGGTGGTAGTAGTAATGAGTGGTAATGATGGCGCTGGTGGTAGTAGTAATAAGTGGTGGTAGTGGCGGTGGTTTTGGCGAGAAAGTGGCGATAGTGCTAAATGGCTAGTGTGGTAGCAATCATGGTGATGGTGGTGTTGGTGTTGGTGATAGATGAGAGTGTCAATGGTAGAGGAAGATGATGGTGTTTTTTGAAAAATAAGCACTTTGTTGACTAATCATGCAAATATGCCCTTGTACTTTCGGATTCTTGCAAATATGCCCTTTGTAACCTACATCTGCAATTTATTTTTTCCATATGTCGTATCCTTATTTCCACCTAGGCGCTTAGTCAGCTATTTCGTTAATTTTTGGATGGAAAGTTAACGTTGGCCAAATATACCCTCGTATTTAGTGAGTACAGGGGTAAAGATGTCAATTATCTTGTATAAGGGCATATCTGCATCTTAAAGCTAAGTACAGGGGCATAAATCTATATTTTCCCTTGATTGCCCATGTATCTCGCTTGCAATAAGTCATAGTTGTTTGAGCTTCAATTTCGATAAATTACAAGAAATATGTTGTACTAGAAAAATACCACTATTTTAGTCACACTCCTTCTATAATGGTCTTATTTGATTTTAATAATCCATCTAAATGAAATTTTACTTAAATATTAATTCAATTATTTTTGAAAATAAAAATAAAATTGTTATTGATACAATTTTACTTTGCTTTTTGGTTTGTCTCAACTTAAAGTTTTTAGTTGCATTATTATTTAAAATAGATAATATGTCTTACTTGTCATTTTCACAACAATAACTTTTCACTCACTTGTTTTTCTTACTTTACTTTTTCATATTTATAAAATTTATTTTTTCTTAATTCTCGTGTCAAGTCAAACAAGGAACCTAAGGTGTGACGGAGTGAAAAGTGAGAACAGTAACATTTATTATTGGTAGTTGAAAAAGATTTTTTTTTATTACCGGTGTGTGACCTTTATACCCGCCAGACTACCACAAAAAAATTTAAATACACACACACCGCTCAGAGCGAACACACACTACCTCAACCACCACCAGAATGGCTCCTAAGAATCGCCGGAAACCCACCTCTTCTTCTTCCTCCGGCAACCGCTATTCTTCCGGCACCACCCTCGAAGCCCACATACGTAGAAAAAAAAACATTTCACATTCTCCTTCACTTAAAAATCCCTCCGGCGTTTTTCCGACTAATTTTTTTTTGGTTTGTTTTCAGGTGTGGAGACACATACAGGAGGGAATCACTACCAGTTCAAGGGTCCAAAACCAGGGTTCGAATACAAGGCCGTGAAAGAAGGTTTGTACCTGAGAATAGACATGCCCGGAGTTTTCGACGACGGTGCGGTGGTTCAGATGGAGGGTACGGAACTGTTCTTCTCCTGCGAAGCTCACCCTCTGACTGATTTTGAAGACAGGCCAAATAGGGTTTATGGTGGCTGCATTGACCTCAGCTCCAATTCCGGTCAGATTTCAGAAATGAAAACTAGCATGAAGAATGGCGTCCTTCGAATCATAATTTCTTTCTACTTCCTTTTTTTTTTTTTTTTTGAATTTTTCTTCATAATGTTTTGCTAGCAAGTACTGATTTATGAATATTGTGTGTGTGTGTGTGTGTGTGAAGTTGGAGAAAAAGGGTTTTTATTAAGTTTTTATTTCAATGAAGAAAATTAAATGGTGATCTTATTTTCTTGTTGATAGTTTACTTGATTGATTTATTTACTGTTATTTTGAGATAAAAGTGATACTAATAATCTAGAATGTAGAACATTAAAAACATGAATGTGGTTGATTTACACTCTTGAATAGTTGAATGTGTGTTTAAGTTGCTACCTATGTATGGTCAAAATTAAGTGATTTACCGATAACAATTTTTATTTCATTGTTGTGATCACTAGATTAACACCTATGTATGGTCAAATTAACATGTGTTGACAAAAAAAATTAAAAATAAGACAAACTTTTCGGGTGAGAGAGAGAGAGTAATAGCACAATCAAACAAATTGTAAGTGATCAACTCGTGCATTGCATTGTTAAAATATGTTCATTTCATTGTGCAAATTGTTTTGACTACACGGGATTATTGTGTCAAAATGGTTGCCAAGCAAATGTGGTAATGAAAATTTCTATATTTTGAATTCGTGCGTGCAGGTATTGGTAGGTTGTGACATTAAGCCCGACCTCTCTGATCGTGAATCACTGTGGCGTCCAGGCCTTCATAAACTGAGGCCTACCCCTCCTTCCAAACCCGTTCGACGTGAGATCTCTTTGGTTGGAGATTACTTGCTTGGTTTTCGCTCTGAGTCGTTTCTTGATCCGCCAGGTCTACGTTTAATACTACTCTTAACATCCCTTTTCTTTTTCGGTCATTTTTAAAAGAAAAATGTTTATTTGGTGTTTAATGAGTAGTAGTGAGCTTGTTTGTTACAGATGAGTCTACTACTGGGCTTTACCCTTTCCAACTCAGCGGTCCATTGGGATGCTACGAGAATAAACAGGCGTGGGGAAATCACCTATTCATGCGAGTAGACGTGCCTGATGTCCCCAGTGATGGATTGACTGTCAAGGTCCGTGACAACGTTGTTAAGTGTTTTCATGCCTCTAAATGAATGATATTGTTATATACTCGTTCCGTTCCAAAATACATGTCATTCTAAAAGTTTATGTTCTATTCAAAATATTTGACTGTGAAGGTTCGTGACAACGTTGTCTTCTGGGAAGGCAAGGGTGTTAAGTGTTCTGAGGACGACGAGGAGGAGGTAAGGGGATATTTCAGCAAGCATCAGCAAACGTGTGGCTGTTGCAATTACGTTCTTATCAGATCTGAAGTTAAATCTGGCGTGTTTAGGATGTTACTCGAGATGAAGAAAATCAAGTGAGCCGCTTTTTTTTTTTTTTTTTTACATGTGGATATATAAAATTTTAATAAATTTAATCATTTTAACATGTTATTTATTTGTATGTGCTAAAACAGGCCTGCAAGTGAATCTGCAGATGCAACTGGGAACACTGAGAGTTCACAAAAATCTGTTTGATTATGAAGGTAATCAGTTTTAAGGATGGTTTACGTGTTTTCTGAAACGATGCGCGATAATTAAGGTCTGTAATTGTCTGTCTAAGCACGGTGAAAGATTTTATTAATGGGATATTACGAGCATAGTTATGGCTATATATATCTGCTGGTTTTCTTTCGTGATCATCTAACTATGAAACTCTCGCGGAGTATTGTCTTGTTTGAGTATTTGTTCGAGCTCGTTTGATTTTTATCTCATGAAATTTGAACCGGACGCAACTTATAGTAGTACTCTTTGCATTGATCAGTTGTACATTGTGACTGGATTGAAACTTGTTAGAACCTGTTTTGATGCTTATATTGTGGGATTAAAAGATCTGTTTCAACTTCTAGTAGCAAGTCTCTGATTTGGAAAACTAGGAAATATATGTGAAGAAAAAACACAGAGAAAAGATGAAAGGGCAATATAGACAATTCACACCAATATTATGTTTCAAAAGGAGTCCTATATTATATGTGAGCTTGAAGTGTACCATTTTATTGTTATAGAGGAGGCAATGTAATGATAATCATCTGAACTAATTTTCTACTGTGTTACTTGTTCATATATACACTCCCTCCGTTTAATGTGAATTGAGATAAAAAAAAATGGGCACAATAATTAAGAGAAAGTAGTGAATGTGTGGTGGAAAATGAAGAGAGAGAATGAGTGGGGTAAATAGTAGTGTTGGTTGGATAAAATGAGTGGTGGAAAATGAAGAGAGAGAATTAGTGGGGTTAAATGGGTGGGGTTGAGTGAATATAAAATATTAAAAAGCTTGCCATTTTGGGCAATCTCAATTGAGATGAAACGGACGAAAAGGGAAATAAGTCTCAATTCACATGAAACGGAGGGAGTATATATAATGCATGATATGGTTTGTTTGTTTTATTTATTTGATTTTCAATAAATTAATCAAAATAAGATGGTCTAAAAATTAAAGGAATTGAAAACAAACAATAGCATTGAAATTAACAATATTTGAAAATGTTGCAAATAAGATTTCATTGCGCGATCACGTCTCGAAATAATTTATCTCAAGGGTGGTTTTCACATATATTAAATAAATTTCAAATATTATGGATAATTGTTGTGAGTGGAAAGGAGAGAAAGTAGAGATAATTTTTCTTTTCTGAGTAAGTAGTACTTTCTAATGGAACATTCAAAATAACAAAATGGGTATTTTGTTATGGACGGAGGGGTAAATAAAAGTGAGGGAGTAATTGATAGGATAAATATAAAGTCACAAAAAATTCTCACAAAACGATGTGTCAAATTTTATTGGTGCTTTTAATTAGAGTGTAGCGGGTCCAAAATCGATGTAACCAATAAAATATTGTCGCCTCATTTTGTATCCATCATTTTATATACTCCCTCCGTCTCATTTCAAGTTTCACCATTTTGGTGATGCACGCAAATTAAGAAAAATTATTTGTGTAAGAAAGGTTGTGAGAGGGAAGAAGTTAGTGGGTATGACAAGTGGGGCCTACAATTTAACTGTGTGAGAGGGGAAAGTTAGTGGGTATAACAAGCGGGCTCCATGTTTTTTTCATTTTAGAACATGGTGAAGCAATCAACGAGACATTTATTTAGGTAATTGATGAAACTTGAAATGGGACGGAGGGAAGGGAGTACTTCTTTTGTTTGTGCCCTAATCGATAAGGTGGTATGAAAATAGGTGAATGAGTCCAAATTGAGATATCAAAATGTCAGCTAAATGTTTGTACAAGAATAATTGTGAGTGGAGAGGAGGGAGTGATTCTTTCGTACGTGCTGCATGAATAGTCTGATCAACTATTCATAGCACGACACATGTCCAAGTACATCACTCTTTCGTGCTAGGTGGTGCAGCACGTTCACCTTCTCCATATGCAATGATTTTCCCTATTGTGCAGTACTCCATAATTATTGTTTTTTATCTAAAATATTTTTTTTTTCTTCAATTCACTCTCAACAATTATCTATTTATTATTATTTTTTTCTTATCTATTCATAATATTTATTTTTTCAACATATTTTCTTAATCCCCGTAAATTTTTATTTAATAGCAATAATTATAGGACGGAGTATTTAAGAGTAAAGCTATTTTATAAATTAGTTTATCTATTGATAAATCAAAGAGAAAGTTAATCTGATTAGGTAACTATAAATAAACTTTATAATTTCATACACCAAAATTCAAATATACTTCCCTCAGTTTCGAATAAATTGTTAAATTTAATTTTTTAGAACTTTCTAAAATAAATATTACATTATATTCATACAAATAAGATATAAAATTTGATCATCTCTCAATTGTTATTTCTTAAAAGAATCTGCTAAAGAAAATTCATATTACGATACATACTCCCTCCGTCCCATTACTATAATTATGTGCATAATTTTTTTTTTGAATGTCATATTGATAACTCACACTTTCACAACCACCGGTTTTATTACTCGAGATCGTCCTCGCAAAAGCCTTGTCTCCGGCGAGCCCCAGTTATGTTCAAGTCGTCGTCCCACAATTTCGGTTCCCACTCCACCGACGAACTCAATACGGAAATCTCTCACTTGAAACTCCGTTGGACCCGCTGCTCACCACCAACCGATGCTTAGGTCTGCAGATCTGACCCCTATCCATCAACGCCGGCGCCTACAACTTCTCTTCCATCTCCGATCATCAGTCCCAAAATATTAAAATTATTTGGAAATAATAAATATTTTAAGCCCGTTAAATTTAAGAATGTGCATTTAACCCCCTATCAGTTAAATCAATTTCAAACTAACGATTTCATTGGTCACGTGCTCGCACATGGGCACTTAACCATATTTCTAACGATTTCCGTCAAAAAGTCCTGAACTGGCGAAAATTATAGATATTGAGCCCTGATCTAGGGGAAAAAAAAAACTCAGGCCCCTTTTAGACACCCCCGGAGTTCAGACCCTAAATTGTCATTAACTCTTATATTAGCATATCAATAACAATTTTTAAATTTTCATTAGAATGATTAAAATTATCTTTAATTATTGCTTAAAGTTTATTCGTATTAACGATTAAAACAGAGGGACCATTTTCCGATACAGGAGTAGACCGGGAGTATTTACGACCGTTTATTTATGTAATATCAGTCCAAAAAGAACCGAGGCACACATTTATTTCCTCTCAGTTTTTCTTTCTCCCTAAGCAATGGCTCCAAGGAATCGGAGAAACTTCAAATCATCGACCGCCTCCACGACGGCGATCCCACCGGCGGAGGGTAAAAAACATTTGATCTTCTAATCCACCATTTTATCATAAACTTTAAACTACTCATATCATTTCCATTTTGTTTGTTCACAGGCATTGTTAGTACCAGGGTAGGAGGGAACCCGTACCAGTTCAAAGGGTCAGGGAAAGCATTTGAAGCAAAGGCGGTGAAAGAGGGACTGTACCTGACGGTAGACATGCCCGGAGTTAAGGACAATGGGGTGGAGGTTTGGATGGAGGAGACTGAGCTGTTTTTCTCCGGCGAAGAGCAGAAGGGAGCTGAGTTTGAAACAGCTAGGGTTTATGGTGGCTGCATTGATCTGGGTTCTGATTCAGGGGAGATTTCAGAGATGAAGATTGATATGAAGAATGGCGTACTTCGAATCGTAATTTCTTTTTCTCAGACTGTGTGTGTTTGTGTGTGTATTTTGGGTGTCTTATAATTTGTGTTTGGATTGTTTCTGTTTACTAAACAGAGTATGGATACAAATGTTATACTCCCTCCATACCCTAATAAACTTCTCTGTTGATTGTCAACCATGTAGTAAGAAATGTGTTTTACTTGTTTGTACATTGGTTGTACCATTATAAATTGCACTACCACACTTATTTTGGGGGAGATGGAGTGATTTGAGCATGGGTGTGAAGTATGAACTGTGTATCCGGTGATAGCTTCCAATGCGGAGGTCACGAGTTCGAATCCCGTAAGGGAGATTTGTGTTAGCCTATTTATAGGCCAAGTTGTGGCCTTCATGGCATTATGTCATATAGCTTTAAGGCATTGATTACCAAAACCCCATTTTTTTTTTTTTTTAAAAGGATCTGTTTCTTTCGGTGTGTTCTTGTTGTCTCCTAAAGAATAGTATGCAAACAAATCTTTCAATTTGAGTATTAGGGTGAAATATGAACCACAGAGGTAGGGTTTATCTCTCTCTGTGCGTATGTGTGTTTTGGTATTTCCTTATTTTCTTAACGGATTATGGATAGAAATATTTCCAATTGAGCAAGAATATGAACTATCAACTGAATGTGTGTACCTGTGTGTGTGTTTGGGTACTTGCTTTTTACTGAACATGGATATGAACTATTGTAGATATGTATTGTTTGTGTATGCGTTCGTTTAGTTGGGTATTAAGGTTGAATCGGGGTAGATAATGGATACAATTAGTTGTGTATTAAGGTTGAATCGGTGTAGATAAAGGATACTATTAGTTGTGTATTAAGGTTGAATCGGGGTAGATAAAGGATATTATTAGATGAATATGAATAAAATATACTCCGTATTAAACCGCTGCGATCTTAGCTAAACACAACTTCCGACCTTAGGAGTTCTTATAGTGTGATTTCATGAAAATATTCTATGTTAAGTCAGGTATATAATTATGTAATCCCGACACAAGAGTTAGTTTATTGCTGAAAGTCTTTGTTGCTGTTGCTGTTGCTGTTGCTGTTGTTGTTGTTGTTCTTGACATATTTCATGAAAATTACATGTAACTTTGTATTACAAGATTGATTGTAGATTGAATGCATACATATCCTGGTTCAGATCACAAATTACTTGTAATAGAATTATTTTCTTCTTGCTCATCTTCTAGGTTCTTTTTTTTTTTTTTTTTTATTAAATCTTAGCCCTGACTACAAGCTGTAAAATTGAATTACTCGCAGATCTTGGTTGGATGCACCATCCTGCCAGAACTCTCTAACCTAAACGTTCCTTCCTCATCCACTCGCCCCTCTGATCCTTCTCAACTTGAATGGCGTGAGACTAAAGATGGCAAACGTATGATTGGCTTCCGCAATTTCTCGATTTGGGAATATCCAGGTCATAATTAACTTCCTTAATTCATATTTTTGTATCCTTTTAACTGATCATTAAGCGTGTTTGTTTTATACTTCCTCCGTCCGATAATGAATGTCCTACTTTCATTTTTGTAGTCTGTCCCAACATAAAATGTCATTTCTAAATAAGGAAATAGTCATAGTGCAATTTTATCGTTGTACAAGCAATATACAAATAAATAAAGCACATTCTTTAAAAAGTTAGACAAGTCAAATGTGACGTTTATTATGGGACGGAGGGAGTATTTGTTAACGGAGTTGTATGTGATCTAATTTCATTACAGAAGGATCTCGTGGGATTTATCTGTTGAAATAAATTGCAGTTTGTTAGCTGCTCTAGTTTCTTAGTTGACCTAGTCTTAGGAGTTTGTTTATTTGTTTTCTACTTTGTAGGAGTTAGTGGAGTAATGGATTAGGGAAATCATGGGTTGTTATCAGTCCTATTTTAGTGCTCTTTCTGTTTTGTAATTGCCTATATATTAGGCTTTTGAGTTATGAATGAATAACAAGTTTCCAGCCTATCTCTCTCGTTCCTATTGCCTTTTTTAGTTCACATCTGGTATCAGAGCTTGGTTCAGAAAACATAGAGTGACTTGTGAGATCTTTACCAGAAGTGAGTGAGTAAAAAATAATACAACAGCCCTTTTTTTCTTTTCACTTTTGTTGCAGCAGCATAAAAGTTTCCATGGCCAACGACAATTTTGTGCAACCAGCTATCCCCCGCTTTGATGGTCACTATGACCATTGGAGCATGTTGATGGAGAACTTCTTGAGATCAAAGGAGTACTGGCAGGTGATTGAATCTGGTGTAGCAGCACCAGCAGCTGGTGTGGCAGTCACGGATGCACAAAAGTCAGAGTTGGAGGGATTGAAGTTAAAAGATCTGAAGGCAAAGAATTACTTGTTCCAAGCGATTGATCGGTCTATCCTAGAGACGATTCTTATCAAAGATTCTTCCAAGGATATTTGGGACTCCATGAAGAAAAAATATCAAGGTAATTCCAAAGTAAAGCGTTCACAGCTTCAGGCCTTGAGAAAAGATTTCGAGATTCTGCAAATGAAGGAAGGCGAATCGATTGATGACTATTGTTCAAAGACCATGGAAATAGCTAGCAAGATGCGATTTCTCGGAGAAAAGATGGAAGACGTGGCCATTGTTGAGAAGATACTGCGTTCGTTGACACCAAAGTTTGACTATGTTGTATGCTCAATCGAAGAATCTAAGGACATCGATACGCTTACGCTTGATGAACTTCAAAGCTCGTTGTTGGTTCGTGAGAAGAAGATGAATCGCAGATCCACTCCGGAGGAGCAAGCTTTAAAGGCCTCTACATTTATTCATTCTTCAAATTCTGGAGGAAGAGGTAGAGGTAGAGGTGGTGGTAGAGGAAGAGGAAGAGGTGGTCGAAGTCGAAGTAATCAAGATGGTGAGAGATACTTCAAAGCTGGTGATGATCAAACTCAAGGCAAAGGAAGAGGAAAGAATAAGCACTTTGATAAATCTGAGGTAGAATGCTTTCGATGTCATCAATATGGTCATTTTCGTTCTGAATGTCATGTTAAGTTGCCTGATGACAAAGAAAGGGGAGAGAAATCAAACTTCGCAGAAGAGAAGGAAGCTGAAACCTTGTTGATGGCGGTTCAAGTCAGTCCGGAACCTACTTCAGATGTTTGGTACGTGGATACAGGCTGTAGCAACCATATGTGTGGAAGTAAGTCTTTTTTTTCTTGTTTAAATGAAGCCTTTCGTTCCAAAGTCCGTTTTGGTGATTGTTCAACGGTTAATGTTATGGGAAAGGGTGACATTAATATTAAAAACAGGAATGGGTCTGTAGAAACAATCTCAAATGTTTTCTACGTTCCTGAGTTGAAAAGTAATCTCCTAAGTGCTGGCCAACTCTTAGAAAAGGGTTATGTAATAACTTTTCAAAAGGGTGCTTGTGAGATTTATGATCCATCTAGAGGAATAGTTGCTGTGGTTCGTATGAGTTCTAATAGGCTATTTCCATTGAGTATTGAAAGTGATCATCCCTGTTTGATGGCTGATGTGAAAGACACTTCCTGGCTTTGGCATTTTCGCTATGGTCATTTAAATTTTGGTGGGTTAAAGACTCTTCAAGAGAAAAACATGGTCAGTGGTATTCCTCATATTAGCATTCCTTCCCAAGTTTGTGAAGAGTGTGTTATAGGCAAACAACACCGTGTTTCATTCCCTCGAGGAAAATCCTGGAGAGCAAAGAAGATTCTTGAACTTGTTCATTCCGACATTTGCGGTCCGATAACGCCATGCTCTAATGGGGGTAAAAGATATTTTATTACCTTCATTGACGATCATTCTCGGAAAACATGGGTCTATTTTTTGCAGGAGAAATCAGAGGCTTTTGGTGCATTTAAAAGCTTCAAGGCGCAGGTTGAAAATCAAACAGGGCGAACCATTAAAACTCTTCGTACTGATCGTGGAGGAGAGTATTGCTCTAACGAATTCAAAACCTATTGTGAAGCAGGAGGCATCCGAAGACAGCTCACAGTTCCTTATACACCGCAGCAAAATGGTGTATCGGAGAGGAAAAATCGAACCATTCTAAACATGGTTAGGAGCTTGTTGGCCAGAGGAAGAGTTCCAAAACGTTTTTGGCCTGAAGCAGTGCAATGGAGTTGTCATCTTTTGAACAGAAGTCCTACTTTTGCTGTTCAAAACATGACACCAGAAGAGGCTTGGAGTGGACAGAGACCAGCTGTTGATCACTTCAGAATTTTCGGATGCATCGCATACGCACATGTTCCAGATGAGAAAAGAAGGAAGCTGGATGATAAGGGTGAAAAGTGTGTCTTTCTCGGCATAAGCGAAGCATCCAAAGCATACAAGTTATTCAATCCTGTGACGAAGAAGATTGTGACTAGCAGAGATGTTATTTTTGATGAAGAGCAGACTTGGAATTGGAATTCGCAGCAAGCAGCTGCTCCATTTATTTCTAATGGTGAAGAAGAAACTGAAGATGTAGTTCCAGCAACTCCGTCAATAGAAGGCATTGTCATAGTGGCTGAACCGGAAGGTAATTCACCCATTTCAGGGACAGAAAAAGAGGCAGTTCAGCGTCCCCAACGTGTTCGAAGAAGGCCTGCTTGGATGGCAGACTATGATGTGCCAGGAGTTAATCAAGCAGAGGATGCGTCCACTTACTTCGCTTTGTTTTCAGATTGTGATCCTACAGATTTTGAAAGTGCAGTGAAAGAATCAAAATGGAGAAAGGCAATGGATGACGAAATTGAAGCCATAGAGAGAAACAATACTTGGGAGCTGTCTGATCTTCCGAAGGCCATACGACAATTGGTGTGAAGTGGGTCTTTAAAACAAAACTAAGAGAAAATGGTGAGGTCGACAAGTACAAGGCTCGTTTGGTGGCTAAAGGATACAAGCAAGAGTACGGCGTTGATTATAAGGAAGTTTTTGCTCCAGTGGCCAGACACGATACAATCAGGCTTGTAGTTGCGTTAGCAGCCCAAAATTCATGGCATATCTTCCAACTCGACGTCAAATCTGCTTTCTTGCACGGAACATTGGAGGAGAAGGTATTTGTTGATCAACCCCCTGGCTATATTAAATCTGGTAATGAGCATAAGGTTTACAGATTAAAAAAGGCCCTTTACGGTTTAAAACAAGCGCCTCGTGCTTGGTATAGTCGTATCGAGGCTTATTTTCTGAAAGAAAATTTTCAGAAGTGTCCATATGAGCACACTTTATTTGTTAAAGTTGGAGATGGAGGGAAATTACTTCTAGTTTGCTTATATGTTGACGATCTGATTTATACTGGGAATGATGGTGCAATGTTTGAAGAATTCAAGGAGTCTATGATGGTGGAATTCGAAATGTCTGATCTTGGGCCAATGCATTACTTCCTTGGCATTGAAGCAGTGCAATCTTCATCGGGGATCTTTATCTCTCAAAAGAAATATGTGAGAGATGTGTTGGATAGGTTTCAAATGAAAGATTGTAACCCTGTGAGTACACCAAGTGAGACTGGATTAAAGCTACACAAAGATCAAGACGGCAAGAAGGTGGACATTACACTCTACAAGCAGATCGTGGGAAGCCTGATGTACTTGACAGCGACGAGACCCGACATCATGTATTCTGTGGGTCTTATAAGTCGGTATATGGAGAAGCCGACGGAGATGCATATGTTGGCTGCTAAAAGAATCCTTCGTTATTTGCAAGGAACTAAGGATTTTGGTTTGTTCTACAGAAAGGGAGAAACATCCGATTTAATTGGGTTCGCTGATAGTGATTATGCAGGAGACCGAGATGATAGAAAGAGCACTTCAGGCTATGTTTTTATGTTGGGTACGGGAGCTGTTTCATGGTCATCGAGGAAGCAACCTATTGTTACATTATCAACTACTGAAGCTGAGTTTGTCGCTGCAACAGCTTGTGCTTGTCAAGCTATTTGGCTGAGGAAAATTCTCGAGCAGCTACAGTTCAAGCAAGAGGGGGCTACTATGATTTTCTGTGATAACAGTTCAGCAATCAAGTTGTCGAAGAATCCAGTGCTTCACGGAAGAAGCAAACATATTGACGTGAAGTATCATTTCTTAAGAGACCTTAGCAATGCTGGAACAATTAATTTGATCTACTGTAAGAGTGAAGATCAAGCTGCAGATATCTTCACCAAGGCACTCAAAAGGGAGTCGTTCATGAAGCTAAGGAGGTTACTGGGTGTGTGCACATTGGAATCAATCAAAGCTTTAAACTGAATGTTAGAAAACATCAGTTTAAGGGAGGGACTGTTGAAATAAATTGCAGTTTGTTAGCTGCTCTAGTTTCTTAGTTGACCTAGTCTTAGGAGTTTGTTTATTTGTTTTCTACTTTGTAGGAGTTAGTGGAGTAATGGATTAGGGAAATCATGGGTTGTTATCAGTCCTATTTTAGTGCTCTTTCTGTTTTGTAATTGCCTATATATTAGGCTTTTGAGTTATGAATGAATAACAAGTTTCCAGCCTATCTCTCTCGTTCCTATTGCCTTTTTTAGTTCACATTATCCTTTTCAACTTAGCGGACCATTGGGATGTTTCGAGAGTACTGTGGTGAGTGGTGATACCTTTTTCATGCGAATAGACATGCCAGATGTCCCCAGCAACAAAAAGATCCTGGAATTCAATGACGAAGTAGTCCTTTTCGGGGGAGATGGTGCAAAATGGTCCGAGCATGATGATGAGGGATGCAGGGGGTATTTTGGGAGTCAACGTCTCCAGTGTGGCTGCTGCAAATATGTGGATGTTCAATCTGAGATTAAGTATGGTGTTTTGAGGATGTGGCTCAAGAAAAAGGAAATCAAGTGAGTATAGAAAAATAACAGAAGCTTTAGTTATTTTATTTAACATTATTAAATCTCACCACCTCTCTCCGTCCCCAAATGAATCAGCGTTCATTTTTGTTCTTTGGGACGGAGGGAATGATTATTTTTTTCTTGCAAAGATTAATAGCCGTTTTTTTTTTTTTTTTTTTTTTTTTTTTTGGGTGTGTCTAAACAGGGGGAGGACCTCGCTCTTCAACCGCATAGCGAACATTGCATTATCTGGAGGATTTACGAAAGGGTGATTAGTTTTAATTTGAAAGAAAATTGACACTATTAAGCTTCAAATATCTCTAGTTATCTAATTTAGCAGACTTAATTTCTGATCTAAGCTCATAGGGAAGCTTGTGAACTTATGCTATTTCTGTTTCAAACTTGTTCCTGTCTTGTGCTTGTTCATCTGGCACATAGAGCCAAGAAGGATATTTGTTCTTTGATTGAAGGTGCAGTATTTATGGGCATTATTGTCAAGGGCTGTTATACGAACCGAGCTGGCTCGGGCTCGGGCTCGGGCTCGGGCTCGTGAAAGCTCGAGCTCGAGTCGAGCTCGAACCGATTGTCAAGCTCGTTTTTGTTATCGAACCGACCGTGTTCGGCTCGTTTAGCTCGTTAAAAGCTCGAGTTCGGCTCGATAAGCTCATTAATTTTGATTTTTTGTTTTCGAACGGCTCGAACTCGGCTCGATAAGCCCGAATTCGGCTCGATAAGCTCGTTAAGACCATATTTTTCTTAAATAAATCTCTAAGCTCGAGCTCGGCTCGTTAAAACTCGAGTTCGATATCGACTCGAGTTGTTCGCGAGCAGCTCGCGAGCTCGATTCGACTCAAGCTCGAATAAGCAAGTGGGCTCGAGCTCGATAAGTTTTAAACGAGCTCGAGCTCGACACCACAAACCTCGACTCGGCTCGTTTACAGCCCTATTGTCATTAACTATATATTGATCTTTCTATATTTTATTTGGTGTTCATGTTTTTCCCAAATCATTTTTGTCGCGCATTAGCATTACAAGTTGACCATTTATTCAAAAGAGCATTGTAGCAAACTGCCAGCTGCAGCAGTTTCAAATCCAGTATTCTGAATAAAATAAACTTAAGACATACTCCTTTTGTCTCATATTAATTGGCACAAAATATTTTTAGCACGGGAATTAAAGTTAGTGTAAGTGTAGGAGAGAGAATGAGTGAAAGATTTTTACCATTTTTAATAATATACATAATTAAATGGGATGCCAAAAATAATAATTTGTACCATTAGTATGGGATAAAGCCATAAAAGATAGAGGAAGTATTCATCACGAGCAGGCCTAAAACATGTTTATTCTTTATTTATTTTTTGAACAAGAAAAATGTTTATTCTAAACACATTATTATTCACTCCTCACCGTTTTAAAATATTGTTTCCTCTTTGAAATTAAGCCTTCAAATTATTTTTATTAAAAATCTAAAAAGTATCTAACGAGGATTATATTCTATAGTTGGTGAGATTTATGTAATGTATGATAATAAAATGAGTCACCCTTATACGAAACATGTTTTAGTTATGTAAAACTTATTTTTTATTTTTTATAAAAGATATTATTTTCTATATTAAGGAATGAAAACATGTTTTTTTTACACCATACGAATGTAAAACAAGTATTTTTCGACATTTTCACCAATAAAATAACAATATTAAAAAACAATTTAATTACTCCCTCAGTCTCAGTTTAAGGTTCTCACTTTCCTTTTTGGTATGTCTCAGTTTAAAGTTTTTAGTTGTTTTATTCCTTAAATTGCAAATGATGAATAGTGTTGTGGACATTTTTGTGCTCATAAATTTCATATATTACAAAAAAACCCATCACTTACCCATCTATTTTTCATCCACTTGCTTTATAAATGGACAATTATATCCTTCACCCACTACTGTTTTTGACTCAAGTTTAACTTGATTCCTTAATAAACGTGGAAACTCAAACTAAAAACTTGAACCTAGACGGAGGGAGTATATTTTATGAGAAGTGTGGATATGGCAATCAAATGAAGGCTTAGGAAAGGGATACTGGGCTTCTAAGCCGTATAAACCCATTACAGTGGGCCCTTATTTGTAATTTCTTCTCCTTTAGGAGAGAGGTTTCATAATTGGGGCCCTTCTCCTTTTCTTCGAGAATCGGGTGATCGAATCTGCGTCGATTGAACAACTCAAATCGTTGATTTCTACGATTTTGCAAATTCCGATCCCCCAATTCGAAACCCTAGACAGCCATGGGAGGTCACGGAGGTCTGAACATCCTCCCGCAGAAGCGATGGAACGTCTACAATTTCGACAACCGAGAAAAAGTCAAGCAAGACGAAGAAGCCGCTGCCAAAGAAGAGCAGCAGAAGCGCGACCAATCTCGGAAGCGTGACCATGAATTTCGCCTCGAACAGCTCCGTCAAGCCCGCGGTTTGGCGTCCTCTAGCAAAACCGGTCAATCGGCAAGCGGTGTTTCATCGCCGAAACGGAAAGCGGCATCAGAACCGGAACAGGAATCAGAGCCGAAATCGAAACATATTAATTTGTTTGAGGGAATTAGAATTTTTGATCCGGTTGGAATTGACGCGGTAGGAGATGAGAAGAGGAAGGGGTTTAAGCGGATGAAGAAGGAGGCGGTGCCGCCGCCGCCGAAAGTTGTTTTGCCGGAGGATGAGAAGTATAGGTTAGGGTATGGAGTTGCTGGAAAAGGTGTGAAGTTGCCATGGTATATGGAGAAGCAGCGAGGTGACGATGCTAAGGAAGGGGATGGTGGAGATAGTGATGAGGAAAAGCCTGCAGTTAGAAGTAGTGGAAAGAAGACATTGGAAGAGCTTAGAGAGGAGAGGCTGAATAGAGAAAAGAGAGAGAAGGAAAGGGAAAGAGCTTTGCTCGGAAAGGGGCGTAAAGAAGTTGGTGTGATGCCTGACAGATATTATAGGAGGTAATTGAGTTAATTCTTGTAATGGATCTGATTTATGAATTAGTTTGTTATTGAGATTTAGTTATGATTGAAAGAAGCTGCATTATTGGATCTTTGTTGTTGCTTCCTGTATTGAGAAGTAATGCTGACATGTTTTTGAGTACTTGAAAGATATTTTTTTCATTTTCACAAAAACGCATGTGTATTAGTAGACCTCTTTGTATTTATAGCCCATGAGCAAGGTTATGCACCAACATTCTGTGCTTTTGTGTTTGGGATTTGAAATCAGCATCAATGAGTATGGGTGTGGATCAGGCGACTTGAACCACAGTATAAATCAATCGATTCCCTTGTTAAATACTATACACCCGGTTCCATTTACAGAGTTAACATTTAAAAGATTGATTTGTTAATGTTGAGAGCATGCATTAACTCAATTTTGTAATATTTTGGGCCGAGTTTCAGTGGAGCATGCATTAACTAAATTTTAGCCTCTCTTTCTGGACATTACAACCCCACCCTCTCTAAAAAAGAATAAAAGAAGTATTGCTGGTAGAAAAGTGTGCGTTTGTTTCTGTACATTACCTTGCACATTAGAATTTTAAGGTATTATATAATCATCCTTTTGTTTGCAGGGGTGACAGATACAACTGAGACTGGCTATTCGAGAACTTATGTGCCTTGATATCAGCAGCTGGCTGATTCTGTCCAAGTAGTTACATGAAACAGTAGTCTTGATGTTCATCTTGCGTTGGCTGTTGTATTGAAGTATTTTATTCCAGTAAATAGGAAGCATGCCCGTATCTTTAGATGTGTGCATTTGACACTGTACAGTATTAAGGGATTATAAGTAATTCATTCAATGTTTTTCTTCCATTCAAGAATGTGCTAAGGTTGTGAATGTTTGCTTTGTTATAGACTTAGCATGTTGAATATTATACACCATTTGTACCGAAATGTTTTTTTTTTTTTTTTCCATTTCTCATTGTCCCAAAAAGTTCTTCCCATTTTTACGATTTAGGCTTAAATGTGCATAAACACAACATGGCTAGTGAAGCAAGTGTTTATATCCTTAAAAAGTTTGAATACTCAAAATCCACTCGGCACCGTCGGATCACTAACTTTAGGTCTTTTTTAAATTGATTCCATTGTGAAATAAAATATCGAGACGTGTGTTTTCGCCCATTTTGAACGAACTAAAGCCAATAGGTGAAATTTTTTGGATCTTCCTAATTCCTTGGAATTTGTTTTTTCGGGGTGGACTTGATTTTACTAAAGATGATGGGCCCTTCACTTTCATTACATCGATGTGGATTGCCCCGCAAAATAGCAATAGGAGCGAAAAAAGGAAAGAGAGGGATGGGGTTTAAGATCATTTTGGGGCTGAGGGAGTAACCGTCAAAGTGTATTAAGGTTTTGCTACCAGGTTAACACTTAGCGCTGAAATGCATATACTTATACACAAACGAGTAGTCACTGTGCTGTTATGCATGGGTTATATATTGATAGAATGTTCATTCCTATCAGCTGACACAGTTTATGTTATAATCTCTCCTTCCATCTCTACTAGCTTGAGCATCAAGTAGATTGAAGTTATTAAAGGCGTGCCTAGGCGCGCGCCTAAGCTCCGGGCATAGAGAGGCTCAGTTTTGGAGCATGGGTGCGCCTAGCTCCGGGCACAACAATTGACCATCAATTAAATTGTAATTAAAACCTAATGCGTGACTATTACTCTTCCTCTCCCATGACTCTCTCATGTACATGCACCATAACTTTGTATAAGAGTAGCAATCACCAGGAACTCCTTCAAACTAACAACTGCTTATCATTTTATAGGATTTAGACTAGAGTCCTTCTGTTTGAACTTCTCTTTAGGCTTGTTTGAACATCTATTTATGTTTGTTTCTTTTATGACTTATAACGTATGTTTGATTTACTACTTGCATTTGATTTATTGCTTATCTTGATGTTGTATAATGTATACTATACTTTTAGTATTTTAAGGCATTTTTGCGGGCATCGTCACCCGGGCGCCCGCCCGCCTTGCGCCTAGGCTCCGGGCACACCTTTTGCGCCTAGGGCCTTTAATAACTCATTAACGATAAAAAAATCTTTAAAGTTGCAATTTTTGATGAGATTATATAGTGGCATTTAATCTGGTCAGTTTGTGATCTGCGCCGACTAATTGTCTTGGGCTGTTGGTAGTTGGTAGGGGTAACTGCATAATTGCAATCACTTAAGGGACAACATTATGTTATTAACGTGCTTTTTGGCCAGATATGTTCTTATTATAACTGATGAGGATTATACTGTTCTTGTATGCGTGATTGTTCTTACTTCAGTGTGGGATCTGATTCTCTGTTGAGTGAATGTGTGTGTGTGTTTTTCTTTTTTATATTCCAGTTTATGCATGAGCATTATCTTGACTCTTGAGTTCTTTTTTCCTCCACACTTGAAGCTGCTTGACACAATATCTCATACTAGTAGTGCCTGGATGGGAACATGTCAAGTATCACATTATTTGGTAGGACTGCAGATTGTGCACCATAAGATATTATTTTGATGGTGGTGTATTATCTGATTCCATTTCAACTCTTGAATTCATTATCATATTTACACTTGGAGCCCCTTTCTCTGACTGGTCGGGAGTGTGAAGAGTATATATGGAGCTTCTGATCCTTGTAGGTGGGCTCAGACGTGGAATGTCATTTAAATAAGATGGGGTTCCTTTTCGTCAATCTGTATGCTAAGAAAACTCCGTAAGCATTTTCTGCACCGTGTTCACTTCCATTCCGAGTTTCTCATATGTGGTTTGGTTGTCTATATTATATGATGGTTAATGGGCACTGTTAATAATCGGGCTATTTTGCCGAGGATCAGTTAGTTTACCCCCCCCCCCCCCCCCCCCTTCGAATCTCCTGGTTCAGTGAAATGATCTTGGATAAGAAGTATGAGTACTTCTTTCAATAAATGTGTTAGGGATGTTCTCAACTAGAATGTAGTTAGCATTCCTCAGCTCCTGCATGCAGGCGGGGTGAAGAAAGGGGGCTCATCATGACCTCTATACTTTCAGTAGAGCTCTATTTGATAAATGGGTGGCAATGATCTAGGGAACGACCTCACCCGGACTTCGCAGTCTTCATTTTTTATTCCATGGGAATGCATATTCATGCATTGGAAGCATTTTGACATCTGTCTCTTTTCCAAGGGACACATGGTTTGGTTAATCCTTGTTTTGCTTGCTCCCATTTGCTCTTCACCTTATTTTCTGATTTTCAAATAGGCTGCAGCTTTTCAATTGCTTCCCAGATTCTGATCTTGCCAAAGGAGGCTCCAGTGGAGATCTGCTTACAATCAGTTTCATGCCAACACAAACCTTTGGAGGCAGCTCCAACTTTCTTGATGTCATAATTTTGAAGAGAGCGTATATGGAGAAGTTTTAATGGTATTTCCGGACCAAGTCTGGCACATTTTCATGCTTAACCCCACAGGTATGTGTCTCACCACCCCCTCTTTTTATTCCTTGCATTTTTTTTAATGGGTCTTTAGGCTTAGCTTAGTCTTTTTATCAACTCATCGCGGTTCCAAAAAGACTTGTACAAACCACCGAAGTAACCCCATCCAATACGTACAACCATTCATCAACGGATGCCGCTTCCCATATTGGGTAATAGGACTCTAGGCTTATGTTCCTTCCTTGCTTTTCCTCTATTTTGGACGTTTCATTGCTCCTTTTGCTGTTTGGTAGATGTAATTGTTCAAAAAGATGAGAACATGGAATATCATTGTGGTCCTCCTTTTTACTATTTTTCTATGCAGGTGTTCGGATGGTACTATTATCAAAGTTTTGCTAAAAGAATAGGAAATGATATCGTAGTTCAAGTAGTATGAGTTGTTTTTCCGTTCTTTTTTCAATTTCTCAAATTCACCCTAAATTATACTCCCTCCGTCCCAGAAAGATAGTCCACCTTTTTTCGTTGTTACTACGAGGGAACTTTGAGCAGTTATAAATGCTACTTATAATTATGTTAATGTGAATCTAAAAATTGATATTAATAGTATTTATAATGGTGTATCAAGAACCATTTCAAAAATTTCATTAGAATAATTAAAAGTAGCCTTAATTATTACTCAAAGTTCCTTCGTAAAACCCATGAAAATAGGGGGACTATCATTCTGGGACAGAGGGAGTAGCAGTTAAGCAAATGCTGTCTTACGGTTCAATTCTACTTGAAACAATGAACTGCCATATCATAGATTGTTTCTTGCTGTATTTGTTAACAGGCTCTAGTTATTAGTTTAATGTCCCTGGTTTTGTGAAATAATTCACGTGTAATGTAATTTGGTTGCCGCTTGAAATGCTGTTTATCATTTCTTTGATAATGTGTATCAGCATATTTGTGTGCCAGTTTTCATTTGATTATACTCGAAGCTGCTAAAATTTTGTGCTCTCTCCATCCAAAAAATCGATGCTCTTTCTTTTTGGTTTGACCTCAAAAAATCAGTCTCATTTTGATAATAGCTCTACATGTAATGCCATTTCATGAAGGTACATATAAGAAGAATTACCTTCTTACATAGTTTGACTTGATCTCGCTGTAGTGCACCAATGAATCAAAACAGATGTGTGGTATGGTGTACCTGTCTGGGGGTGTACGTATGTGTGTGTATATATAAAAATATATGTATGTTTGGTAGAAGGATTAGATAGAGAGTTGTTGAGAAAAAATATGAGCTCCCTACAAGCTGGTAGAAGACAAGGTTTCTATTGGTGGGTGGTAAAAATCCAAAACTGTTGATTGGTAGTTAATAAATATATGCTTAAATCATTTTGTATTTATTTATTATTCTGATGTTGTGTTGTTACAGATGCTACTGTACAAGCTTATAAATTTATTCAGGAAAATGACCGGTAAGTTGATATGTGTTTTTTATTCCATACTAGTTTCCATTATTTGAACTATAATCTGCATTCAACTCATCAAACTAGAACCAGCTATGAACTTTGTATTTGGCTTTTTGAGCATGAGCAAACGATGATGTACATGACTTTCGTCAGCAAGAGACCAAAAGGATAAAAAAAAAGACGTTGGAATCTTGTTCATAATCACCCAAGACATGAAACACACACGTACACCCAGTCAGATATTTGCTTTACATCCCATGGAGAGCAAGCAAGCTCTCATACATGTCGCTAATCTTACACTTCCATCGGTATCTCTCTCTCTCTCTCTGGTAAACTAATCTAGCATGGTGATTCTGACTTCTGCTTTTAATTTCCTTCTTTACTTTATCTGTTAGATTCTTGACACTGTTGAAAAAAATACCAGCTTGGTCCTTGTGTAACATTACGTTGTTTCTTTTTACAGTCTATTTTGATAGAACCTTTCATTCTGTTATACATTGGTGTTTGGGCTTTACAGAAGCAGCCCTGTAAAATGGAATCTGAGTTCCATCAAGCGAACCCATTTACGTAGCACTATTTTCTGAATTTTAGTTCTAAGCTGTCTTTCTATGCTTTGAAGATACCATTTTGTCTCTCCAGTATCTGGCAATCTGTTTTAATCTTATTGGGAACTAACTATTCGTGTACTTAAACAGGTAATATTTTCCTCTCTGACCATTTTCATCTTGAACAGTTTCAGATAATCGTACTTAACACTAATCTGGGGTGTGGTCATTGTCGAGAAAGAGTTTCTGAAGTTGTATCCAAGATCACCAGTAAGTACCCACCTCAGTCTTGTGTTTTTGTTTTTGTTTTTTTTTTTCTTTTTGGGTAGAAATAAGAATATCTATATTAGCTTGCTTAGTTACAAAAAAACTACTCTTTTTAACACCTAAACTCGAGCTTTACTGAAGGAAGTGTCACTGTCTGATCTCAGCGGGCCCAATTTGCCAGTGTTTGTGACCGAATAGTGACCAAAATGAGTGTTTGTGTCTGGGGATGGCAACGGGGCGGATAAGGGGCGGGTTTGACCAAAACCCTACCCGCCCCTCAAGGAACTCCCCTTATACCGAACCCGCCCCGCCAACTAGTAAACCCGTATCCGCCCCGCCCCGCCCCATATGGTTCATAATCACAATTTTTTGGGCTTTAGCCCATCCTTTAAAGAGTCCAACAGCCCAACAATATACAATTACAACATTGTATCAAATTTAGCCCAATCTAATAAATTCAACCATCCCATTCACACCCAAAGTATACAATTACAACACATTTATACTAGTAATTTATTGCATATATTAGTATACGGGGCGGGGCCCCGCGGGTTGGTGTGTGCAACCAAACCCGACCCACAACCCGCCGGATTTTGAAAAAAGACTACCAAACCCGCCCCGTTGCGGTGCGGGCTGTCCCGGATACGGAGCGGGTTTGGGTAGATTGCCATCCCTAGAAATTGTGTCCCGATTAGTGACCAAAATGAGTGTTTATGACAAAATAGTGACCAGTGACCAAAATGAGTGTTTATGACAAAATAGTGACCAAAATGAGTGTTTGCGACCGAATAGTGACCAAAATGAGTGTTTGTATCATTCAACCTTATAGATAAAATACAGCAACGAGCCTGAACAGTCAAGGGAGGGCATATATTTACGCTTTACGCTTACTGTGACATTTCGCAGGTGTGAGAATATACAGTGGACGTTCTTAATAAACAAGTGATTGTCAGGGGAGATGTCAAGCTATATCAAGCTTACAGATGCAAAACGAATAAGAAGCCTTCACTCAAACAACTTCTAGTTTATTGGATCAATAGATTTATTTATTATGATTGGCCTAAATTTTGAGATTGTCAGAATTGTTGTGAGAAAGAAATCATGAGATGAATTGTGGGATAGTAACTCATCAGAAAAATAAAAACTGACAATTTATCAAAGTGATCATATTTTGAATCCCCTTTTGCTGCAAGATTCTGTAGTCTTCAATATTGTTGCTCAAATCAAAGAGCTTTTGCTCAAGCAGTATCCGGTGTTAGCTTCTCGTGCGGAGGTCATGAGTTCGAATCCCCTTAGATTTGTGTTAGCTTATCAATCATCTTTTTGTGTTAGCTTATCAATCATCTTGGTGTTTACTCGGGCGACATGCAAGAGAGTGATATTGTTTTAAAAAAAACATGGTTACCTTAAAATAATACTCCCTTTGTCCCTAAATGAGTGTCCATTTTCAAAAAATCTTTGTCCTTAAATGAGTGTCTTTTTTTAACATAACTTTCTCCTAAACGTTTTTTTTTCGAATTTTTTTTCACCGGTTTCTTTATACGTGTAAAACTAAAGGTTTGAAAAGGAGATTACAAGATTATATATGAATCGTTGTTATCAAATTGTTCAAAAAGTTGAGATTTTCAATGTTCCTTAAAATGAAATTTGGACACTCATTTAGGGACAGAGGGAATAATAATGTAAAGTGCGAAATTCTTGAATCCCCGCCACCCCACTCCCCAGCCTCCACAGCCACCACCACCGTCTACTAGGGCCCGCCACAACCTTTTGGAGCTATTCTGTGTATATCAATCTGTATACTTCTAAAATCCAACTACTTTAAAAACTATAAAACCTGAGAAACATAACGAGACAACAAAACAAGCATGAAAAATGTTACCAAACCACGAAAAAAAACATGAATGAGGCACACATAGAAAGGGTCTTTATAAACACATTCTCAAACATATATAAAGCACGTCAAACAAGTAAATCACATTCCTTAATAAGTTTGACAAGTCTAACTACGACACTTATTATATGAGGAGTATATTACTGTATATTTCATTACACGTCTGTCAAGCCAGCTACTCGACATCTATATGCAACTCAGCACCAGAACCATTAGAACTTGTGATATTACCAGTCGATGACTCATCACCAGATGGATTTTGGTGAAGAATTCCCAGGATCTCTTCAGTTTCACCTAGAAGACGAGCAGCTGCCTTGACACTTTCCTCTCGCTTTTCTGTAAAACTAGAATGGCACTTCCGGATTATGAGATGGGGCAAGTTGGTGAGACAGGAGGCTATAGTATCAGCAATCATTACTGATATTTTCGTGAAAACTTTTTCATCGGTCAGGTCAACATTTTCTTGAAAATCTAATGATAGAACTCGACAAATTATGTCCATTGAATTGGCAGCTATAACCCTTAACGGCCAATAAGCACGGGTTTTATCTGCAACAACTTTATCAGCCATACTAACCAAGAAATCAAGATTCTCCTTACAACTTTTACCCTTTAGAGCAATTTCTCGAACATCTTCGTCCAACCACTTGTTTTGTAGCTCTACTACTAACCACAAGCAATCCACTGCTTTTTTCGTCTCCTCCGAAATACCTTCTGAGTAGAGGGTTTCCTCTATTTGTCGTATGTAGATAAGGCTTTCGCTAACACTAGACAATAACTTCTTGACGGAGTCGCTGCTTATTTTTGGAAGCGTGATGGCTATGGAGGTTAATGTTATGATTACCAGACTCCAACAGTTAGGAGGTTCATTGCAGTTGAACTTGGCTACCCCCTCGGCCCGCCCTTTAAACTTCTTCAAAACTTCTTCTAAATTTCTTGGTTGCCTCTTTTTTGCCACCCGAATTAAGTCATTCAACGAATCAGAAATATTCTTTAATATTTTTTCAGATACCATTTCTTCCCCTTTAAGTTGCCAAACATAACGGCCAATATCATCTGCTTCATAGAAGATATGCTTGTTCTTCTTTCAGGACACAAGTTCAGTTTTTTGTTAGTTTTTTCAGAAAAGTTTCTTTCTTTTTCCAATCCAAACATTTCCTTGTATTTGCCAGCTTGAACACGAAAACATGTTTTTGTTTCCTTGTAGTATGTGGCAACATATGTCGATCACTTTCTTCTGTATCTGATACTCCCTCCGTCCCCAAATGATCTTCCCATTTGACTATTCAAACTTTTTAAGAATATGAACACTTGCGTCACTAGCCATGTTTTGTTTATTCACTTTTAAGATCAAATTGTAGAAATGGGAAGAACTTTTTGGGACAATGAGTAATGACAAATGAGAAGATCATTTTTTGACGGAGGGAGTATCTTTGTAGCTCAGCGACCAAAGACAACAACCAAACAATAGGAGCATAGGATGTAACGGATTTTTTTTCCTATGATGCTACCAGGAAAATGATCAAACTGCTGTGCTCTTATTTAGGATTTTGTTGGGTTCCTTAAAATTGATCTTTCAATCGTTTATTATTTACTCCCTCCGTCCCGAAATGGTCTTCACATTTGACTATTCAAACTTTTTAAGAATATGAACACTTGCGTCACTAGCCATGTTTTGTCTATGCACTTTTAAGCCCAAAATGTAGAAATGGGAAGAACTTTTTGGGACAATGAAAAATGGCAAATGAGAAAATCATTTCGGGACGGAGGGAGTACATCTGATGAATATTTTTATGTAATCTGATGTTTTAATGTCAAATAACATTGATCCGAGCTATGTACAAGTTACACATGCTTGGACCATGGAAAACATGTACGCCCATATGGATAGATCAGTAGTAAGGTCAAGAAGTCGAGGGATGTATACATTTTTAGTTGGTGTATAAAGGGGACCATGTAGTGGCGGATCGAGTAATTTTTGCTAGTGGGCGACAATACGGAGGGACGGTAGGAGGTGTGAATGTATCTTCGGGGGTACCAACGGCGGATAGTCACTCTTTTGATGACTACTATAATGAAGAGGATGCTTTATCTCTGGGGAAAAAAAAAGACATGGCAAGAGCACGGTCAAGCCTAAAAGCCGAGTTTAAGATATCAGAAGAACAGGGAGGGGAATTAAGAGAATATTTGTAAATAAGAGGGGGTGAAAGGTAATGTTTTTTAATAATGCTTATTTAACTACTAGTATATGTCACATGACTCACATGAAATAATTACATCTAGCCCACTCCAAGAAATCTTAACCACTCAAATGCCTTGACTTTTATCATTAGTACACCATTAGCACCATATCTCACTTTATCACATCTCAAGTCCAGAGAGAGAGAGAGAGGAAGAACCTGAGAAAATGGGAAAGATTGGCTGCACAATCAATGGAGATCTGGATGATTCCAGATTCAACGAGCCGATGCCGTGGATCGGAATCTACGTGGCGGCAGCATCAGCGGCATGCGCCATAGCGATGGCAGCAGACGCAGCATATGGCATCCATTACCGAAAGTTTTGGTTCCCCTGCAAATCCTTCTCTCTTAATGCCACCACACTCACCCTCATAGCCGTGGCGGTCAAATTCTCAGTTGACTTGAATACTTCCATGCCTCACCGACAAGATCAACTCGCAAAAATCAGCAGCTCTGCCTTTATCTGCACGGTAATGAGTAATCTAATGCCTTCTATAGGAAGCATGGACAAAAATGAACTCATGATGAATATTCTTGCTCTTGCCATTCTTGTTATAACTGTGATTGTAAATCTCTGCATCCAGTTAGTTACTGGTGTAATTTTCTTGTTCTGGCAAGAACACGCTTTCATTATGTTTCTCATTCTTGTTTTACTCGCGCTCTTGATTTCCACTGCTCTGGCTGTTCCTACCACAAAGATTTACTTTGATGCAAAGTATCAGAAAAAACTAGAATTAGCTAATAAGGAAAGTTTTGAGCAAGAACAAAGAGATATACCTGTTGAAAAACGATTAAGAGCGAGTTTGAGAAAGTACTGGACGATGGCGTATACTTGTTGTCCTCAGTTTGTGATTGGTAGATCAGCGACTTGCACTGCCTCGGGGGCGTTTGGTCTTTTAAGTGGTTTGACTTTAGCTGAGGCCATGTTTAGATCTTACTTCCTGCCCTGGTCCTTCACTTTTTTCAATGGCGAGTCTGATTACAAGTGGTCAACGAGTTTAGTTCTCGTAAGTCAAACGGTTGCTGTGGGAATAGGAAGCATTGGCCCAGCTTCTAGGTGGTTCACGGCTATCAATTTCAGGTGTGTGAAAAAAGTGAGAAAGGATAGAAAACCGGAGTTCAGGGTGGAAAAATATTGGGTTTGTATGCTTCTTGAATGGCGAGAACACCCGTTAAATGTCAGAATTTGGGGCAGACATAGCAGAAAGTATGCCCATAATGTTAAAAATCGAGTCATGGACTGTTGTATTGGATTGCAGAGAGGGGTAGTGTTGATGAGCAAATTGGTAAGGTTCATTTCCATTTTCTTGGCAAGTAGATTCCTCATTTTAAAAGGGTTCATCAAATGCCACTATTCTGTTTCGAGCACTGATTCTGACAACTCACAGATCAGGTCTGACGATGAGAAACTCAGTCGTTTCGTTATGCATCTTGAAGGAGAGGAAGAATTGGTGGATTTATTGGCAACAAGCAAGTCTCATGCTACCGATCACTTTATAAAAATGGCAAAAAAGCAGCAGCCGGAAAATCTCATTCAACTGCTGGAGAAGTTCAAATGCACAAAGGATTTCGACGGCGTGAGAGAGTTTGACAGTGAAAATGTTCCGTCCCTGGATTCTGAAGAACCTCCTAATTGTTGGGCTCTTCCAGTAGTGACATTAACAAGTATAGCTATGGCACTTCCAAATACTGACCATAATTCAATCAAACAATTGCTAAGCAGTGTCCACGAAGGCCTTTTATACGTTACAGAGGTGGAAAATTACCTGGACGAGAAAAAAGATTTAAGAAACACGAGGAAAGCGGCCCAAGTTGTTTGGCTAGGAGTCGATCTATACAGAAAATGGTTGGATGTGGACCTGCATAAGATGGCACTACAAGAGATTAGTGAAAAACAGGTACTTGAAAAACTTTCGGGTATTGCGAAGAAAAAATTTACAGAATTCATAAACAAAGATTTACATCAAAATAAAGGATGTCGAAGAGAAGTTCCGTCAAAATGGCCTGCCGAGGCATTGGCTGCAAATTCTATGTACAGAATTTGTGAAACTATGCTGCTGGATTATAAAATCAGAGACAACATCTTGTTTGAGAAGGTGCATTTCACAATTTGTGGTATATTAAGAGCTTGTCTTACTAACCTGCACCATGTTATTTCCAAGCAATGTCATCGGAGTAGGATCGAGGGGAGGGTAGAAAGCATCCGAAATGCAGTTCTTCTTTTTGGTAGAACCGAGAAGATACTGAAAATAGTTGACCGGCAAAGACTTGAATATTCACATCCAGATCAACTGGCACATATTGACAACTGGAATGTGTTGTGCAAGCGGAGAAGTACGAAGAACTTGGATTCTTGTGGAGCGGATGGGGAGAAAACTAGTTTATCAGACTTATATATCTCCATTGAGTAGAATTGACTGACAACAACAGGGAAATGGAATGTAAGTATAGTTTATGAGCAATGAAATTCATTTTGTAAAGATCATTCACCCCGTCTCGTCTGTTATAGCGTAGCAGCAAATCTGTCGCTGCAGCAGTTCCATGTCCAACTTGGGCCTATTGGGTACCCTGTTGGGCTGACCCAACAACACCATTTAATAGGAAGAAAGCCCAAAGCTAAACAACAGACTGGTTAATAACCAAAACCCCATTGGCACAAGAACGAATCATAGAAAACCTGGGGAAAGGAGGGCGCCATTGAATCTTTGCAACTGATCTCCATCGCTCATGTCTTATTCTTGTAATCAATATGTTCGGATTAAGATTAACACATCTCGAGTAGTGATGGTTAAACTCAAACCAAATCTCCAATGATTGTTCTTAGAATTATAACTAGTGATGCCCAAATGCTTCTCCAAACAAAATTTGGACACGGCTCAACGTAGGCCTTTAGTAAACCCCGCACGGTAATAATGGAAATCGACCTACCCGGACAATGATACACACTCAGTACTCTGTTGGATGAGTTTTTAATTTAGTGTTCTAAAAGACCCCCGTCTAGGCCCCGCCTAGGCGCTAGGCGTTCATGAAACGCCTAGGTCCTGTCTAGGATATTATAGTTATTTCTGAATTCTCGGCCCCACCTAGATCCCGCCTAGCGTTTTTTAGAACCTTGGTTTTTATAAGTAGAGTTCACAAAAAATTAGTACAATTCAACATATTATTGAGTTTTACTATAAATTTTCACAATACATTGTTGGAACAATTTTCATAACCCCTGAATGCCACGCTCATTTTCAGAATAAGATTGAGGCAAAATATGAAGCGGAAGCGATTAAGAACAATTACCTGTTGAATCCATATGAATGTTGTAGGGAGAAATGAAGAACAAGAAGAAGAAGAAAAATAGGGAGAGTGTTCTTCTAAGTGATAATGTCTCTTTTTCTCTCAAAGTCTTCTAACAATATGAAGATAAATTTAGATGAGAAAGCAAGAATTCATTAGTCTCTAAGGATTGATGGAACACCCTTTATATAGGAGACTTGGTGACATTTCACTTAGGGACCACACCCTTTCAAGATAAGTGATATTATATTACCCTTTTGCCCATCACAATTAGGTAGTTATATATCCAGGAATTCTACACATTTCATTATAAACTATACTTTATAATTAACATTATAATCATAATTTTATGAATGGAAGTCTAAATGACTTGTGTTGCAAGCCATGTCCCAATAATCTCCCACTTGGGTTGCAAAACAAAGTCCTTCCTTTAAATCATGAATATAACACAAATGACAACCCTAATGTGCGCACTTTATTGTCATTTATAACAATCTTGTCCATTAGCCATACAAGTATAGGACTAAAGGGGCAGTCGTTGTAATTGATTCGCAACTAAACCCACAATAATCACGTATACAAATCCAACTAAATGACATAGATCAAAAGTATAGATATGTAGCATGGAATCATAATGAATATATACATATTCTTCCAACTAGTCTAACTTAACAAAATGAGATCAAAAATAATAGAACAATTAATGAAGTACAACACAAAACTCCCACTAAATTAAATGTTATCAAATTGTTACACCCATATGAGCAACATGCTCGTGAAACACTAGAGATGATAACGTTTCATAAATGGATCCGTTAAATTATGGAGTTTGTTCTAATAAGTTCTATTTCTCTGTTCATTTTGTACTATTTTCTTTATAACAAGATACTTAATGTCTAAATCCATAAACCTTTTGTTAGAGTACGGAACTGCTACCTGATAGTCATATCTTAATTGGTCTTTCGACACTTGTTTTGATAAATCACAGTCCATTAAAACTTATATAGCCATGTAATTTTAACAAATATCGGAATACCAAATGATCTCAAGATTATCCGATTAAAAATAGGCATGTAGATCTTTGTGTTTTGTAAATACTATATCATTCTTTTGGCTACTACTTAATGTTCTTTCTGGATTGCTTTGGTATTGACCAAGCATCCCAACATTGAATGCAAGACTTACGCATTTATTAAGCTTTCTTACTGCTGATGCAAAGAGGGATATTTTCTATATACTTGGATTCATAATTAACTTTAGGACACTGTTTGAGACTAAGCATATCTCCTTTAAAATTAGGGGTGTCAAGTGGTTTATAGTTTTGCATGATATACCTTTTGTAATACATTTTCTATATAGGCCTTTTGTGATAATCCCAAAATACTCCGTGAATACTCACAGTGAACTTGGATTCCTAATACAAAAAGATGCCTCACCAAGAATTTTCATTCCAAAGAAATTTCTTAGTTTCCTTATTAAGGTTTAAAACATTACTAGCAAGCAAACATTACCCACATATAAGACCAAAATTATAATTTTTACTCCCACTGAACTTATGGTATACACAATATTTATCAAGATTCATTTCAAACCAAATGAAAGAATAACTTGATTAAATTCTAAATACCATTAATGAGAAGTTTGCTTAAATCATAAATGAATTTCTCCATATAGATAGTTTGCTTAATGTCTCCATTAAGAAAAGTTCTCTTTAATATCCATTTGATGAGGCTTAAGACACAAATTGCTACTAGTGGCATAATGGTTCTAAAAGAGTTTTTAGAAGATACCGGGAAATATTTCTTTCTTGATAATTAATGCCTTTCTTATGAGTTGAAAAAATCTTTAGCAACTAGATGGGTCTTATATCTTTCAACATTACTTTTGCGAATCCTTTTAGGTCTTAGAGACCCATTTATAGATTTCACATCTTTAGGTAATGTAAAAAGATCCCAAAAGTTGTTATCTTTTCAAAGATTTCAACTCTTTATATATGGTATTAATCTACTTATGAGAATTAAGACTATTAATGGCTTTATGATAGATAAATGGCTCATCTCCCACTAAACCTATGTGTCCTTAATTTCTCGGTAAGATACATCTCATAATTATCCGGTATTGCAATCCTTCTTTCTCTATTGTATCTCTTTAAGGGCACCGGTTCTTACTAATTCTGAGGTTGTTGAATTTCCTTCTTATGATCAACATTTTCATGTTGTTCAGTATTTATAGGGAAACCATATTTATTTTGAATTGTATGTTCTTCTTGAATATCAAGTACAAAATTTGAAATCCAATTGAAACTTATGGAAGAGGTGAAGAAATGGATGCCTTTTCTTTTCCAAATTCAAAATATTACACCTAATCTCCCACTAAATTTAACATCCTCAAAGAACCTAGCTTTTCTCGTTTCAAAATGTTCAAATTTTCGGGTTGTAAAATTTATATATCCCGTAGATCTTTCGGCTTACCTCATGAATAACTACTAACAATCTTATGTCTAACTTGCCCTTAGTAGACTTATAAGGTTCTACCCTTATGTTAGACAACCCCATAAATGAAGATGATTTAAGGACGTGTTCCTTATTCATCCCAAAATCATAAAGGGTTTTTATTAGTAGCTTAGAGGGAGCTTTAATAAGAATAAGGGCTGCGGTTTTAATGTATCGCCCATAATGAGTGAGGTAAAAGAAGCACAAAACATGCTTATTACCATTTCCTTAAGGATTTTATCATGTCTCTTGTGTACATCATTCATGCTAGGCGTACCCGGCTTAATGTAGATGGAGACAATCCCACACTCTTCAAAATAGCGAGTAAAAAAGACTTAGACGTTGTTCCCTTTAACAATCATTCCAACTATGATATACTCTATCATGATTGGACCTAATGTTCTTAATAGTCTTTCAAAGTTGATTTCCAACTTTGACCTCATAAGACTTGAAAACGTCCATAACTTGAGTCTTTGCATGAAGTAATAAATGCATCCATATTGAGAGTAGTCATTTATAAACGTAATAACTATTGTTGACCTTTCCACGAAGGAATAATGAATGGCCCACAATGTTCATATGTATTAGTTTTAAAGACACTTAATACTCTCGAGAATACTATTCTTTTAATGTTTGTAAATTTCCTTTAAGGCATTTAATGCAAAAGTATTTTCCAAAATATCAAGTTTGTTTAAGATTTTCTTTAACATAAGCTTATCAATTTTCCTCTTGGAAATATGACCCAAATGCCTATGACTTAATGAAAAATAAAATAAAATTTACTTGATAACTTTTGCTTTCTAGTTTTGGTTTCATTATTAAGGGACACATTTATTGTTTGAATAATGTCAACTGAAGAAAGAATACTTGACAAAGTACTAGTGCCAACAACCTTTGGAATTAAAATAGAGATCACACTTATTATTAATGAACAAGAGTGACCTTCCTTGTCTAATATTGTGATAAATATCATAATTCCATTTAAATGATGGTACAATAAATATATTATTTAATACAAAATAATACTTAGTACTTAACAATAATTTAAATGATCCTTATGCCTATAACTCTAACCGGATTCCTATTTTCCATATAGATGAATTTTTTCATCTTTACTAGGTCTTCGGTAATTTAGGCAATCCTACTTGAACATCCTTATGTGATTGGTTGCACCAAAATCCAATCACCATGTAAATGTAGGAACTGAAACCAAATTAGCCTTAATACAATACAAACAAGACCAAATGATATACCTCTCACGCCAAGCGTGAGACTTAGGATAATCGAACTTCATGTTAGTAAGGTCCTTGCAAAAGAAACATTTCTTTTCTTTATGATCATGAGATGATCCCTTAAGCTTCTTTTTTACTTGCAACCACAGTTTTTTTCCCTCTTCTCATGAGAAAAGGTAGATGCTAAATGAGTACCTTTAATTCTAAATTATTCTTAACTTATCTTCTTCTTGTGTCATAAGTGAAAGTAATTCATTAATATTTTACTTGTCCTTTTGACATTGATAGGTCACTTCAAAGCAACCAAACCAAGGAAGAAAGATTAAAACTAAATGCACAAGAATATCATCCGATATCCTTAACTTAAGTGCCTTTTCGTTTCGTCAATAGATGAACTATTTCTAAAATGTACTCCCTTAAATTCCTGGTACCCTTTATACCTCATGGAAACAAGTTACCTCAGGGGTATCAAGGAATGTTTGTAGCATCAATATCCTCGGAGACACCGTCCAAAAGGTCTCCGGGACAATATTCTTTATGATCATTAGGCTTACGCGGTTAGAGCGTGTCACTTCTCAGCACTCAAGCAATAAGAAGAGAAATGGATCCCTTAATGCGAGTTCTATATAGCCCAAGATTATAATTATTTGTTTTCCAAGTTTTATAATTAGTCCCACATTGCAACGGTACTCATAGCAGTAATTACAGATGAAGCAATAAACAAATTTGTTGGAATTTTGAGAACAAGAATGAATACAAAACATAAATAAGAAACCACACAATAAATAATGATTAATTATATCAATGAAATCCATCAACAAGACAATCAACATGACATCAAAACTAATCTTTGGATTGCGAGTTGACTCATAAATGATTGCCTTAGGCAACAAGTAATTTGAACTTATATTTTAATAAATACTTAATCTTCTTTTGGGCCGACATAAGTACCTAAGAAAATAACCTAATGTTTATTTTACTTGTTACCACATGAATGCCCAAGTTTAGTCAAATGTCAAGATCTTCTTTGGAAAATTCATGCCATTCACATATAAACTTAAACATACAACACTTTACAATTTTAGGGTTTAAATAACGTAAAACACTTAGGCGACAATATTTTTTAAACAATGAATAAAATTGTCAAAGCATATAATTAATCAAGGCCTTAGGGTTTGAAAAAATGTATGTTTTGTTCAAAAGAGGAAAAAAATTGTGCAACATCTTTAAAAAATAAAAACCTGTGAATAGTGTACATGCGCGACCGGGAAACTTATAATACCCGACTGGGCAGAACATAAGACCTGACCGGGCTAAAGCCACCGTTTCATGCATGCTTTGCTGCACTTTTCCAAATTTTATCCCAAAAAATGATGAACAACAAGTAGATCCACATGGTATGTTCTTTACAACATAAAACTATGTTATTTAGGGATAATCTTGCTTTAAAACAATGGAATCAAGTATGTAGATCCACATGGTATGCACTAGACATAAAACCATGTTATGAAGTGATAGTCACACTTGAACCATTGTGTTCATTCAACAAAACTTTTCAAACCATTTTCTTAAATTCAGATGATTATTATCAGTACTCTATGAATGAATTAGAGTCCCTAATCAACATCAAAACTTGATGATTCAACAGGAAAAATGAATCGAATAAAGTATAAAAGCTTTCCCGAAAAGAACTCAAACTTAAACCAAAATATCAGCGGGCTCTGATACCAATTGTTGGAACAATTTTCATAACCCCTGAATGCCACGCTCATTTTCAGAATAAGATTGAGGAAAAAGATGAAGCAGAAGCGATTAAGAGCAATTACCTGTTGAATCCATATGAATGTTGTAGGGAGAAATGAAGAACAAGAAGAAGAAGAAAAATAGGGAGAGTGTTCTTCTAAGTGATAATGTCTCTTTTTCTCTCAAAGTCTTCTAACAATATGAAGATAAATTTAGATGAGAAAGCAAGAATTCATTAGTCTCTAAGGATTGATGGAACACCCTTTATATAGGAGACTTGGTGACATTTCACTTAGGGACCACACCCTTTCAAGATAAGTGATATTATATTACCCTTTTGCCCATCACAATTAGGTAATTATATATCCAGGAATTCTACACATTTCATTATAAACTATACTTTATAATTAACATTATAATCATAATTTTATGAATGGAAGTCTAAATGACTTGTGTTGCAAGCTATGTCCCAACATACATATCGTTGTCCATTTACCCCTTCTTTCCCTCACAACATTCTACTGATAATGAACCTGATTGTCAAACATACTCCGTGTGGGTGAAAATATCATTATCATTGCCGATAATTGGATATAATGAGGGGCCTTATCGTCTTTTCACTCCCAACTAAAGGGCCCAATTATGGAAAATTAAATCCCTTCATCATAATCAGATGTCATATTGACCATCACAAAATACTCATCTTGACGGCTTGAGATCATACGTAGCCTTTGTTTGATTAGAGCGAAATAGCTAGCATAACAAGATTTTTTTCTAGCTAGTTCAAGTTCATGCACAAGTCATTTTTGTTGGTCAATGAAATTTAGATGATTACTATCAGTCCCACCTAACTTGAGACTTATTATTGTCGATAGAATAAGCATACCAATCTGACGGGAAGACGGCCCTGACTGTTTTGGTTTCATGGCTGGACCTAGTGGTATAGGATTCCTATGTATCCCTTTTGCGGGGAATCAAGCCCTTATTCCCGACATGCTATGGTGCCCCGGGGTGGGTAGGAGCGGGTCGAGTCCGTATCGCCGCGGGTAAGCATCGAGTATCTCAGCAAATGAACATTTCTCTAAGCTTATCCTGTAGCTTATACGTCGTTTGAAAGCAGCGAGACTGCCTGTTGGCCGTCCGATGGCACCTTACTCCGACCCGAGCTATGCAACAAGGAGATCGACCTTGATCCTTGCCGGATGTGGCTGCGGTCATGTTATGCGGTACCAACTCAAGGTCAGTTGCATGCTCAGAGGTAGAGCGAGTAGGTAAGTCAGTAAGGGGCGCATCTCATATCAATAATTTAGAAAGAAATTGGTGGAACCCTTAACATAGTTTGGGGAGAGAAGTTTTTAAGGCAATCCAAACCTAAGGGATAGGTGGATATCTGTCATCATTTCCTAAGGGATGAGCATGACTCTTGGTGAGTTCAGAGGTGGGACATAGTCAACTTGGCTCTATGGAGAAGGTTGACTTACACAAGGAAGTGTGACTCTCGGGGTCAGAGGTGGGACATGGTCAACTTGGCTCTATGGAGAGGGTTGACTTACATAAGGAAGCGTGACTCTCGGGGTTAGAGGCGGGACATGGTCAACTTGGGTCTATGGAGAGGGTTGACTTACATAAAGAAGCGTGACTCTTGGGGTCAGAGGCGGGACGTGATCAACTTGGCTCTATGGAGAGGGTTGACTTACACAAGGAAGCGTGACTCTCGGGGTCAGAGGCGGGACATGGTCAACTTGGCTCTATGGAGAGGTTTGACTTACACAAGGATGGTCTTACGTCATTTTGGACTGCCGGGGATAAAGGCTTCAACCTATAATGACTATTCTGAGTCTAGGTTTGACTTGGGTCAACTCCATCTTTGGGGAGTTTGACCATAAAACTGGTCTTACGTCCGACTAAGGACTGCCGGGGATAACAAATTTTCATAATGGGACCACCTAAATATGTTCACTCAGGGGAAGGATTTTACTGGGCTTAAGTCATGGACGGCCGGGTCAATCATGCTGGGATAGCAAATAAACAAGCAAATGGGCTTACGTCGCGTGGGGACCGCCGGGGGTTAATTATTCACATTTGAGGGAACTTAATTCTTTTCTAAGCCAAGAGTCATGTTTGCATGAGCCAAGGAGAAGCAAATGTATGGGGCATTTATGACATGGTTGGGGGTTTTGAATGAGGGGTCATAAAGTCAACCTTCCAACAAGAAATCATCAATTCTGTTATGGCTAAAGTAGCCGTACGGCTAAGGAAGTGGGTGCCCTTTTTCATTGAATTTTGTCCTGGGTCTGGTCATCTTCTCAAGTTCCCTCTCCAGAAGCATTTCACTTTCTTCGTCCTTCGAAGCTCTTCTTTCCATAGATTCTTTTCTCATGGAGAAACCACCAAAATTGTCCAAGATTGATCAAGAATGCTTTGAGGGCAACCTTAGACTTTGGATGCGTCACCATATGAGGGAGAATAAGGATATTTTCCGAGCCAAATTTGGGCTTAGATCTCTCTGGTCTCTCAAGGAATTCATCCCGGATCTTGAGCTTTTGAGGGCCGCTGTGTCCTTTTGGGATATCCGGAGACATGTGTATTGCTTTTCTTACAACGAAATCACTCCGACATATGAGGATTTCAAGGCTTAGGTGGGAGGTATGGACACGGAGGTCGTTGCTCTTCCCTCGATTGACGATATGATGTGTGTTGAAAGGTTGGTCATGCTTCTTGGCATTCCTTTGGAAGAAGCTTAATGCATGGTCCTTAATCATACCTTTATTGACATTTCGGATCTTCCCGAGAAATTCATGGATCGCACGGGTGAGGCCTCTTGGAACGCCTTTGGGTTGTACATTCTTGCCTTCTTCTACATGGTTGGCTCTAAGGGTACTTGTCATAGGGTTTTGCTGAGCATCCTCGAGGAGTGTCTTGCGGGGAAGGACATTGTTCCTTTGATCTTGGGGGAGACCTTTCATGGCATGGACCGCTTAGCCTTTTGTGATGGTTTCATGCGCAGTGGTAGCCTCGCCCTTCTTACCATGTGGCTGCGGGAGAGACTGATGGCCGTTCCCGAGGCTCCTCTTTCTCACAAACCATGGTCTTATTCTTTGAGGGGCATACTTTTGGACTTTTCTCAGGGTAACTGGGAGGCTTATATGGCTCAACTCCAGACTTCACAGATCTGCTGGCGGGTCCTGCATTGGTGCATTGGCTCAATGAGGGAGTATCAGGATGACACCCCTATTGTTCAGGTGCCGGGACTCTTGGGGTCGTCCTTCTACATCCCTGCATTAGTCCGCAGACAGTTTGGGTTACTACAGACTCCTTTGTTGGCGTGGTCGGGTATTAATCCGGAGCGTTTGAGACCTCCGTCGTTATCTATATGGGATCCGTCCACCATTTCACTCTTTTCCCGGTCATGGACATGTTCCCTCTTTCCGGCTCGGGTACTTCTCAAGGGTGTGGCTAGCGCGGTTTTGACCACAGTTTACCTGGATTGGTATGAACAGACCATAGGGAAGACTCAGAGGCCGTGTCGAGTGGCCACAACCGTACTGGGACGTCGTTGAAGAATATCGAATCATGGCTGAGAGGAGGATGGCCATGGCGTAAGCTCAAGGCACGGATGGAGGATCTCCGGGCTAAGGCAACAGTTGACATGGCTTTGAGGGCGACTGGGCTCGCAGAGGAGACCGGGAGAGTAACCGAGCTTGGGAGACAAGAGATCGAGATCTTTGATGTGAAGAAGAAGAAAACTCAGAGGAGTCAAAAGAATAAGCGGAAAGACGAGGAGTAGCGATGATTCCCACTGTCCTAAGTATCCACCCATTGCCATTGCAGACACATTAGTTTGATTAGGTGTTTTATTTATATATTTTTTTAACATGTCATTGAGACGAGAGTAGACCGTGCTTGAACTCATCAAAGAAGTGTTTGAACTGTGGTGGTAGTGGTTACTTATTATGAAGTTTCGTTTAAGAACCAAATTTGAATTTTATTTATTTTTGAGACCGGACCAATGATTGGCTGCCTACGTTCCCCTTTTACAAATAGGACTAAGGGGCTCAGGTCATCGTAGTTCATTTTTCATGATTTATGGTGCGACCCTGTTTTTTTCCCTAGACCGCGCCAATCGGGTTTTCAATCTAGGTGGGTATATTCTTTTAGCACTCATCATATTTTTTTTCATTGATTTTTTTTTAAAACAAAGTATCGGCGGAACTTATCGCCGTTGACCGGGTGCATGAAGGGGTTGCCATCCAAATCTGCGAGTCTCATTGCTCCTCCCGAAAAAACCTCTTGCACCACAAAGGGACCGATCCATACGGGTTCCCATTTTCCGTCGGGATTAGACCTTCCCGGGGGTTTTTCTTTGAGAACCGGTCTCCTACCCGAATTTGTCGGGGCTTCACCTTTTTGTCAAAGGCTCGTGCCATTCTCCCTTGGTAGGCACGGATGTGTTCCATGGCTTTCAAACGGCGTTCATCTAGCAAGGCCAATTCATCGTGCCGGCTTCGGAGCCAATCTACCTCATGAATTTGATTTTCCAGTAAAACTCTTAGAGATGAGACCTCCAATTCTGCCGGAAGCATGGCCTCCATCCCGTAGGTGAGAGCAAAAAGAGTTTCTCAGGTAACGGTCCTGACTGAAGTCTGGTAGCCCCACAATGCTAGGTGTAGCTTCTCGGGCCAATCCCTACCCTGTGTTGCCATTTTCTTGATGATCCTTTTAAGTGTTTTGTTAGCGGCTTCTACCGCACCATTGGTTTGAGGCCTATAAGGGGAGGACTTGTGACCTGTGACCCGAAACTCTTCTAGCAATCGATCACATTCGCCCTCAAAGTGTGAGCCATTATCAGTGATGACCTCATTCGGGATTCCATAACGGCACATGATGTTTTCCTTCATAAATTCCGCGACCTTCTTTGAGGTCAAGACCTTGTAGGATTTGGCTTTGACACATTTCGTGAAATAGTCCACGGCTACCAAGACAAATTCATGACCATTGCTTCCGGGTGGGTAAATCTTTCCGATGATGTCAATGCCCCAAGTTGAGAAAATCCATGGGGTTGTCATGCAGTACAAATGGTAAGGCGGCAGGTGATTAAGGTTGGAGAACCGTTGACACTTATCACACTTCTTCACAAACTGTATGCACTCGGTCTCCATCGAGATCCAAAAATACCCCATTAGTAGGACGACTTGCATTAAGGCCCGAGCATTCATGTGAGGGCCACACACTCCACCATGGACCTCCTTCATGAGTTCCTGCGCTTCCTTTGCGCTTATGCATCTTAGGAGAAGGCCCTGATGGCGTTTCTTATACAATATATCTCCCATAATCACGTAGTGAGATGATAACCGTTTGAGGGCTGCCACACCTTTGGCTTTGATCCCATCCTTGTATTTTCCTTTCTCATTTGTAAAGGAAACTTCTCCTTCTTTAAGGAATTGGTAAATTTGGTTGTACCATGGCTCCTCTAATTTCTCCGGGGCTCCTTCGATTTCACAACAGTAGGCCGGATTTTCTTTTCTACCAACCCTGAAGGGTTTTATTGATTTTCCCTCGGGGATTTCCACTAAAGAAGCCAAGGTAGCCAAAGCATCCGCGAAGCGATTCCGATCCCTTGGTAGGTAATGAAAGATGACCTCTTTGAATTGGGCCATGAGCTCCTCCATGCGGGTGTGGTATTTTTGTAGCCCCGGGTCCAACGTCTTTCATTTGTTAGACACTTGGTTGATGATCAAGGCTGAATCCCCGTAAACTTCCAATTCTTTCACATTCCTTTCAAGGGCGACCTCTAAGCCGGCTGTGCATGCCTCATATTCGGCGGCATTGTTGGTCACTTTAAAGTTTAATTTAATGGAAATAGGGGTGTGCTCGTCCTTCGGGTCCACTAAGAGCATTCCAATGCCATTTCCCCTCTTGTTCACAGCGCCATCAAAGAACAGTTGCCATTTGTTTTCACCCCCAAGAGCAAATATTCATTCGTCGGGAAATTGGGGGTCAGTCTCCTTTTCTTCATTGCTAGGGAAATCTGTCAAGTGTTCCGCCATAACTCTCCCTTTGACTGCTTTTCACGTCACATGACTGATATCATACTCTGGTAGGAAGAAAGACCATTTGGCGAGTCTCATGTACAGAGAAGGCTTTTCCAACAAACATTTGATGGGATCTATTTTGGAGATGAGATGTATCGGGTGGGAATGCATATAGTGCTTCAGTTTCCTCACTACCCATACCAGTCCAGCACACGTCTTTTTAATGTCGGAGTAGTTAAGTTCACTCCCTTGTAGTTTCCGGCTCACAAAGTAGATGGCATTCTCTACTTTTGAATCTATTTTCTCTTGGGTTAACATAGCTCCTACCGAGGCATCTGTTACTGTCAAGTATAACAAGAGAGGCTTATCCTTGTGTGGAGGGCAAAGGATCAGCGGATGAATAAGGTATGCTTTGATTTTCTCGAAGGCCCTTTGACATTCATCGTTCCACTCGACCTCCGCATTCTTTCTCAGCAGTTTGAAGATGGGCTCACATGTGGGTGTGAGTTGGTTTATGAAACGGCTGATGTATTGCAGTCGTCCCATAAAGGCCTTCACTTCTGTTTGAGTGCGGGGGGTGGGTCTCATTTCCACAATCGCCTTCACCTTTTGAGGATCGATTTTGATGCCACGCTCGGTGACCATGTACCCTAAAACCTTGCCACGGGAGACTCCAAAAGTGAACTTGGCCGGGTTGAGCCTCATGGAGTGCTTTCTCAACCTGTCGAAGAATTTTCTCAAGTCAATCAGATGATATCCATCGGTACCCTTGGAGTGGATAATCATGTCGTCCACATACACCTCTATTTCCTTGTGGATCATTTTGTGGAATAGGGCGGTTGAGGCCCTTTGGTAAGTAGCCCCGGCGTTTTTTAGCCCAAAAGGCATTACAGTGTAACAGAAGGTTCCCCATGGGGTGGTGAAGGCAGTGTTTTCTTGGTCTTCTTCGGCCATTTTGATTTGATTGTACCCGGCGAAGCCATCCACAAAGGACTTGACCTCGAAATTGGAGGTCGTATCCACAAGCATGTCAATGTTTGGGAGCGGGAAATCGTCCTTTGGGCTCACTTTATTGAGGTCCCAAAAGTCAACACAGCATCAGACCTTTCCATTGGCCTTTGTTACTGTCACTATGTTGGAGAGCCATGAGGGATATTCTATTACCCTTATGAAGCCGACCCAAAGCAGTTTCTCAATATCTTCTTTAACTTGTAAAGACCATTCTGGTTTGATTCGTCGAAGCTTCTGCTTAACCGGTTTCACTTTGGGATCCACGGGGATCTTGTGTTCCACAATCGAGGCATCCAACCCAGGCATGTCCTTGTAAGACCAAGCGAAAACATCCACATATTCCTTGAGCAGCTTAACCAAGTTTTTCCTTTCGGCTCCTTTGAAGTAGCTACCAATCTGTGTCTCCTTTGGCTCATTTGCAGTCCCCAAATTCACTTTGGGCAAAACCTCATCGGCAGCTTGGGCATGGTTTTCCTCTCGGTCAATAACCTGTTTTGAGAGTTTTTTAATGTATTGTTCGTTTAGTGCGTCTGCATTATTAGGTGATTCATTATTAACTGTTTTCAGATTATTAGTTAATTTATCATCTAATAAGTTGGCAATAAGGGGATACTCGGAAAGGTCCATCATTTCATTCAATGCAAAAGGGATTACAATGTTGGCTACAAGATCATAATACTCGGGCGTGAGGCCCTCGGAGGAAAAAGACTCAAACTCAAAGACAAGAGACTGAGGGGACTCGGTTACACTAGACCCTACGACAGGTGACTCTGGGGGACGGGGTACCAATCCAAGTTCTATGATTATCTTTTCCTTGCTAGCCATAGGCCCGGAGAAAGTCGCACAATTCTTCAGAGGAACATCACTTTTCTCAACCAAGGTGTGGGGGGTGAAGACTTCGGGGAACCCATTGTCTATTGCAGCAACCATTTCTTCCCCTGAATCGATCAAGTCTGGCACAACTAACCCTTCCCCAAATAGCCCTTTCATCACCACGCCATCCCACTCGTCGTCCATGACTTCTTCCTCGGCTTCCTTGGGAGCCCATTCTTCAAACCCATCTTTACCATCCCGACCCCAAACGGGTTCTGCTTTCTTACTGTTCCCTTTCATGGACCAATCCTCAAATTGCTTCACCATTTTGGACACCCCTTTGAAAGAGTATCCACACGTTCCCATGGCTTTGTTAGGATCAAGCATTGCGGGCGTGTCTAGGAATGCCCTCCTTACGGGATTGGCGGTCATGCCTCGGAATTTCACAAGGTCTTCTTAGAGCTTGTCCCAATTGGTCATCATTGACTCTCCTTTTTTCGGGGCTTCAGTCCAGATTCCCCCTTTTACAAAGTAGTGGCTCATATCAAAGGTATATGGGCGAAGGTTGGGAGTTTTGTAAGGGAATTCTTGAGCTCGAGCTTGGCTCTTCTTCCGGGCCATTTCCTTATCCATTTTGAGATCTTCGGGAGTAGGCTTATGCCCCAAACCATGGAGTGTCTTTTGCTCCCTAATTTCAACAACTTTTGAGTTCCTTGGAGCTTCTTTCCAAGGCCAAGTCCTGGGAGATAGTGCATCAAGCGCATCATCTTCATTGCGGGGGGAATCTTATCCTTGGTGAGCGTGAGGTCCACACAGCAGACGTGGGTCTCGGAAGGTATTCTCGTGAAGCCGGTCAGAACCATATCATTCCCCCCGTGTTTAATTTCCAACACGGGAATTCCGTTGGTGTTAGTCCCTCCCATGGTGACGTTGTCCCCGTAAATGAACGTTACGTTGCCCTCTTGCACATATTTCACGCATTGGTGGAGGGTGGAAGCCACTCCATTGACCTTATGGAGCCACGGGCATCCTAGCAAAGCTGTGAAGGAGATGGGGATATCGAGTACTTGGAAATCAGTTGGCGTCTTTTGCTCCCCAACCCAGAGGTTCAAAGTGACCATCTCTAGGACTGATCGGGCTGTGGAGTCATAAGATTTGACGGTGATCATGGAGGGCCTTAGGTCGGGGGCTTTGAGGTCGAGGAGGTCCATCATCTTGGAGGGTAGAACATTCATGGCGGAAGCGTTGTCAACCAAGACCCGAGGGAGGCGACGTTCGTCCAACTGTACCGTAATGTAGAGGGCTTCATTGTGATTAGCCCCAGATTTTGGCAAATCCAAATCGGTGAAGGTGATGATGTTCCCATACTGAACGCTTCCGATCATTTGTACGGCCTCTTCGGGGGTGGCCGTGGTAGGTACCATGGTCTGGGCCAAGCATTCCTCTAATTGGAGCTTGTGTGGGTAAGATGATGTAAAGAGGGACCAAAGAGATATGTTTGCTTGGGTCCTCTTCAGTTGGGTAAGAACGGGGTCTTCCTTTTTGAGATCCGTATCCTCTACTTCTTTGGCCGGAAGGGGAGGTAAGAGGTATTCTGGTGGTGGAGGATTTTTTGGATTTTTCGTATGCACTTGCCCAGAACGGGTCAACACACTTATTTCCGCGGGGTTATAAACTTCCCCCAATCCTTCCACGGGTGTGGGTAGATCCTTGGTAGAGTAAGGCCACGCCACTTTTCTCAATTCATTCACTGTAGTCATTCCTTTTGAGGGATAGGCTGACTCACGGATTTTTTTTAGGGAAACAGGGTGGGTGCCTCGTTCTTCCCAAACTCCCACGGTTTCTTGAAGTTTTTCCAAAGTCAGCATACAATAAAAGTATTCCGGAAACATCGAACCATCATCGTCAAACCGGGGTGGTGGTGATAATGGTGGCAATGATAAGAAGTTGTCCAATGGTGGGAAGTCTTCCACCGTTCCCGGGGAGGGGACACGGGGAGGCACATAGGAGGAGGTCACCTCGTCGTCATCACTTTCGCATAGAAACGGAGTTCTTCACGAGACATGGAGTGGATTTCCCTTCTCATTTGGGTGAGGTGTCCTTCGTAATTAGTCATCTCCGGAGTTGCCATTATCTCGGGCACATGTTCCTTATCGTGGTCGAGGAGTTGCACGGTTCCATGACATGGAAGTGATCATGATGAGGGGGGCACTACCCATTTGGACTATGGCTTTGGCCTTCCACCTTGTCTTTAACGGTCTTTTCCAATTCTGCCACGCATTCTTCATATGTTAGATTGTGCTCAGTGAGCTTAATCATGACCAAATTGCTGGCATTCCGGTGTGGGATCCTTGCACTTAGCACATTGGCTATCATACAATCCAGGGGCATTTCATCTTTCCTTCTTGTACACATGCCCACATGATGTCCTTCCATTTCTCCCTGATTTCCAGCAGTGGGGTGTTGAATTCCAAGAAGGTTACCGGTCCAAGTTCAATCATGTTCACGATGTTTTTCCCGAACTCAATCATGTTGACAGTGTTGTTGTCGGGGAAGGGGTCGTTGACCACATTTGGACCACGAGGATGTTCAAGCTTCCCCTTATCAATCAGTTCAAGGATGATGCATTTTATCACAGAGCAGTCATCGGTGTTGTGGCCATGATAGTTGTGAAAGGCACATCTTTTGTTTCTATCGAGGTTTTTCTCAGTATTTCTGGGTTGATAGTTAACCAAAGGCTTCACGAGGCCCTGTTTGACTAGCCCCTCGAATACCTTGCTTATAGGCATCCCAAAATCTTCAAACCTCACATACGGACGTTTTTCTGAGTTCTCGACCTTTTGCAGAGCTTGCCTCGGGCTCTCCTCTTGGATGTTGTTGACTGTCCCCAAAGTTTGTTTTCCTTTACCAGTGGTTGGAGGGCGGTATCTGTAGGATCTATCACTACCTTGGGCAGAAGACTGTTCACTGAGAGCCTTCTCAAACTTGGAACCTGCGGTTACCATGGCTCGGAGATTAGGATAGAAGTGATGACTGATCAAGGCCCGTAACTGAGGTTTCAAACACGACTGAAAAATGTCTAGTTGCTCATCTTCGGTGGTGTAGACACCCTGCCTTGGACCGCTCACCCCGATTGCACATTTGATTTTGTGTCTCTCCCTATTTTAAGTGTTTCTCGTTAGTTTATGTTACTTCCGTTAAGTTCTTGACTGACGTCGTTAAGTCCAGGGGCTAAACTGAATAACAGAGCTAACTTTCTAGTCCATTCTGTCAAAAATGCCTTCTCTAAGTCGCGCGCCTCCGACCATAGGAGCCAGAAGTGAGCGCCTTCCGCCCCCAAGGTGGGAAGCGCGCGCCTCTGGGCGTCAGTTACAGATTTCTGTCCAAGAATCCCTCTCTTGCTCATTTTACATGATTTTGCCCGGAAAAGATTTCTTGGTGACTGAGTTTTGGCACCAAAAACATTTGTTTTCACCTATAAAAACATCCCTTTTCCACCATTTCAAAAGACCTCTCTTTTAGAACTCTTTGGAAGGATTTTGATCACTAACAAAACTATACACAAATACACTTACAAGGCATTTCTCAAGAGTCGTTCTTTGAAGTTCTTGAAAGTATAGGTAAAGACTACTCTTTCCTCTCCTTTTTCTACTTCATCTTTCCTCTCCTTCTCTTGTTTTAATCAAAGTGCAATCACTCAAACATTCTTGGGACATGACACCAAAGGCTACTTCACTTCATTGAAGCTAGTCAAGGAGTTATCTCCCTATATTCCAAAACACATTTCAAAACCCCCCTTTTATCATCAAAGAATAAGAAGAACATTTTTATCATTCATGTAGATTTTGATCAAGCAAGACCAACTTTAGTTGGGCGAAATGGGTGTTTAAGTACTTCCCATCTCGTAACCTAACCCCCGAACCTCATAACAAGAATCTCTGTTTTTGTAAATCAAACTTAGGCTACAAACACTAGTTTTTTCTTATGTTCCTCTAAAACATAGGTGGCGACTCTAAATCAATTAGACATCCTAGGATCCTTCCACCGCTCTAGCCAAGTAGTGGGCTCTCCCGGGGTATCTACAGTGGCGACTCCGCTGGGGAGCTTTTGAGGGTTAAACTTGCGTTTATGATCAAAATCTACATTTTCTGGGCATTTTGGTTCCTGATGGGGGAAGCGTGCGCCTCTGGACTTCTTGTCCTAAGGCGCGCGCGGCCCACACCAAGAACCATAGTCGCCCGCTTCTTAATGTTCTTCCTATTCTTCTTCCTTTTTCTACACTAATCATTTCTGCAGGGGTTACAACATATATTCAGGACCAGGGTAATCCCCTAAGTCCAAAGTCTGACATTTTGACAGGTTTGCCCAGAAGCGGGCGCCTCCCACAGACGTTGCGCCATGCGCGCGCGTCCCACATCACCAGCCAGAGGCGCGCTTCTGGGTAGGTTTCCAGGACAAGAACAGGTTTCAGAGCAGAGCAGATTCGATGGGGTGTGGGCACAGTTGCCTGCATCAGGCTTAATCTGGCCTTTTGGACTGTCTTACTTTCGTGTTTTATTTTTATCGGTCACACGGGTGATTCGAGAGTTGTAATTTATGTGCTTATTTGCTTTTCTTTCATTAAAAAAAAAAGTAAAAAAATGTTTTGTCACATGTTGGACCTCACACTACGTGCACGAATTCCTATAAATTGCTCATTATCGAGTCGCACAAGTACAGCCCCAAACCCGTCGAGGCCCGTCATGGGAAGTTTCAAGCTCCACCCGACCTTGACTCTTTCGAAGCGGTAAACCTCAGCCCGTGGCGTAGTTCATGACTACTGATGAATGAGTTTTTGTACTCGTTTATTTGGTACTTTCTAGACTTATTCTTAGCAAAATCCTTGAGTTTTTGTGTATTTAATGTGTGTTTTAAGTGTTTAGTTAGAAAACAGGTAAAACATGTGGAAAATGCATAAAACAGATGAGTTATGGTGAAATTTGCAAATCCAGGGGCTTGACAGTGATTTAAAGAAGATTAGGGACTGGTTTGATGAAGCAGAAGATTCCAGGGAGTGCTATGCAGAATCAAATGACTGCAGTGATCAATCTGAAAGAACCTGAAGTTCAGGGACTGTTTTGGAATTTCTGGAATCTGGTGGACTAGAATAGAAATTATGAAATATCAGGGGCTGGAATGGGAAATCTCGGAATGCAGTCTAAAAATGCCAACAAACACTGACACGTGAATTGGGAGAAAAAGTAGGATTTTTAGTTTATCAATTTGTTTTAGGATTTTATTTAGTTTCCTAGTTATTTTCTATTTCTTTTTCTTTTAGTATTTTTTTTTTTTTTTTAGGTTTTAGAGTTTTAGCTATAAATACTAGGTTTTCATTCATTGTTATTCTATTCTACAATTTTAGATACATAAATTTAGATATTGTTTTTAATTCTTTGGGTTTGAATCTTGAACCCCTTTTTATTTAATTTGAGGTATTTTTCTTTTCATAATTTTATCTCTATTCATAATTTTACTTGTGCTTATTCTAAATTGATTGTTAGGGTTTATAGACTTGATCAATCTGTTTATCCTTGTTAATTGATTTTTGCTAGAATTTTCTATGACTGTGCCAGTGTAGGAATTCACAAGTAGCATATTTACGATTTATGCATGTACCATGGTAAATTGTGAAGAAGGTAAAATTAGACGATTATCTATATGAAATAATTGTAGAAAGCGTTCTTGATCTTAGTTTCTTAAATCGTTCATCAATTAATATTGAGATCTAGACTGTGCCAGTTAGATTAATTTATTAATTAGGGTTTCTAGTGAGTGTGTCACTGCTAGTAACTATTCTGAAAGAAGAAACAGAGATTGAAATAGATCTCGTGATCAGTGAATAGGGTAAAAAGTGAAAAGAGATATCGATGATAATTGAATGATTAGGTGGGGACGGACTCAAATCTAAAGTATTTCTTAACTATTGTTTTTGCGTTAATTTAGTTTATTTCTGTTTTAGGATTTAATAATTTATTTCCCCCAATCTTGTCAAGTGACAATTACGTAAACAAGTAACCGTTCTTTGTGGATCGACTCTAGACTTGCCCTAGCTATATTTTTAGAACCTAGTCCAGGTTTAATTTGTAGGTGTGCGATTTAGCCTATCAACTACATGCCGGGGGTGACCTTAAGCCTCTCATTAGCCGAGCACAAGCCAACACAATTCTAGTTAGGGTCTAACACTCCGTGACTAAAGTCGGTTTTCATATGCCGAGATTTCTCTAAACTAATGTCTTCAAAACATACATGCCAAGTGGTTATCATGGACGAAATAAAACTCCATCCCCAAGTGGTTATTATGGACGAAAATAAAAAATCCGTCCCCACATGTATGCTTTACTACAATAATTTGGTTTAATCCCGACATGTGTAGGATTCACAAGCGTGATGGAATCCGATGAGTATATGGGACCGCGAGATGGTCTATATACTAGTGTGATGATTCCATTATTTTCTTAGAAACTCAAAAGGGACCCCCCCTCCCTCCGACTTATAAAAAAAAAAAAGTCTTTTCTTATGTGGTTTTGAGTCGTGTGCCCAATGTGTGCCCTAAGCCTCTTCATGGACCGAAAGTGTACTCAAGACTGACAAGGGCCTCTTCTGTAATATAGGTTCAATTGGTACTTACAGAGTCTACCGGGATTCAGCGAATCGGTTAGTCCGTGAAGAGATCACTCCAACAGCTTCGACAGCATCAATGGTCTGCAGATCCAACACCGACAACACCATGTCTCTTGAGCAACTCTCCACCATGGTCCAACTTCTCCAAGAACAAGTCTCCACTCTTAATAAGGAGGCTCAAAGCAAATATGACATTTGGCAATCCCACCTCGACAACCAAAGGGAGGCCCACGAGGCCGAAATGGAGCTAATGAAAGCAAAGCTCACCAAGCTCGCCAATGGCAAAGGCAAAGAGAATAATGAGGAGTCCGAGTGGACTAAGGGTCTGTTTCAAAGCCCTTATGTTAGTGCCCGCACCAAGAAAATGGGGGAACCAAGCACCGAAAACAATGAGCACAAGATGGTTGATTCAATTATGGCTTACATAGATCAACGCTTCAACGGCCTCAACGTGGGGAAAGGTCCCGACACAAGACTTTATCAGTCCTCCATTCTCATGAGCACCATGGCCGCTCTCCCCGACAAGTTCAAAATGCCCGACATTAGCAAGTTCAAGGGCAGCTCTTGTCCCATGTCACACATCGAGACTTACATTTGGGCTATGGTTCCGAAAAAGGTCTCTCCCAAGGTTATGGCACAATGCTTCCCTCTTACTCTCGAGAGGGCGGCAAAGGATTGGTATGCTACTCTCCCGCTCACAGTCCGTCTTGATTGGGACGCCGCCATGCTTGCCTTCAAAAGTCAATACCAAGGCAACACCACTCACCGGCCAACCAAGAAAGAGCTTGAAAACACCACTCAAAGGGACAACGAGTCTTTTGTTGACTTCACTAGAAGGTGGATGAAATTGTCGAGAGGCCTAACACCAAGGAGCAAATGGACATCTTTCTTAAGTGTCTAAAGATTGATCTCCGCACCCACCTAAATGGGGCTTGCTATGCTGATTTCTCTCAAATGTATGAAGCGGGAATACGAATGGATGAGTTGCTTAGGGAGATCAAGAAAAGTGCTCCTAGCTACCGCTACAAGTCCGCCTCTAACTCCACAAAAGAGGCTTCGGTTAACGCCGTCACCACCGACAAGGGGAATTACAAAAAGGTTCCTCCACCCCAAGGAAAGAAATTCCAAGATGATTGTGTCTATACTCCTCTCCAAGGCATGGCCATCACCTAGGCCTTCGAAGCTCTCAAGGCCAAAGGGCAAGTAACTCATCTCCAAGGGTACAAACCCAAGGCAATGCGTCCCAACCACGCCCACCACAAGCATTGTGACTACCACTAACATAGTGGTCACACCACCGAGGAATGCTTTGTCCTCCGCAATGTCATCCAAGATCTCATAGACAAGAAAGAGTTCATAGTGCCTAATGGCGAGGATGTCAATGTAATAGAGGTAGGAGAACTTGAGGAAACCACCCATTCAATCCCAATTGTGAATGAGGGCTCCAATATGATGAATAAGATTGATGATTCTTGTTATGTTGTGACTTATGATGAGGTAATGAGGGAAGTACTAGAGAATAGGAAAAAGAAGCAAGATGGGAATGTCAACATGCTAACTCGATCCGGCCGAGTCATAGCAAGCAACCCCGCCACTTCTGCACCAAGCATCTCTTCTCAAAGACCGCAAGCTCGCGACACTCCCGAAGACCCTTTATTGGTTCAAATCAAGAAAACTCAAGCCAACATCTCCATTTGGGACCTCATTGCATCCTCAAAGAAGCACCGGGATCTTGTCATCCATAACCTTGACGACACATCGGTCTCTCCCGATACAACTCCCGAGGCCCTTACTGCAATGATAGGCCCCATTCATTTTGGCAATGTCATCACTTTTGCCGACATGGACCTTCCACCATTTGGGTCCGATCACAATGAGGCCATCTACCTCAAGGTAAGGGCAAGGGGAGACCTATTTTGAGAGTCTTGGTTGACGGTGGTTCCGCACTCAACCTTTTGCCAGGCCGAATCATGGGCATACTGGGGCTTAAGAATTCATATTTGAAGACTTCCACTCAAGTAATTCGAGGTTATGATAGCACTGCCCGAAGAGTCATGGGCAGTGTTCTAAAAATCGCCCTAGGCGGCGCCTAGGCGCTAGACGGCTGAGCTCCGCCGCGACTTCCGGCAAATCGGTCAGGTAAGGCGCTTGGTCATCTAGTCGGCCGCTTTGGCGGTCTGGGCGCCGATTAGTCGGCTAGGCGCCGTTTAAGCGGTCTGGGCGTCTCAGATCTACCTCCGTGATGGTCGTCGGAAACCAGTTGTCGCCGTCGCCGCTTTAATATGGAAGGTCGGAAAACGGATTTCGATGATGGGCATGGAGGAGGGGAGGAGAGAGAAAAGAAGATCTGCTGAAGCTTGGACTGCAGCGGTTGAGGAAGTGATGGATCCGCCGGCCGGAGCTGAAATCGCCGGCTGAAGCTGGAATCACCAAGCGTGGTGTACTCTGTATTTGGCTTTCTCTCTCTCTCTCTTAAAATGGGAGTGGGGATACAGTTGATTTTATGTGTGGGGAAGTGGGCATGGGGAAGTGGGCATAATATTAAATTGGGATGTAGTGTAGCTGTGTAGTACTGTAGTGTAGGTGATTAATTGTTTTTTTTTCCTTTTCCTTTTCTTTTTTGATTAAGTTATACTATACTTATTTTAATTTTTACAAACTACTCGTATGTGCATGTGTGTTATCTGTTTTATGCATTATGAGTTCTTAATAATTAAAATTAAATATTAATTAATTATTAAATATTTAGTAACACTATTTTTTTGATAAATATATATAATTAATTTATTAAAAATATATAAAAATACATATAATTCTAGGCCCCGCCTAGGCCCCTAGGCGCTAGGCCTGGCCTCACCGCCTAGCGGGCGCCTAGCGCTTTTTAGAACACTGGTCATGGGTATGGTTGAAATGGACATTGAGTTTGGGAGCATGGTCATGTCCGTCCCGTTTCAAGTGCTCGATGTCCCCTCCGCATTCAACTTACTTTTAAGTCGACCATGGATACACAGTTCTAACGCCGTGCCTTCGACTCTCCATCAATGCGTGAAGTTCAGAAATGGAGATGAAATAGTGACCGTTATGGTAGAAAACGTCACATCCACAGAAAAGGGGAACCCATCCACCAAATTCAGTATGGTCTAGCAGATTCTACTCTCTCCGGTGTATCAATCAACGCCATTGACAAAGAAGGGGGAAACAAGTCATGGACCCTCGGTAATCGCAAAGTCCTCTGCATGATGAGGAACATGAACTACTTCCCTGGTTTAGGCCTAGGAAGATATCAACAAGGGAGAATGCAACCGATTGAGGTTCCTTTCGTTAAGAACAAGTTCGGTTTGGGTTACGAGCCTTCCAGGGATGACTTGAAATACGAGCAAGCCGTCAAGAATGAAAAGGCTCGAGCTCGTAGGGAAGGCCGCCATTATGAAATTCCTAATCTGAGGCCTTACCGCAAGACATTGAATGGCTACTTTGTCCGACAGGGGGAGGACGTCCCGTACATGATCTTTCCCGAACCATGGGTTAATGGAAAAGGCATCAGAAAGCCCAGTCTTAAAATATTTTCCGACTGTGAAATCCAGAAAGCCGAAGAGGAACTAACTCCCATGTCACCCCGAGAATGGTGGGGGAAGAAAGTGATCATAGAGTCCGAAACAGATATCACCGTAGGCGAAGAATTGATAAATCTAGCCTCCATGTTCGAAGAGCTTGCTCTCATGGACGAATGCCAAGTCAATGCCATCTACGACACCGACACGAGAAAACAGACTATCAGCGAGATCCAGCCAAGCAGCGAGCCGATCAACAACTGGTATTCTACAAAGGGACCCGTGGTATCCGAGGAATTCTTGGTCAAGAAGATGGGTTGCATTCCGCGCAAGGTTACAAAGGAGGACTTGTTCACTTTCACTTTCGAGTCTGAGAGTGTTTCCGACATACTCACCCAAGAGGATATGGAGGCCATAGCCGAGCGTGTGTTCCCTTTCTTTGTTAATGAAAAATTTGATCTTTCTGAGTACCCCGAGATTGCAAACATCATGAATGATGAATTAACTAATAACGAATCTAATGAACTAGTTAATAACGATTCAAATAATGATGAAATAGACCACGAAAACACAACATACTTAAATGAACTTGCTCAACAGGTCCGTAGTCGTGGTGAAAATGGTCCAGGGGCTGACGAAGAATTGCATGTTGTTAATCTGGGTACCGACAAAGAGCCGAAAGAAACCAAGATCGGAAGCTTCTTCAAGGGGGATGAGAAAGACAGATTGACTACACTGCTCAGAGAGTTCATGGATGTGTTTGCATGGTCGTACAAAGACATGCCGGGTTTCGACAGAAAGGTCGCTGAACACAGAATTCCGATCAAAGACCATGCCAAGCCAGTCAAGCAAAAGCTCAGAAAGATCAAGCCAGAATGGTCTCTACAAGTCAAGGAAGAGATAGAGAAGCTTCTCAGTGTGGGCTTCATCAAAGTTATTGAGTATCCAACATGGCTTGCTAACGTCGTGACAGTCCGAAAGGCTAATGGCAAGGTTCGTGTTTGTGTGGACTTCCAGGATTTGAACAAAGCTTCTCCAAAGGATGACTTTCCACTACCCAACATAGACATGCTAGTCGACTCCACTGCTGCCTACGAGGTCCGCTCATTTGTGGATGGTTTTGCTGGGTATAATCAGATTCTCATGGCTGAAGAGGATCAACACAAGACTGCTTTCACAACACCGTGGGGCACCTTTTGCTACACAGTTATGCCATTTGGGTTAAGGAACGCTAGGGCTACTTATCAAAGGGATGTTACAGACTTGTTCCATGACATGATTCACAAAGAGATCGAAGTCTACGTGGACGACATGATCATCCATTCCAAGGGGACCGACGGTCAACATTTGATCGACCTCCGCAAGTTCTTTGAAAGACTTCGTCAACACAAAATGAGGCTCAATCCCGCAAAGTGCACGTTCGGGGTTATCTGAGGCAAAGTTATTGGCTACATGGTCACAGAAAGGGGTATTGAAGCAGATCCCTCAAAAATCAAGGCAATCATTGACATGCCTCCTCCCAAGACGCAAAAAGAAATCAAAGGTTTCATGGGCAGACTCCAGTACATCAGTCGGCTTGTGCACCATCTTACTTCCATGTGTGAGCCAATCTTCAATCTACTCAAGAAGAATGTAGCCCTAGAATGGACCGACGCTTGCCAAGAAACTTTCAACCAAGTGAAGCATTACTTAACATGCCCTCCAGTCTTGGTTCCACCTCACAAAGAGAAGCCTCTCCTGCTCTACCTCACAGTGAACGATGAAGCCCTAGGGGCTATGCTAGCACAAGAGCAACAAGACTCCACAAAGGAGAATGCCATTTACTTTGTCAGTCGCCGATGTTAAGGAGGCGAAAAGAACTACTCTATCTTAGAGAAGTCATGTGCAACATTGGTTTGGGTCACTCAAAAGCTCAAACATTACATGGAAGCTTTTCCGATCAAGCTAGTAGCCAAAGTGGACCCGCTCCGCTACATCTTCGAGAAGCCTTTCATGTCGACAAGTATAGCCAAATAGTACTTCATGATCGCCGGCTATGACATCACTTATCTCACACTCAAATCCATCAGGGGGAAAGTGTTCAGTGATCAGCTTGCTGAATTTCTGTGTGACAAAGTGAAGGGGGATGACTTACAGTTTCCCGACGAGCACTTGGTTTGCACTACAATTGAGGAAAATAAGTGGCAACATTTTTTCGATGGCACCGCCAATAAACATGGTTTTGGGATAGGAATGTTGCTTGTCGATCCAAATGACATCTACACTCCAATTGCCATCCGTCTTGAATTCGAAGCTACCAACAACATTACCAAATATGAGGCATGCATAGCGGGGCTAGAAGCAGCACTAGAAAGAAACGTCACAGAACTAGAAGTATTCGGTGACTCCCTGCTCCTTATCAATCAGACATCGGGTAAATGGCGAATCCAAGAGCCGACCCTCCAACAGTATGGCAAGCATCTCAAAGAATTAGTTGAACAGTTCCAAGACATCATGTTTACTTATTTGCCAAGGGACAAGAACGACTTCGCCGATGCTTTAGCCACCATAGCCTCACTGGTTGAGATGCCCAAAGGAAAAATGGTGAAACCCTTCAAGATTTTGAGAAGGACCAGCCCGGCATACTGCATGCGTATTGAGATCAATGAAGTCCAAGATAACCCTCCGTGGTATAAAGACATCATGAACTTTCTCAACAAAGGCACCTTCCCCGACAATAGCAACGGGAAATATCGAGTGGCACTACAAAAGCTAGCCGCCAGATATGTGTTGATTGGAAACTGAGTCTACAAGAGACATCATTAAGGGATCAATCTCTTATGTGCGAACGATTCCAAAGCTCAAGAAATCATGCACGAAGTCCATGAAGGCGAGTGTGGACCCCACATGAATGGGATTATGTTAGCCAAGAAGATACTCCATAGTGGCTACTATTGGACTACGATGGAAAAAGACTGCATCGAGAAAGTCAATAAATGCGCCAAGTGCCAATTCCATGCTAATCTACAACATGCTCCGCCTTCACAACTGTACAACATGACCACACCTTGGCCATTCTCTTATTGGGGCATAGATATCATCGTCAAAGTCCACCCTACGGGGAGTAACGGACAGTCATTCATCCTTGTGGCCGTAGACTATTTCACAAAATGGGTCGAAGCACAAGCTTAACGAGTTCTCAACGCCAAGAAAGTGGCCGAATTCGTGAAGAAAAACATTATGTGCCGATATGGTATTCCTCATGAGATTATCTCCGACAATGGCTCTCACTTTGAGAAAGAAATGGATGCACTTTTGGTCAACTACAAAATTACCAAACACAAGTCATCCCCATACCGTCCACAAGCTAATGGAGCGGTCGAAGAAGCAAATAAAACAATCGAGGTCATCATACGAAAAATGGCTTCAACAGGAAGGGATTGGCCCGAGAAATTACCACTAGCATTGTGGGTAGGGATGGCAATTTTACCGAATCCGATCCGTATCCGAGACAATCCGACCGGGGATGGGTGGGTTTGATAATACATTTTTAAAATCCGGCGGGTTCGGATACGGGTTCGGTATCTGTCCGAGATCCGCCCGTATCCGACCCGTATTAAATCCGGGGATAGCTATTTACTATTTTACCCTTATGTTAAATTATAATTACAACCCCACCCTTGTATTTGTATATACACCGTGTATGTGTCTGTGTGTGAGTGTGAGGCGAGAGAGGTAGAATCAGTAGGGTTTTCTTTCAAACCCGCTGTCAAGACTATGAGAGAGATAGGGCGACGCCGACGCCGACCTCAGCCACCAGGCGACGCGAAGATCCAGCTCCGTCCATCACTATGGAGGTGACGCCGTTAAGACTAAGAAAGAGAGGCCGACGTCGACGCCAACGATTGAAGAGACGACCGAACTTCCCCGACGAACGTTTCGATTCTCATTCAGGTGATGATCTCTTTTGTTTCGATTCTCATTTTCTAATCCCGATTTTGATTTCGATTTGATTTTGATTTTGATTTCGATTTAATTTTGATTTTGATTTGGATTTCACATTCATGCGAATCCGACATTCGTTATTTTGTGAATTTTAGTTGGGGCTTGCATTATTCGCTTAGTTGGGGCTTGCATTAGTAAAATAGTGGGCGGATACGGACGGATACGGATTAATCCATATCCGGATACGGACGGGTTCGGATACGGTCTAGGTGGTCTCGGGTCGGATACGGGTTTTGCTATATCTGGACCGTATCCGACCCGTTGCCATCCCTAATTGTGGGGCTACCGTACATCAATACGGTCAGCAACGGGAGAAACTCCTTACTCATTGGTTTATGGTTCTGAAGCCGTACTCCCGGTCGAACTCGAGGTTCTTTCTCTACGGGTCTTACTCGAGAACCAAGTCAACGAGGTTGATTGGATGCAAAGTCGATACGAGCAACTAGTCATACTCGACGAAAAGAGGTTAAAAGCGTTCGAACTTACAAGGGCTTTCAACAAAGAATGGCAAGGGCTTTCAACAAAAAGGTAAAGCCTCGAAATATCAAGGTAGGAGATTTGGTCCTAAGACAGCATTCTCCCAATGCCATGAATCCCCTTGCGAAATGGGGGCCCCAATGGATCGGTCCCTACGTGGTCAAGAAGGTACTAAGCGGCGGTGCAGTCCGACTCGTAGACATGGATGGTGATCAATTGCCAAAGGAGGTCAACCTCGACAAGCTCAAGAAGTTCTACGCTTAACAAATCAAGACCATTGTTAAAAAAAAAAAAAAAAAAACAACGCTCGCTAGGTTGAAAACCCGTAAGGGCGGCCTGGGCAAAAATTAGAGCACGTGCAAAAAAGAAGCCCGCTAGATTGAAAACCCGAAAGGGCGGTCTAGGCAAAAAACAGGGTGAACACGAAAAAAAAAAATGGTCTTCATTTGTTTAAACTACGGAGACCTGAGCCTCTCAACTAGAGGAACGTAGGCAACCTTCGGATGCGGTCTAAAACATAAATTTTTACCCAATCATGTCATAACAAAATGCAATTTTTATTCATCTCTTGAATTATTTTAACCATTACAATGGATGATGTTGAGCAATAAAAAACAATTAAAACATTAAATCCTAAACAAGTGGTCTATTAAATTGCAATCTTGGGGTACTAGGAAAAATCTAATTTTCTCTTAGCCTTTGAAGGGCCACCCGAACGGCTCTCAATCCTATTCTTCTTGGGAGGCCTAGGAACACTAAGGCGGACCGAAATCTTCTGAACAGCAACGCGCCTCCGAGCATAGAAGCTATCCAAAAGGGTACCGAAAGGGTCAGCCAAACTATTGTGCGAATCAGCAGCAGCCTCCCTATACCTCAAAGCACTGCTGGTCTCAAAGTCTTTCCCTAGCTACTCAGCGCAAAGCACGTCAACCCAAGCGATACCGCGATAAAGGGTACCAAACAGATGGTCCAAATAACTCTCGGGAAGAAAGGTACTACCCCGATAAATGGGGGCAGAAGCCCACCGATGGCGGTCATCTCCCCAAGCTGATTGAAGCTCCGCTGAAAAGTCCGGACCCATGTACGAGACTGGACGAAACACCCCACCCCTAGAGAAAGGAATAATCTGTTGACGACCGAACTGCCTCAAAACCCGCTCTGGATGGTAAAAAGAGGAGTCTTTCAAGACGGGTAAGACCACGTGCTTAAAACCCGAGGTCCACTCCACAAAAGGACGGAGACCCCAAGAAGGGGGACACCACTCAATATCGGCCGATGACCGAGAAGAAAAGAATTTCTTCCAACCGTCTTCAGATAAATCCCGAGTCAGCAGCTTTCTCCTATGAACCGCAAAAGGGGAAAGATCACCCTCCGAAGAATAAATTTTGAAATGCTCTCGAAGCCATACAGTCAAGAGCAAGGGCCTTCCCCATCTCATTTCGCCTGTCCGATGCAATTCGTACGAGCCATGCAAAGTTTCCCCCATTACGAGAGGGATTATGCTAAACTGTTGTTCCCTTGCCTGCAAGACGACTTCAGCTAACTGCGCATCCGCAGTCCCGAGGGGTGTCACGAACAGAACCTCGCTGAAGAGGCAAACGGACATGGCATTCCTCTTGAGATACTGAACCGTTGGGTCCTCCGAATGCAAGCTGAAGAACATTGGCAACTCGGTTATATCTACCACGGTACCATGCAACATCTTCCTCATATCCTCGACAGGAAGATTCAACAAGTCAGACCAAGAGTCAATCACGCCTCGATGGTATTTGGGCACAGCGATACGACCCGTCAACGGCATACCGAGAATGACACTAAAATCATCAACAGTTGGCACCATCTCATTCGCCGAAAAGTTGAAAGTGTGGTTGTCGCAATCCTAAAAAGCTGCAGCGGCCTTTAACAAATCCCAATCCGACTTCAAAGTCCGAAGTGTAAAAAGAATTCGAAAACCAAAAGCTTTGATGAAAGCTTTCTTGGGATGGGTCTTGAAAGAATACACGAAGGTTGACAGGTCCTTCTCATACTCACCAACCACCTTGGCATCAAGGACAAAAGAATTGGAAGCCATGGAGGATGTTGATTGCAAGTGAAATTGAGCAAAGAAAGAATGTTCAAGAATGGCAGAAAATAGTTGTTGGGAGAATAGCCTCGAACAGAGGCTGATATTATAGCTGTTGGGGATCTTTTGGCCAGCAAATGTCAAGCCCCGAAATTCGCTCCCCAGAATCGCGCGCCTCCCGACCCCTACTTGGGAAGCGCGCGTGTCCCACATCCACTATCTGAAGCGCCCACTTCCCGCTTCAGAAGTGCATCAGCCGGCCCTTGTTAGAAGAAGAAATCAGACAGGGACAGAGTCTGGGCACTCCTAGAATCAGCAGGATCTACATGTTTCGTCAAAGTCACGACAGCTCAGTCTTCAGAGACACAGTTGGGCACACATTAATTTGGTCCGCCCCTATGGCATGTCAAAATTAAAATTAGATAGAAACTCCTACTAGACTCAAAGTAGGGTGTGTCTTTCTTACAAGAGTCAGAGTTAATCCCGACACATTCTTTTGGTCCGCAGTCAACTGTGCCCGCGCCCCGCAAAAGTCAACTGCAACTCCAAGCAGCACACGGCTTCAAAACAACAATTTGGTCCGCGGTGAACCACTGGAATCACCACCTCTTTATCAGCAAAGTCTATTCAACAAATTCATCTCAAGTCCCCTATACGGACTCCACATCAGCAGACGGATTCTCGGATCCCGCTAGTCCCCTATACGGACTTCAACTCGGCAGACGGGTCCCCTAACGGATTCATCCAAGTCCCCTAACGGACTTCAACTTGGCAGACGGGTCCCCTAACGGATTCAGCCAAGTCCCCTAATGGATTTCAACTCAGCAGACGGGTCCCCTAACGGATTCAGCCAAGTCCCCTAACGGACTTTAACTTGGCAAATGGGTCCCCTAACGGATTCAGCCAAGTCCCCTAACGGACTTTAACTCGGCAGACGGGTCCCCTAACGGATTCAGCCAAGTCCCCTAACGGACTTCAATTCTGCAGACGGGTCCCCTAACGGATTCAGCCAAAATCCCCTATATGGACTCTAAGCATTGGCCACGGTGGGCTGATTTCTATCACCGCACCATTTTTATCAGCAAAAGCCGCTCACACAGGGAGCTCACTCCTATCTCTTGCAATTTTAAGATTCTTATTTTTATCGAGTCTTTGCTTTTTCTTGGTGATGTCCTCGGCGGATGTTTTGTTCTTTCGTCGACGCGTTTTGCTTCGCAATCCACGTCGCAGAGGGGCTCTGTAGACACCCCGCCTTGGACCGCTCACCCTGATTGCATATTTGATTTTGTGTCTCTCCCTATTTTAAGTGTTTCTCGTTAGTTTTCGTTACTTCCGTTAAGTTCCTGACTGACTTCGTTAAGTCCAGGGGCTAAACTGAATAACAGAGCTAACTTTCTAGTCCATTCTGTCAAAAATGCCTTCTCTAAGTCGCGCGCCTCCGACCATAGGAGCTAGAAGCGCGCGCCTTCCGCCCCCAAGGTGGGAAGCGCGCGCCTCTGGGCGTCAGTTACAGATTTCTGTCTAAGAATCCCTCCCTTGCTCATTTTACATGATTTTGCCCGGGAAAGATTTTTTGGTGACTGAGTTTTGGCACCAAAAACATTTGTTTTCACCTATAAAAACATCCATTTTCCACCATTTCAAAAGACGTCTCTTCTAGCACTCTTTGGAAGGATTTTGATCACTAACAAAACTATACACAAATACACTTACAAGGCATTTCTCAAGAGTCGTTCTTTAATGTTCTTGGAAGTATAGGTAAAGACTACTCTTTCCTCTCCTTTTTTCTACTTCATCTTTCCTCTCCTTCTATTGTTTTAATCAAAGTGCAATCACCCAAACATTCTTGGGACATGACACCAAAGGCTACTTCACTTCATTGAAGCTAGTCAAGGAGTTATCTCCCTATATTCCAAAACACATTTCAAAACCCCCCTTTTATCATCAAAGAATAAGAAGAACCTTTTTATCATTCATGTAGATTTTGATCAAGCAAGACCAACTTTAGTTGGGCGAGATGGGTGTTTATGTACTTCCCATCTCGTAACCTAACCCCCGAACCTCATAACAAGAATCTCTGTTTTCGTAAATCAAACTTCGGCTACAAACACTAGGTTTTTCTTATGTTCCTCTAAAACATAGGTGGTGACTCTAAAATCAATTAGACATCCTAGGATCCTTGCACCGCTATAGCCAAGTAGTGGGCTCTCCCGGGGTATCTACAGGTGGGTGGATTGGAAATTTCCCCAAGTTTGTATTTCCACCTTTTGTAGAATTCCCCAATTGGTTCATCATTCCTTTGCAAGGTGCTTTGCAAGTCGGTACGATTGGTTTCCCACTCTAAATTAGACCGGTACTTGGTAAGGAACGCTACTTTGGTCCGGTCCCATGTGACCCGAGACTCATCCTTCAGGTTAAAGAACCATTTGAGTGCATTTCCTCTCAGAGAGAGTTGGAAGTGATCGGCCATTTGCTGCACGGTATAACCCTTCGCCCTCATTGCCAAAGTATAAGCATTGAGGTGAGTCTGGGGGCAAAGTCAATCTCTAGCATTTTGAATCGGTGAGGAAGAGGGAGAATTTTATCGGGATCAGTGATTCCTGAGGTGAACTTCTTCTCGTTCATTCCCTCGAACCTTTCTTCCATCTGTTTCAGCCTCTCTACCAACCATCCCATTTGAGGGTCCACGTGCGGGCTAGAGTTGATGGATCCCACGGTTGTCACTGGCATTACTGTTGGAGGCACGGTGGTGGAAGGGATTACCGGAGGAAGATTTTAAGGTGGTGCATGGGTGTAGACATACCCATATCCCTGAGTACTAGTTGGGATGCATGGCGGAATGGCCTCGGAGGTTTGTGCCGCCATATATTGAAATAGGTACGGCATCCCTTGGGAAGCAATTGGCAAAGCTAGGGGTGGTAACCCGGTGGTGGTTGGAGCCAAGGGTGTTCGGCTTGTTGGGATTGGACCATATGGGTTGAATCCGGGTGGATATGTGGAGAAAACGCCCGGAGGGATAAAAGGAGCTTGGATGGTGGGCACACCTTGGTGAATGGTGTTTTGGTATGCGGGACATGAGGTCGCCACATCAGGGTAATTTTTGGGAGGAGGAACTTGGTTATATCCTTGGGGTTGCACATTTTCGAACTCCCCCTCGTCAGTGATCTCTACAAGGCCTCCATCATTTTCAAACATAACGGATATCCCTCTCTGTCTCATGACCTCCACAACCCTATTCTGCATATCTTCCCGATGCTTTCTGACGTTTTCTTCCCTGGCCCTGGCGACCTCTAAAGCTTGTACCAGTTCTTCCCTGGTGAGCCCATTGGGATTAACCGTGTTATCACCCCCGCTACTGCTTCCTGCCGGACTAGTCATTCGGAGAAACCTAAGTGAAGCTGCTGATGAACTGTCGGACTCAGCACTAACCAAACAGCGACCCAGAACTCTGACCCACTTCTTGCGAGCTATGGTGGGGAAGGAGGTACTTTTTAGACTCGGGTATCAGCTTGGGCTAGTGTTTGGGGGAGAGGCTTAGGCTCATACAACATGAAAGGTTAATGTCTTTATTTATCATTTTTATTCATGTTTACTTAAAACGTCTTTTATCCTCAATAGGTTGGAAAAGATTTCTCTTCTTTTTCGTGACTAATCTAAGTCCTGGATCAGTAGAGGCCATCACTACGTCTATAAGCCCCTCGTTTTTCACATGTATTGCACACTCCCAAGGACGGACAATCCCGGGCGAGGGTCCTATAGGGCACGTGGCTTCCACCGACCAAAAGAACCAAACCTAGGGTCTAGTGCATCACAAAACGCCAAAGATTGGGCCATTCTTATCATAATTAAGCCCCGGTTAAGGTTAAGATTGACTTAACGCCTTAACGAAATTCCGGCATGACCTCATTTTATTGAGGGATCTCGGACCTTAGCCTTGGGCTTAAAGATGATTAGGACGGGTCAAGCATTAGAGCTTAATGACGCGGTGTCAACCCATCCTTAATACATGACTTTGGCTAATTATGGTTCGAATTAACGCTTAAGTCAAAGACCGGGTCAAGGATGACTTTGTTCATACTTGCCTTCACGAGGAGTCATGACTCGGGCGTTAACTTGGACATAATTAGCGTTTGGACATGTATTAAGGACGTGATGACGTGATCTAGACCAAAAACCAACCAAGGTCACGGTATTTGTGTGTCACGGACATGTGTGGTTGACTCGGCTCGGAATGGGAGGTAGAATGGACCCATGCGCGCGAGAAGGGCACAAGATCACCAATCAAGCTGCATCGTGGCATCTATCCCGGGTTTAAAGGGTTTTTGGAACGTGCACAAGGTCAAGTGCGCCTTGTGTGAAGCCTTCTATGTTCCCTTTTGAGTCAAAATAGAAATTTTCGGTCCGTTTTAATATCATGAGCATTGTATGAACAATTGTATGAACAAGTATGATGGACAAGTATTTTGCACAAGCAAGTAAACAAACATATTAACAAGCAAGAATCAAAATTTGTACATGAAAATATTGTGCACAACCAAAGGTTTTGAAATCAAAATCTTTACAACAAGGAAAAACCTTTTGAAAATCATTTATGAAACAAGGTTGTGCACAACAAAATATTTTGAAGACCAAAACTTTAAGAAAAAGGATCATGCACAATAAGGCTTTGAAAACCCAATTTTATGTCAAAAAAGTTGTGCATGACCAAGACTTTAAAATCCAATTTTGGCTAAGGAAAAGAAGGTAAAAGTGCACAAGTAGAGGCTGTAAATTAGAACCTAGACCAGAAGAAGCAAGGGGACCATCAGAATGTTTCTGCCCTGCACAAAATTGTTAATTTGAAACATTCTGTGGGCCCAGACAAACTAGCCGTACGGCTAGAGCAGGAGATCCATTATTTTTTGCAAACTTTCAGCTTCTGATCATCAAGCCCCAGTTTATTTGAATTTCCAGAACAGTCATACTCACAGAAATCAAAACAGAAACACAAAACACACACAAAATAAGCACAAAGTCAACAAACGGGGACGGGAGTTTGACCCACATAAGAATGCCCCCGAATCTTCTAGGAAGAAGTTCGAAAGCACTCTATTCCCTAGCGGAGTCTCCACTGTAAAGATCCTCCCCCCCCCCTGGGGCGAAATGGGGGTTCGCTCAAAGGAAGAAAAGCCAAACACGTGAACTAAACATATTTAACGGAGTCGCCACATTTGTTAACTTTTAACCCAACAAATGAAAATGGTTAGAGATTAATGAGTTCGGAGGTCACGTTACGACTTGGGAAGAGTTTGACGTCACCCAAGTCGCCTCGGAGAAACCCGAGTCTCCCTTATGTTTGTTAACGAAAAGTGCATGTGTGTGTGTGTGTTTTTAACGAAAAATTGTAGTTTTAACTGGTTATTGATTTTTAACTGAAAACAGGGGCTTTATTTGTATAGACATTGACAAAACAAGACAGAAAGGAAAAAAGTCCCTCTGACCCAACTTAGCCGTACGGCTAGGAGGGGTCTTCCCAGGGATTTTAACAGTTTATCAGGAAGCAGTCCAGTTCCAGGCAGAAACAGAGCATTCTGCAGGAATTTGACCAAACTGTTCTGATTCCAGTTTATGTTTTAACCAAAATACATAAATAAACTCATTCCTATGCTCTTTGATCATCAAATGAACCTCAAAAACATGGATTTAAGGGTGATCAAGGCAATCATTGGAGAAATATCAAGAAATGTGGCAAACATGCCATTTTGAACCAAAGTGACCATTTGATGAGTAAAGATTGGAATTTTACCATAAAAATGGCCCTTTTATGCAAGATTAATCCTTTAGGGACAAAAATATAACATAAAGATTGAATCTTTATGACCCAATCTTGGGGATTTTGGGCTAAATCAAAAATGGGGATGATAAAGATTAAGACTTTATCCCCAAACGTGATCATCATGGCCAAGATCATTCAATATAAACATAAATATATATATGTGCTTTCACCATATAAATGGATCCTTAAGCTTTTTATAACAAGGAACTAACAAATCATGATCATCCTAGGTTTTAACCACTTCTCATACCAAGATGGAGGGCACCTTGAGTCACTTCATGATTTGGATCCTTGCAAGCCTTGTTTATGTGCTTGAATGGACAAGTCTTGCAAGAATGTAAAAAGTGCTTGAATAGACAAGGCTTGCAAGGTAAAATAAAGAGCAATACAAGAACATAAACAAGATAATCAAGAAATAAAAGAGAGTTTTGAGATGGAGAGAAGATGGGGAGAAGGAGGCTTCACCTATGGTGGGGTTGTTGCCTATCTTCCTCTCTTTTCACTCAATTTATATGGTGGTTTGCTCTCAGTTTTCGATTCTGTAGAGTTTCCACTCTTTAATCACAATTTCTCCCCCTGGAATGATTAGCAAGGGGTTCAATTTATAGGGGCTGAGGGTGCCTAAACCAGCCGTACGGCTAGGCCTCTCTAGTACCCAAACCATCTGTATGACTCAGCATCGCGAGCTTCTGGGTTTTTCCAATTTTAATCCCAGAGCAGTCCTGGAATTTTAGGTTTATCCTAGTGAGGTCCTAGTTCATCATTTTATCCCTGGATGATCCTAAGATTACCTCTAAGGTTGGTTGGTTTCAGATTGGGATACTTACAACACTATGGCTGATGAATCCTCGATCAAGTAATTCCTCAAGTTGAATCTTTAACTCTTTTAAGTCTACCGATGACATATACCCACTATTCTATATATCCGTGCTGTACCCAGTAACAACTTAACACATATATCAAGTTCCCTGTCAAGTGGCATGTTGTACTCAGCAGAGAAGATAACTCAGAAATCACAATTAAATGATATATCCTCAAATTTTAGTGTAGATGCACCCTTGTCAACCACAAAAGTAAACACATGGCCCAACCTTGTGATAACATGTTTCTGTCTTTCAATGCATAAATAACATAAATGTCACACATATATCTATCATGCTAAATTAAGAAAATAAAGCACACGGGCATATTAATCTTCATTACCTTTTGATAGAAATCAACAAATTCATAATGAATATAAATCTATTTCATGTCAAGTATAATGTCAACGTTCCCCCAGGTAACACAACAAAATCAACATATACGATGATTTCCCAACTCATATCAAGTTTCTTATCAACACAAATCTCAATCATGTATTTTCTCATCGAAGAGTATACATTTAGCACATAAGGCAAAGTGTCAGGAGAAACGTAGAAATATGACACAAAATAAGATCCAAGTAAGGATGAGATAAACTTAAACGTATAAGAAATCGCACTCTCGGCTTTCTTAAACTATCTACCCCAACATAGACTAACTCTATAAACACAAGTCCCATGCCTGGTATCACCTCAAATAAGCAAACACTAGACGTCGATAGCACACTCATTAACAAACCCACCAAGCCTATGAATCCTATCCCGACTTATAATATACCTAAGCTCTGATACCAACTGTCATGACCCGAGTCCCGAGGCCCTATTTGGTACCTCAAACCAGGTGCGTGAACCCTACTAAATACTAACAAACACTTTATTACAGGCACAAAAGTCATCTACCCAAATTTACAGAGTTTATATAACCAAGGAAAACCATCGTCCTCACGAAAATAAACATACATAAGCTCAATAGAGCAACTACACATAAAAACAACAACCTTCTCAAAGATCCCCGCTAAGTCGTACCTTACTGATGGTCTTCCTTGCCTGAAAACTAAGGAAAACAAATAAACAAAGAACGGGGTGAGATAAATCTCAGTAAGTTACTAATGCAGCTACATGACATGTTATACATAATAATTTCAAATTAGCATTCTCAATATGTAATCACATAGCACATAACATGAGAGGCTCCCTATCGCCAACCGTCCCATACCGGTTGGAAATAACGACCAACTCATCATGCAGCACACAAAACTGAAATAAACACATAACAAAGGATACTGAGCCAAGGTTCAAACCGAGAGGATATAACAATCTGAACAACATCAACGGATCCGCATCGAAGAGCAGCATCAACAGGCAGCATCAAAGAGCTGAAGCAGGGGTTCCGGAACCAAACACCAACAAGAACAACGGTGGGAAAATGACACAAAGTCATAACCCTAAAACGTGTATCTAGAATACTCACACAAGGGAGATAGCTCAACCCAACCAACACCATCATGGAAGGGGTAAAAAGAAACGTGTAGCTAGAATACTCACGCAAGGGAGCTAGCTCAACCCAACCAACACCATCATGGAATGGGTAAAAAGGGGTTACCAGTGAAGAACATTATATTGAACTTGGATCGAGTGCCATTATAATAGCCATCATTGCCCGACTCAACCAAGTAAGACCAGCTGGACTTTAAACGAAAGCACAATCAATGTATGACTCCAATATAGGGGACCATACTAAGTACATCATAAAGATGATAAACTGCTCATAAAGAGCCCAACAACCAAGTGCATTAGAAACATTTCTCAAACAAAGGATTTCAAAGTAGGAAATCCAACAAAAGCATCATAAAGATGCACAACACCAAAAGGAACCCAAACGGTTATACATTTCATACTCGATCACAAACGGACCAAACCTGCTACTTTTATGTTCCACAACAACTATCTAGGTACTCTAGTATAAGACCTAAAGCCTAGACCAGGATTGAACCCTAAATCAATTGAATTGGAACATTTCAGTTCATTCAGCAACCTAGGCGGTCGCCCACACCAACCTGTGCGGTCGCCCAAAACACCTCACTCAAGCCCTAAAACATTTCAGATAGACTGGGCGATCGCATACCCAATTTGGGTGGTCGCCCGCCCAGAATACTGTTCTGACAGAATTCAGTACTTTTTTCCCAGATTGACATTTCACTGTCTCAAAAGTACTATCACAACTTTCACACTAAATCTATTTCACCGTCTCAAAAGTACAATCACAACTTTCACACTAAATCTATTTCACCGTCTCAAAAGTACTATTATAACTTACTATTTTATGTATATAACACAACGAAATGATTCCAATAGTGAGAATACTCACCAAATAGCCAAAATAGCAAATAGCTCTAATACCCCCCACAAAGCAACAATTACAAGAAAAAGTATCATATATAATATGTATGAACATTTTTATAATTAAAGGGGAAATAGTAACTTACCTACTACGGGGAAAGTATTGACAAAAATATATTCTATTGGGATAGAAACGATCTACTCAACACCCTGAACATTTTGGTGAAGTCGGATTTTAGAACGGAGAAATAATTGAAAGTAAGAAAATTAAAATAAGAAGGAAACCCTTACCTTCTTCAATTCAGCCATGGAAAGAAAAAAAAATTGGGAAAGTTTGCTGTGTGTGTGAGTGTGCATACGCAGAGAGAGAGAGAGAGAGAGGGGGGGGGGGAAAGAAGGAGAGTTTTTATAATTGGAAATTTTCACTTTTGTCCAAACACCCCCTCAAGAATAGATCAATTGCTATTAAACCCCTAAAAACTTTAGCACTTAACCCTCTTATTAACCCTCTTATCATTAATTACAAATACTAACTCAACCATTTTAGCTTCTACTCAAGCTAGTTAATCATTTTTCATCTAAAATATTTTTATTTAATATTTTAATAAATCAAGTAAGTCTTTTAAAATAATCAAACTAACACAAATTAAATTATAAAATAATATTCTGCGTAAAATTTATATGAAATTGGGACGGGTCGTCACATTCTCTCTCTCGCTCCTAACTTTCTCTCTAGAATGTGATTTTTTTCAAGAACTCGAAGTGAAAATGCCGATCGCAATGCTTGAATCGAGCAAAAAGAGGAAGAGGAACCCTAAATTCTTTGGCCTTCACACATTTGCAGGACTGGGTTGTCCGATTTTGCCGTCGGGTCCTTTTCGGGACAATATCCAGTACTTCCTCCGGGAATGTGCGGAGCCGGAAGAGTATAGTGTTGAAGGAATGCCGATTTGGTGCACGTTTCTCGTTCATGAGCATAAAGGGGTTGTAATTCCTCTTTACACCATTGAAGAATGTGTTAAACATTCATTGCAGCCCTTTTGTGATCAATGCCGATATACTGGTAATAGTGCTTAATTTTGATTTTGTTGAATTGGGTGTTTCGTTAATTGATCTGCATTTAGCTTATTTTGTTTGATTCGGGTCCTAATTCTTTAATTGAGAAGTGTTATTTTGATAATTTGCAATGTTCAGTACTGATTTGACTTCATTTTGCTGATTTTGGAATTGGGTTGGTTTGGGTTTCTTGAGATTTCATCTCGATTTCTTGTGTTTGGTGCGTCTTGATCTTTTGGTTGTGAAGGAAAATCTATGTTGAAGATGTGTCAAAGAAGAGGAATATGGAACTCAAATTGCTTCATGGAGTAGCACATGGGCATCCTGAAACTATGACTGAAGGAGTGCTTTTTAATCTTCAGAGAATTATGTCCAAGTTAACTCTCGTTAACTAGCGTTAGATTAGGTTAGGTTTTGTTAGTTTTTTCTAACATTATTGGATGTGGTTAGCCCATTTGGGTTTATTAAAAACGTAAATGAAGTTGGATGGTTAAAACTGCTAAAAAAACATGGGTGTGTTAATCGACAGCTTAAACAAGTACAGTGGTTTAGAATGTCGATAGACCAGGTTTTAATAAGAAAAGTTTTATTGTGTACAGCTCGTTGCTGTAGATACGTGTTAAATCATTTCTTGTTCCTTAATTATTCCGCTCCAACCTTGTTGGTGTAATCATTAAGTTTTGGGGAAATGAGAAGCATTGCTTTCATAGGCGTAGGAGGAAAATTCCAAAATTCAATCCAAAATATACAAAACTATTAACTCAATACAAAAGTCCAAATTATTTAGAAAGGAAGGGAATTAAGTCTCTAAGAGAAAATATTAAAGCCAATACAAGAAATGTTTTTGGAGTGGTCTATTGTGAGAACATCTAGATCCGTCTCATAGAAGAGACGGGTCCAGCCGTAATCCGTATTTTGTGACTGAAAAATGGTGGGTGTTGTTACCAAATACATAGGTGCGTATATCCCCACTCCGGATGGATTATTCCATATAAATTTGGGCAAACGACCAAGATATGCAACGTAGTTTCCGATTTTTATCAAATAATGCAACCTACTAACTAGTGGCAGATATATGAAACGTACTTTACTAACATATATCAAATAATGCAATGTACAATTGTTTTTCTAACGCCGTTAAAAATTCTAACAAAAGTATGACTTTTGTTAAAAAAAAAACTAACAAAACGTTTCTTTAATAATCCAAAAAATGTAAACTTTCGTTAAAAAACTAACAAAACGTTTCTTTAACAATCCTCATTGAATCACACCAGTATTATCAACCCAGGCAACAAAAAGGAGGAACTAATCTTAAAAAAAAAAAAAAAAAAAAAAAAAAAAAACTAGGTTTCAATATCTTAGATCTGGGTTTCCTCAATTACACTCAATGATAAAGAACGATGATGATAGAAGTCGAATATTGCCTGACGAAGGTCATAGCAGCCGAACAATGGGGTGTGTTGGGGTGGGGGAGGGGTGAGGTGGAGAACAATGGGGGTGGGGAATGTGGCCGGATTGTATGGAGGAATGAGGGAGGGGAAGGGGACGGTGGTGGGTTTCTCATCACTTTCTCATGTTTCCTTTTCATTTTGAGTTAGTTTCGTTAAATATATAGCTGAACTCATTAAAAATTTAATGTGTTTTGAGTAGGTTGCATTATTTGATAAATGATAGTAAAGTATGTTTCATATATCTGTCACTAGTGAGTATGTTGCATTATTTGATAATAGAGGCTCAGCACGTTGCATCAAACACCAATTATTCCATATAAATTTTGTTCACTAAATCGATTACAGCATTCCTCCATTTTGCTTGTCTCCCAACGCTAACCCTAACCCTAACCCGAGGTTCTATTCGCCATGAAGCGCTGTCAGTCATTAACCTCCGTGAGTGAGGCTGGGGCTGCTGAAAGGTTGAAGGAGAAGGAAGTGGTGTACGACGTATTTGAGGATGACGATGGGTATTTGATTTACAAACTTGGTTCGGTAGAGTGTGTAGGGGAAGATGCTGAATTCCCGCTGCAGCCGATTGAAACCCTAAAATCATTGCCGAAAATGATGTTCTTCTTTTCGGTGGGTCCCAAACTTTATATGTGTGGGGGTTGTGCTGATAACTCTTACTCAATCAAGGCTTATATGTTTGACATCAGTTGGAACAACAACAATGGTATTGTTTCGATTGATTCTATGAACTCTCCTAAGCCTCTGCCTTTGGTTTCTGGTCCTGTTGATGATCATAAATTTTATGTATTTAGTCAGTCAACAAAATCTGATTACCCTAGTTTTGAGATGTTTGATACCACTACTAATAAGTGGGAGTCTCTCACTGTTCCTCCATCCTTATTTGGGCTGACTTTTCGCTCTTCTGCTCTCTGTGGCTCAAATATTCTGGTTTCCCCTGACTGTCCCTCTACCCATCACTTGTTCATTTATTGTACAAGATCTGGAGTTTGGAGTCAACTCCCCCACCTCTACCCACTTTCTAATCAACCCTGTCGCCTCCCATTTGTTAAAGCATACTCTCTATTTGATGAAAACAGTAATGTTCAGATTTTACTAGGCATACCAAGCCATTACAGTCTGCCTGGAGTATACTCAGTTATGAATGATAATGGCCCATTTCAGCCGTTATTGGACGTTACATATGGTTTGATGATGGAGCATTTATAGGACCTTCCTGACTTCTTAGGTGGTTGGGGAACCCTGAGAGGCTTCTTTTCTCTCAAGGATAACTCTGTCTGTATTGTTCGCTGTGTGGAGCGTGGTTTTTTTACCGATGAACATTTTGTTATTGACATTCTCGGTGTGAGTTATAGTGTGCTGGAGGGCACGGATGTCATTGTCAAGGTCGAGAATTCCTTGAAAATCAAATATCGCAGCAAATCATGCATGTTACCAATGCATTTCTTTCTTGTTCCTGCATGATACAAGTAAGTCTCTATTACCTCGATTTAAATTTACTTAATGAACTGCCTAATAATAATGTTGTCGAAAAGATTCATCTCTGATATATTAGTATGCCTTACTTACCTGGCCTTTATGTGATAATCTTGCCATGACTGTTGCCTTGGTGTTGTTTATTTTGTTGTGTTTGCTGCTGTTTTGGTTCTGTTGCAAGTCGCCTTTCGCAGTTCTTGTATGGTTTAATTTGGTGCACTTACGAGGCCTATACTCATATAAGTAGTACACCCTCCTTACCAAATTGAGTTTCATCTTTGTCTCTCTGCTCCATTAGAGAGGTCTGTTTTTCCCCTTTTTTTTTGTCGTTGAATTAAAATCTGATTTCCTTATATTAGAGTTTATTGTAATATATAGTTGACAAGTCATGGAAAACATCCAAAATAACCTTCTCTAAATTGAACCTTTTTTTGGTAGAACTAAATTGAACCTTTTTATTAATTTGAACCCACATTTATGAAACCTCACTGAAGCTCAACGAAGAATTAGATTTGCCTCAATGGCTGTCTCTTTCATTCAGCTAACTCAAATTTGCTTTACCTATTTCCAGAAATTGATGAGCTTCCAGTGGATCAATGTCCCTACTCTTCTTTGCATCATTTACTAAAAAAAATTATCTCTTCTAGTTTTCAAGATATATTTAGTGAAAGCTGACATAAAATAAAGTTTACTGGTAGATACACAATAAATACCCTTACTATCCACCCTATAGATTTATAGTGTTGCAATTTGCAAGTACAGTACATATTAACATATGGTATTTGTTTAAGGTGATTCCTTAAAAATAGTCACTCAGTTTGGAAAAAATATTTTTGAAAATGAATTCCTATTTTGAGATGAAAGGGCACAAATTTATGGTGGATTTAACTTGTAATTAATATGCATGTAGAGACAACATTTTTGTTCTTATGTTGTTCTTTCTTACTTCCTTTTTGGTTACATAGGCTTTCATGATGTGTATTCCATGAGATTTACATACACTGTACCACAACAGGTGTAACCTTGATTGTGTTTACTCACTGATAGCTACTAGCGTCTTAGCTCAACGAAGAGCTAGATTTTCCTCAATGGCTACATATGATATTTGTTTAAGGTGATTCCTTGTAAATAGACACTTAGCTTGGAGAAAATATTTTCAAAAATGAGTTCTTATTTTGAGATGAAGGGGCACAAATTTATGGAGTTAACTTGCATATTGTAATATACTCCCTCCATGCCAGAGTAAGAGTCCTACCTCTCTTTTGCATGGAGATAAAAAAAAATGGTGGAAGTGAGTTAAGTGTTGTGGGTATGAAAAGTGAGGTAGGAGCAGTGGCGGATCTGAGAATCTTGATCACCAGGTGCACCAGTGGCGTATCCAGGATTTGAGGTAAGGGTGCGCATTTTCTTTGGGGGTTCGGGGGCGGAGCTCCCGAAATTTTTTTTTGGGTCCAGTCAATTAGAGGAAGTAAATGCAGAGAATTCTAATGCACTAAATAAGACGAGATAAAGTTAACAACAGTCAACTAGCTGCAAGCATGTAAGTTTGCTAAAAAATATCCATGAAATAACCATTCAAACACATATATATTTAAAATCAAACATTTAATAAGCACATAAATTGAAATCACCCATGAAATTAGAAGAACAATGTCAAAGCCCCAAATTGTAGTTCAAACCCTAAATTTCTGTTAAATCCAATTTGAAGAGAAATAATGAGATTTGAGAGATGAAAACTTACAAAAAGAGAAGAAGATGGGTAAGATGTCGCCGGCATCACTAGTTGCCGCCTTGCCGGTTGGAGCCTGGAGGTTGCCGATTGCGATTGGAGGTTGCCGATTGCGTCGGTGTCGTCGCACTCCTGTTTTCTCCTCTCTTTTTTTTCTGCGCTCTCTCTGATCTCTCTGTCTCTCAATTTGTCCAAACAATGAAATAAGTCACTTAAATGAAGTGGGTAAATTTTAATTTTTCTAAGTTCACACACTCACCAAGAATATAATAGCTTACTTTTATTATTTTGGCGGTGCACTTAGTAAAAAAAAAAAAAAAAAAAATTTTTTGGGTTGACCAGGTGCAAGTGCACCACCTAGCACTAACACAAATCCGCCCCTGGGTAGGAGAGAGAAGGTGGGGTAGGGAATAGTAAGTTGATTGGTGTTGTGAGTATAAAAATAAAGTAGGAGAGAGAAAGAGTGGGATGAATAGTAAAGATTATTTGCTAGTTTAGGATATAGGGACTCTTGCTCTGGGGCGTTTTAAAGTGGAAAGTAAGACTCTTGCTTTGGGACGGAGGGCATATTAATTAATATGCATGTAGACACAACATTTTTTATGCTGTTCTTTCTTTCGTACTTCCTTTTTGGTGACATAAGCTTTCATGATATCATTGATGTGTAGTCCATGAGATTTACACACACTGTACCACAGCAGGTGTAACCTTGATTGTGTTTAGTTATTTCCGTTTTGTTAGTTACAATGTCGGTTACAACTCATCTTCTTGTTGCTGGAAACTTGCGAGTCTTCTTGTAGGGGCGGCTGGAGAAGGGGATCATTCAGGGGGATGACTGAAAGGAATGCTTTAGCAAGGTGGTTGTTTTGTTCTGTTGTCCAAGTAGTGTGGTTGTCACTGGTCTGTAATTTAAACTCGTTTCTTTTTCCAGCATTTCATGGCTACTTTATTATTTATACTTATTTTGCATGCAGATGCAGTGAACAACTTGTTGACAGTGATTTAATGTTATTGAGGTTATTAATCACTGTAAGATTTCATTTCTTCCTTCTGCAGCAGGGCTATAAATCTTTGGATGCAATAACATAATGTTGATGTGAATATTATTTCCTTAAGAGTTGAAGTTGCTTTCAACAATGGTTTGAACATAATTATTTCTTCCTTATGCAGCAGGGCTGAGTTCACTATTTCCCAGACCCGCCCCGGCAGTAAAGTCTTACTTCCCGAACCCGGTCTGCCCCTCCTACCACCAACCCGTGACCGCCCCATCCACTCAGCTTTGGTGTTTTGGGCCTCCTGGCCCAAACTTATCCACTTGGACCACCTTATAATTTCATGCCTATTTCTAACCTTTATACATTATTAAGTGATTTATAAATAACAATTTTTAGAATTTTATTGTGATCATTAAATTAAATTGACACTAATATTTGATCAAAGTTTATTTTTGTTGACCACAAAAAGTCAAAATAATAAGACTATCTTTCCGGACATAGGGATTAATAAATGAAGAGGACTATTTTCTAATTCAGCAAACCACAGCTTAATAGAAAAAACAAAGTGAACTTACCTACTAACTGTAAACCAAATTCTTAAAACAGTTAGCTAGATGTTAAATTTTACATCTTCATCAAATTACTTAATAAATCCCAAGTCTCCAAATAACTGTTTCCAAAACAGTTAGCTAGATGTTAATTTTACATCTGCATCAAATTACTTAATAAATCCCAAGTCTCCAAATAATTGTTTCCAAAAGAGAAGTCCAACAACATACCTACAATGAATAAAAATAAAAGTAAGCAAATAAAGTTTACAATTTAAATGATAATTTAAATAGCAAAACTTTGATATATGAAACTACCCAGCTTATCAACTGCTAAAAGGGAAATGAACTTGAATGAATGAAAAGCAATCCAAGATATAAATCTATTACAGAATGTCTTAAAGGGCACAAATTTAAAGTGCAAAAATAACTTTCTTTTAAACATTACTACTTCTCCGTCCCAAAATGAGTGTCCAAATTTTTAACTAAAACACACTCAAGTTTATTTTTAATCAAAAGATAAATGGAGTATTTATTTTGGAACTGAAGAAATTACTCCATCCGTTTCAAATTAACGGGCGTTTTAGTCAAAAGCCGACAGACCAAGGAATGAGTAAACGATGCTCTTGTTTTACAATTTTACCCTCCTATCCCGTCTTAAATGCTCACCTACTCACAGTCACCCACTCGTTTCTTCTTCTCCCTTCTTAATTCTTAACCCGGTCTGCCCCGCCTTCCCAGGGAACGCATACAACAAACGAGGAGCGTGGGGGACGGCTCCTAAGCACAGTGTTTTGAAGGGAGGGTCAGCTCCTTTGCTCTTTACTCGGGATATCCTAAAAAACTTCTTGAAAACACCCATGCACGGCTCAAAGCCGAGGTGACGACAAACGACCAGGAAGCTGGTAATCGTCCTTATTGCATTAGCTACGAGCTGAATGGGAACCGATGTGGTTTCCGTCAAAAATTGATTGATGAAGGGATCTAAAGGCAACCTAAGGCCCTGCTCGAACTGGACGACGTAGAAGGCCACTCTCTCCTTATCTCTTATTACAGAATCAATGGGCACAATCCCTTTGGGAACGTACGTTATTTTGTAGTCTGCTCGGCTTATTCTGTACTCCGAGTAAAGTTTATTAACAATCCTTATTTGAGTCGGCCTGGGATGCTGAGAAGGAAAGACGCGTTGCACGTCACCGGGAAAAGGATCCGCTCCCAGCTGACGAGAAGATAAAGGCACGGCCACCCGGGCAAGTTCCTTCTCTAAATAGTCGAAGCCCATGTCCTCAATGATTTGTCTGTCCACCTCGTCCCCATCTTCGTCCTCGTCATCCACATACACTGGACCCTCCACGTCACATCCACCATCCTCACCTCTCGAAACATCTTCGTCATCACCTTCTAAAGGGTAAGGCCTTGAACTCGCGTCAGTATCAGGTCGATAAGTAGATATAGGATCGACATCGTGAACCTCTTCATCAGATACGACTTCCATCTCGTTGCTCGGTACGTTGGCGAGGCGCAATTGGCCCTGAGAAACAGCCACAGCACTTGATACCGAACCCTCCTGAGACATACCTGCAAGAGTAGCATGGGGGCCAGACCCCGTATTAAAATCCGAGCTAGGGCCCGTTTGGGGTCTAGACCCCTCTCCTGAGCTGGTGCACGTCGCGACAAACGGAGAAGAGAATCTGCCCCCAAAGGTATAATGTGTAGCTAAATGCCTGAGGAGATGACTGAAATTCGTAAAACGGACTATACTGGAGTGGTCGGGACCCAACCAGTTCTCGTTGTTGAAGACGGGCAACCTCAAGTCGTCTCTAACTTGATGGGACTCTAGAAACTTCCGGATGGATCCTAAACTCAATTTTTTCCAACCACCGTCCTCACTGTTATACACCAATTTGGTCTGCTCATGATAGCAGAACTTCAACGGCATTGCTGAAGAAACATGCTATTACTAACCAAGAACCTCCCGCCGTCGCCGGAAAATTCAAATTTTCCGGTGACACTACCCAGCAAACGCGAAAAGGGGAGAAAAACTTGAAAATAAACGGTAAAAATAGGAGTTAAAAGAAATTTACCCGTTTGCTAAAGGATTGAACGGCAGAAACCAGTAGAAAAGTGTAGAGATGCCGGGAGTAGTTGTCGCCGGAAAAGTTGCAGATAATCCTCTCTTCAAGATTTTCGAAATCACGTAAAGAAGATGAAGGGAGGCGAAATCAAGTGTTTTATAGCCCTAAAACGGGCCAAACCCATGGGCTGACCCGAACCGATCGACGGCCCGACACGAAAAAGGAAGCATTAAAGAGGGGTCCCTTCCCAAACATCACGTCTGCCTCGTTCTTTGTGCCCTAATTGACCAAACGACGCCGTAACCATTGAAAAGCCCAAAACGTCCCATCAACTCCCTTACCTTTGAATTCCTGCAACCGCCGGTACACCAACCTCTCACCAGGCGACACGTATCTTCGTGACTACAGCTGTGCCTCCGTCCCATTTCTGGCGCACTCGGACAGATCAGCAAAACTTTGTGTTTCCAGCTCTCACTTCGTCTCTACCAAGAAACAGGGGGCCACTGAAGAGAATTATCCATGTAAGCCGGCTCGTGCCGATAGGGCCTGCCCCTCATAGGCAAGCACACTAACCAGCCCGGCCTATCCACCGAGGTGAAGGAGTTCCATGTTTATACAGCGGAAAGAACACTGACCAGCTCGACCGATCCACCGAGCAAAGGGGGCGGTCTAGCTCGCATTTGTTACTGAGTTAGAACCACCGACGAAGGACTTTTCTAAGAAAGTTTACCCAACCAGCTACGTTAATTCGAAGCCCCTGCCTATCTGTCCTGCTCGCCTTCGGCCCAACGAGCTAATACTTCTCTCTCGTTTGAGATCTTATGGAAGAGCCCAAGGATGGTCTACATCTACTCAAGCCCAGCCCAGCAAACCTCTTTGGGCCTCGGCCTCCAACTCAAACCCTACTATGGATAAGGATGACCTAAATGACCTCACGCAAGGACACGCTGACCTCACCTTATCCCCAACTAGGAGGGCAAGCCACTATAAAAGGAGGCCTCAGTCTCCACTACACAGGTTCACTTTTTTTTACTCTCTCACTCTCTAGGAATTAATCCTTGAACGGGCTAATTTATTCTCACGCCGGAGGGTCTTTGCCGGTACAACCCCGGCTTAGCTCACGGTGTTCATTTGTGCAGGTTTAACAAGCTTTCCAGGTTTCCAACCGCTGTTCCGGCCTTGATCACATTTTATGTACGATCAAATATGTTTCTTTTGGTTTAAAAAAAAAAGAAGCTAATCGTTCGACGACGCAAAGTAAATAAAGTAAGCACATCTTTGATCAAATGTCCCAAAGCATGCATTAGTTCAACATCATTTCCTAACTTTTATTTCCCTTTATGATGCAGGGAAATAAAGATGGAAGTTGACTTGTCTCCATCAAGACTGAAGAAAAATTCAAAGAAATTTCACCATTAAGTTCTTCCTTTCCCACTTGAGTGTGATGAATATTTCTTACCAACCTAGCTTTGCAAATAAAATTATACTCCCTCCGCCCCAAAATGAAGGTATGAAAATTTTCAAAGAGTTATTTTTCTTTTAAAAAAAATAATAGGATATTCATTTTCGGACAGAGGTAGTACTATACTCCCTCTGTCCCATTATAGAGGGCACAAAGTTGTTCTAGACAAGGTTCTAAAAAGCGCTAGGCGCCGCAGCACCGCCTAGCGCCTAGGCGGGGTTTAGACGGAACTTAGGCGGGGCCGAGAATTCAGAAATAATTATAATATCCTAAGCGGGACTTAGGCGTTTCATGGACGCCTAGCGCCTAGGCGGCCTAGACGGACGTTTTTTAGAACACTTGTTCTAGTACGAGAAAAAAGGAAAATGTATAGGGCCTTAGAATTAACTTGAAATAGAAGACCTAATTGTAGTTTCTTGAATCATTAACATGTTCGATTATGACAGGAGATTTACAAGAAAAAACAAACAAAACCGGCCTTGTTTGTAGTCGAGGCTCTACCTTGTCGAAAAAACAAACAAAACCGGCCTAGAAAATACTACTACCAATTAAGAAAATGACATGCATGGGCTAGCTGCAAACTAAATTGTTTGGTTGACCTTTGATGAATTTGCAGATAAGAAATAAAGAAAAGAGACTCAATTTGGAAGTTACCCAAGTTGTTCAAGTAAGTGCACTTGTGGAACCATGTTTCCTTTCCACTATGTGTTATTGTCCCAAGTAGAAAGAAAATTTGGACTACAAGGAAAGATGGCACAAAAGAGCGTAAAGTCTCTTCCATCTAATTGTTTAGAAATTGAGATAATGGTCGTTGAATCGTCTACTAAATGTAAAATTTATCTTTCTGACTCTCCCCCAATAGATATCCCCAAAAGGTTCATATGAACCGGCAAATCTGAGGTTCATAAACCGTGAAAACCAGCCAAAACCGTAAACCGTGAACCGGGATGAAGCGTGAACCGACAATTCACGGTTTTATAAGGTTCATAGGCTCTGAACCAGTGGTTAATGAACCGTGAAACATGAACCTTGAGATTTTAACATTTTCCATATAACTTTCATCCATTTTGTTAATCTTTTTATGACTTTCATCCACTTTTTAGTTAATTTTTTAACGAAACAACTAATTTTCCTTGAAATGGGGTGAACACAATCAATTTCGTTATAACTTTCATCTATTTTTCCGTTAAAAAAAATAAAAAAATAATTAAAAACTAAAATAAAAAAATGAACCATATAAACCGTGAACCGAGTATAGGCGGTTTTGTAAGGTTCATTCATATTGTGAATCGTGAACCGGCGGTTCACATGAACCGAGCATGTCTATCCCCCACCCCAAAGCCCTCCATTTACATGATATTGCATCTGCTAGACATTGATTTAACTGAATTGCTAGATAATTTAACTGGACTCTCCATTAAAGAGAGGTGAGAGTGTCTTATTTTTCAAAAAAAAGTTCAACGTGATTTTGAATGCTCACATACATTTTTCAGATTTTGTGTGTTTTTATTGAATAAAAAAATGTTTGCGTTATTTTTAAGCTGAAAATGAGAGGTTGAAAAGTAGGAAGAAACAAGGGATGGAAGTTTGAGAGGATTTGGGGTGAGAGAATGTAGTGGCAAAAGCATCTATGTAAAGACATAAAAAAGAAAATAAAAGTTAGTTTTGATTATAACATCAAACTTTTATCTATGCACACGAACACATACTTTAGCCTTTTATTTTTCATCTTTTTTTGACCTTTTGCAATTCCCAATGAACATTCTCATGGTAGGTATGAGTACAAATTCAGAAGGTAAAATTTATATAAAATTTATGTAAATTTGTTACAAATTACTCCCTCCATTTCATAATATATGTCATTTTAGACTTCTTCACACATATTAAAAAATGCAATTAATACATATTAAAAAGACATATGTGCCCCTAAAAGTATCCAATTACCTAGGCATTAAAATGCTTATACAAGAAATAATTCACAATTAATGAATAAGGGTATAATAGATAAACAAGAGTAATTATTTCTTAATAATAGTAAAATGTTAAGTATTTTGGAACAAAAAATTACTTCTAAAACGTCATGTATTAAGAAACGGAGGGAGTAATTGATATACACTTGAGGATGTAAATTTGTTGCGATTTAAGGCTTGTGTTGTATCACTAACCTCTTCACCTCTTGTTTCGTCATCATATTCTCAAAATCATTTGTTTAATTTGAGTTTCACATAAATTAAATAAATTTCAGTTGTTGATATGAAATAATCCCACCATAGTTAATAGTTAGTGTGAACTAAAAAATTGGGCATACAAATTAAAGAAAAGTAGGAGAAATAAATAGTGGAAATGGGTGTTTGTGAGTATGAAAAATAATTTGAAGAGAGAATTAATGGGAGGAATAGTAAGTTGATTGGTGTTGTGAGTGTAAGAGTAAAATAAGAGAGAGAATGAGTGTGAGGAATAGTAAAGATTGTTTGTTATTTTGGACAGTTCACACTAACTTGGGACGGATGGAAGAAAAAATAAGTTCACAGTAACCTGAGTCCCTCAGGAGTATTGAGTTTCAACCATTCGTTACAACAAGGATTTCGCTTGTTGTATTTACCAATATTTTTTTATTTTGGGCAGTTCACACTCATTTAAGACGAATAAAAAAATAAAACAAGTTTACAGTAACATGAATCCCTCAAGAGTATTGAGTTTCAATCATTCATTACAACAAGGATTTCGCTTGTTATATTTACCAATAAATTATAAATTTGGCTATAATGAATGACCCACTTCACTAAACATTTGCAACTTGATTAATTAAAAAGGAGAAAAAAAATAAAGTTGAGCAAGTAGAGGTTGATTTTTGGTGACCAGTCTTTAAGCCTTAAACCTAAATGATTGAAGGGAAGGAAGGTCAAAAGCTAGTTCATGTTTAGGCATTGATGCTGTCCAAGCCATATCCCTCACTCCTAGGACACCCTTCTTGTTTACAAAAGTATTTTTCTTTTTCCCACTAAAACTTTAAAAAACATATATCATCAACACTTTCCTTCACTCGGTGAGTTGTTTCTCCAGCAGTTTCAAATTCGTTACATTGTCTTTTTTTTTCTGCTGTTGTCCTGTAATTTATTTGACATATTGTAAGTCCTGTCGTACTCAAAATTAATCTCAATGTTGAGTTTCAAAAAAAAAAATTATGTATGAATTTGACACTGTATACAACATCTCGCAAAACTATCCACTGCATGAGCCGTACCAAACCCCTTTCCTCCATGATTTTGATTTGGGAATTTTGGAAGGGTGAAAAAGTTTGCAGCTTTATGTGCTTCAATGCCTAGAAGATGTTCCTAATTCTCTTTTTAGAAGACTATAGCATATGAATAGTAGTAAGTATTTTTGCATGCAAAATTTTTGTGCTTAATGGATTTGTAAGGATAAGTAATCAATATCAAGAAAATCAAATAATAATGTTAGGAGGATATGTAGTCAATATCAAGAAAATAAAATAATATTGTTATTATCAGTACCATAACTCATAATTTTATCGCTAATATTAATATCAAGAATAATATTATTATTATCAGTATAAAAACTCATAATATTATCGCTATATTATTACAAACTCTAATTTGGTGTCAATACAGTCGTGACGGAACTATATTTGCTTGTCCGTAAGCAAAACCGTACAAGGTGGAATTTTGATTCAAAGTAAAATTGACGGCTCACCTCCAAATTTTTTCAAGTTGCACAACTTGGAAAATACCGACTATTTCACACTTCATGATTATACATCGGACTGCACATGGAAGTAGTTACACGTCCAATTATAATTCTCCGGTCAAAAATAACTGTCGCTTTTGGATCAAAATTTTGATTCAAAATAATTGTCACTTTTGAGCTAAATGTCTCTTTTACCCTTGCATTAAAACTTGTTCTCTTTTATTAATTGTCTTAGTGTGTGAGACATTAATGTAAGAAAGTTGCACACTTAATAGGGGTAAAGTTAGAACTTTTGTTATTAAGTCACGATAATAATTGCATTTCTTAAGAATTGTGCAAATGCCAAAACAGACCGTTATTTTAGACCAGTGGGAGTAACAATTTGAAAATTTTGATAATCTCAATAAGCTTCTAAAAAACTAGACTCGAGTCAAGCACAAACTCACTATGTCGCATTTTGTATTGTAAAAAATTGATTCAAACTAGTCAACTTAATTGCTTATTAATCAAATATTTGTAGAAAAATTGATAATTTAATTATGAAAATCTAAAAATTATTATTGATCCGCCATTAAAAATATTATTAAAAAATAATTTTTCAATTTTCAAAATATTATTCATATTTCTATAAATTTGTAGTTAAAGATATACTCTCTCCGTCCCAGAGTATATATCCACCTTTCCTTTTCAGTCTTTCCCAGAATATATGACCACTTTCTAAAATGAAAAAAAATATTTAATATTCCTCCCACTAATTAATTCTCTCTCGTACTTTTCTTTTATACTCACAACACCAATCAACTTACTATTCCCTACTCCACATTCTCTCTTTTAATTTATTTTTCATACTCATAACACTTACATCACTTCATCCATTTCTTAATATCCGTGTAAATGGGAGGGTGGACATGAATAATAGTAGGGGCCCAAAAACTTGCTCACAAAATCTTAGGGGTAATGATGTTATTGGTGTTTTTAATTAGAGTGTGGCGGGTCTATTATCGATGCAACCAATAAAATATTGTCACCTCATTTTGTTAGCAAGATTTTGTGACCTTATATTGTGCCCCTATCATTGCTCGGGTGGACATATACTCTGGGCCGGAAGAAGTATTGATTAAGTCAATCATTATGAGATAGAGGGGGATGATAGGATTACAAAAGAAGTTCACAAAATGATGTATACAGAACGAGGTGATATTTTATTTGTTGTATCGAGTTTGGACCCGACACAATCTAATTAAAAACGCAAACACAATTATTACACCTCATATTATAAACTACATTTTGTAGTCATGTTATGTAACTTTATTATTTCTCATATTACCATTCATTCTTTCTTTTACCCACACAAAACCCAAAAGGGCAAAACAACCATTAGACCATCTCCAACGGAACTCTAAAACTCCAAATATAGACTATTGTTTTACTCCAATGGTACTCTAAACATTGCTCTATTAATAGAGCAACTCTATCACTTGTTTCAAATTTGGTGCAAGGGATAGTGCTGCGCTATCCCGTTTTTCTTCTTCTTTTTCTTTTTAAAAATCCGTTTTTTGTTTTTTTTTTTGATATATATGAAAATATTTTACAATATAAAATTATATAACCTACTATTGTTTATATATGTGAAACAATAATGAATATTGTTATTATATTCTTATTTAGTATAAGATTTGAAGCAAACTGTTGGAAATATTTGATGTAAAAATTGCACTATTATAAAAAATAGTACAATTTTTGCACTAAACTGTTGGAGATGGTTTTAGAGAAGCTTCCTTCATATGTACAGAAAGCATAAAAACTTGTACCCCTCTTCTTGATCCAAAATGTTTACCTTCCGTATCTTGCGGCTGTGGTAAAGACCCGTGGACCCCACCTCTGAAGGAGGAAAAGATGGTCCCCACTTGATTGTATTACCAAGTGGGTTTTGTCATTTACTTAACCATGCAGACGAGTACACCAGATTGCGACTCAACAATCACAGTCACATTCATAGCTTGATGATCTCGAGATGGTACTATTTTGTAGCCACTAGATATTTGCCACGTCAAAAAGTCAGTTAAAGTTTGTAAAATTATTTTGGGAGCAAAAACGAAAATTGCCACTCAAATAATGTGTTGTTCCTTTCGCGCCCAATTCAAAGATATTTCGGTCTGCGTCACTTGTTACCATGTTGCTTTTCTCACAACTCGAACATAATTTATTTTTTTTACTATCTCTCAACTTTTTACCGCTGAGCTACCCTGTAGAAGGCATTCTGCTTGAACAATTCTAAATTTACCTTCTTTTTTTTAATGGAGAGGTTGTGAATTCAGTTTTCTAAAAGACGTTCGTCTAGGCCGCCTAGGCGTTCATAAAACACATATGCCCCGTCTAGGATATTAAAATTATTTTTGAATTTTCGGTCCCACCTAACGTTTTTTAGAACTTGAGTTGTGATTATTGAGTATTGCCATATCTGAGCAAACAAAATGATGTGAGCCATTACCTATGGGCCCCAATTCAAGTGTCTCACCACAGAACAACCCTACTTGTTTTTATGTTAAGTTTAAGTACTAAATTTACAAATTGCGTAAGTACGTCTTTGCCTTTGTTTGGTCAAAACAAGTAAAAAGTTGGACTAATTTATTTTCCTTATATTTCATCTGAGTAGAAAAAACTTTGAATTTGAAGGGCAAAAAGGGAAATAGAGGGGGAGGGCTTTTATCTTTTGTTGCAAAGCAATACCATTTTGTTCTTTTTACCTCTTTTCACTTTTATGTCTAAGTTAAAGCATATGGTCAAAAGAAGGCAAGATCTTTTTATTGCTCTTTTATTTGAAATAAATGTTTTTTTTTTATTTTCAAAAACATAAAAAAAAAAATCTATTATTCGTAAATATATTTTTACTCCTTCCATCTCATTTGAAATAAGACATCAGGTCAATTGATTACACTCCGTCTAATAATTTAAAGAAAAAATTTGATACAATAATGATATTTTAATATTTATTAAGACCAATATTTTTTTTTCAAATTATTAATCAAAGTAAAATCAATTGATCAAATATCTTATTTCAAATATGACGGTTAAGTAAAATTTAACATGCAGATATTAACTCACTTTCCTGCAAATAAGGTATGTCCGCAAGCACAAAAATCCATAAGATTTAATAAAATTTTGAAATAATACTTCATTAGAAATCTTTACTTATTGTATGATTACTAAGTTATAAGTGTTCATTACATTAAGGTATGGATTCCAAATAAGATTTACCAATGATTTATTTGTCACATCCCTCAAAAGAGTAAACTTTATGTGGAAAAAATATTTCACATAAAAGTGTATTAAAGGGGTAAATAATTTAATCATGTGGCCCATAAACTTACTTTGTTTTAATGGCAAGTAGTCATGGTCCAATCACCAAAAATTTGTAGCAAATCAAAAGATGTTGCAATCAAGTGGTTAGTTGGACCACTAATGCACCCAATCCATAGTCAATTGGAAGCTTAGTTCCACTCAAAATAAAAATGTATAGTGAAAAATTAATAAATCTTGTGCAAATTAAATTGATCTCATTATGCACCTATTTCATTGTGTTTCTTACATAAAAAAATTGTGTTTTACTTACTGATACATTAACTGTAGTATGGAGAAAATACTGTACAAAATGTAGTAAATATTAGCTACGATTACGACAATGAAGTTAGAAGACAATGTCAATAAGGTCAGGTTGACATCGCAACCATTAGATGCACAAAGGGCGTGCATCTCGAACTATTTTTATTTCCCATTTTACATAAAAACTCTCAATTTTGAGATTTTTCATAAAAACTCGCAATATATCCTTATTGTACGACAAACCATACATTATTTTAACTGCGATAATGATCGATAAACATAATTTAATATGCACTTAGTCCAAATCTCGAGTCATTATCGAGGTGTTTGGCAAGGATTTTTATGGGAGTTCGTTTTCAACGACAATGACGTAACTCTTTTTCTTAGTTTATCTCATTTCCTTAAACAAGAATTAAACCATTAACCCACAGTATTACTAATCTAATCACATTTCATTAAAGAATTACCAATGATATGTGATTTATTGATGTTTGGGCCCATCCTTCATGTTCTCATGTTTAATTTATCTTCTTCAAGTTCATTAAATATTAATATATAGTACTACATGTAAATCCATTGTAGCCTGCACTATAATCTAATCTTAAATTTCAACAATAATTTAGTAGTGCCTCTACCTCTCATATCTGTCCCTGTCCCATACTAAGTGTCATACTTTGTATATTCGCGTCTTGTTTTTTGTTTTTAAATAAGAAAATAATATTAGTTCAGTTTTATCGTAATACAAGCAATGTACAAACAAAATTATTTCTTTTTAAGAAAAGAAAATTGACAAATCAACCGCAACACTGAAACACTGAACGGCGGAGTTGTGACCAAAACTTTGTAGCAAGTGGATCAAACTAAATATGGTCCAAATATATAAAAATATTAGAATTATTCAAGTTGGGGAGGCTCAATCAAACATGACCCATGTGGGTACGATTAGTGGATGTTAATAAATAAATCACAAACTATAACAAATTCAATGTAACAATCAAATACCTACTATATGAACATTACAATAAGCTTATCAAACCCACCTCAAATTTTAAAAATAAAATTGAAAAAAATAATCACTAAAATACATAGGATAATAACACGTATATTGTCCGCTTTAATACAAGCAAAAGCAAGATGTCCTACACAATATGCCATGGAAAAAATGCTAGCAAATTTATATTGTAATAATAAATTAGCTTGGCTTAATTATTTTGTCTTTGTAGTTCTAGACATTGTGTTACAAGCCAGTTGCAATGTTAGAGAATGTGGCAACCCCTCACATGAGAAGATGATAGGAGTAACAAGGGCGAAATCGTCAATTCACTTTCATTCTTTTTCGTTATATCAAACTTGACGAATTTGGAAATGTTGCATCAGCTGGAGTGTTAGAGAGGAGCGCACACTTGCAAAGGAGCGCACACTTGGAATGAGCGCACCTGTTGAAGGAGCGTCTTAAATCTCGGGATATATTTTCTCTCTATTTGTATATATTGTTTCCTTTTATATATATCAAGTAGTTAGCGTAACTGTAGGGATGGTGAATATTCGTGATGAGATAGAATTAGACCTCTAAGTTGTATATAAAGCCAATTTACGGCATTGGAATACAGAGAGAAAATTCTTCCCTCTCTCCCTCTTGGTTTCCAACTTGGAGTTCCCCTAATCTGTGCAAGGGTACGTGTGCACTGCAGGGGAACTTTCGCAGCAACATTTCCACTTCCCAAACTTGACTAATATAGAGAAGGAACAACATAATATCAAGATTGATTTTCAGGCATTATCTGCACTTGTTCAAGAATGTCGTCATTTATCGTGTAAAATGGCCGAAACGAAAACTTATAGATTAAGGAAATTCTAAGTTGTAAGGGCAAAGCTATTCATAAAACCATCCACCGATTTCCGATGTCAACCGGATAAAAACACGGACCGTCTACAAGGCTACGTGGAAGAGTAATATTTGTAATGTGAAAAAATCTTCCAAAGAAATGGCTACCAAAAACTAGAACACGAGGCGGCTTTGTGCCAATAACCTAAATTGGATAGTATTGTCCAAAAATCTGTGTTCTTCAATGAACAAAGATTTGGGAAATGGCAAGGGATATAGTAACTTAATCGAACAATCATGAGAAAAAATTTAAACTAGACAACGCCTCATCATAATATACTCCATGCAAGATCAAAGTGATAACAAGAATAAAGAGGCAAATACAGATAATATCCGAAAGAAATAAGTAGCATAATTTTCACAGTTAAAAACTTGTTCGACTGGAAAACAGATTCAAACTAGAGTCTACACTAGACTAAATAGATAGATAATAACATTCGGATGCAAGAAAATTTTACAAAAAAAAAGTAATAAACTCGTAAAAGAGGCACCACAACACTTAGTTCAATACTTATTAAACTTGATAGTAAAAAGAGTGAAGTTGGTTTAAAAACCTCTTCGCGAGTGAATATCCAGTTCTTCTTGCTTGACAATTTGGGGCAATTCATCATCAGCAGCATTTCCAAGCCGAAGCTGACATCAGCTCCCGGTGTTGCCAGGTCAGCACAAGCGAAGCCTGCCTTTTCTCCACGTGAAATCCACGAATGTTTGATCGAGCCAACACACACTCTGCCTGAGTTTCTGAAAATTTGCTTATTGCCACGGGGGAGTAGCCGGAGGAACTAAAGAGGGTCTTCCAGTAAGGCATTGGTTCTGGTGCTTGTAACCGTCCGATCACCATGCTTTCGATCTTAGGCTGGAAAAGAAACTTCTCGATCTTATTAGCAGCGTCGGATGTAACATTGGCAGCTTGAATAGAGTCCAAAAGAACCTCATGGTATTGGAGGGAATGTAGGAGCTGTTGCGGAAAGGGAAAATCAGTCCTTTCACACCCTCGATCAAGCGACACGACAACCCTAGGAGAGAGCTGCTTTATGAACTGGAGGAGTGAGGGCATAGCCGGAAAGTGTGTGGCACAAGACCAAATTGGGAAATTTACCGCAATAGCCTCGTTTGAAGACACGAAAAATGAACTCGGGTCAAATGAGTCAAAATTCACGACTTCGACCTCGAATATAAGGCCGATTTCACGAGCAAATTGCGATAAGTTTTCGTGCATAAGCTGGAGTTCAATCGGGTGGTGAGTTGAAGGGGATGCAAAAGCAGTGATTTTCAATGAAGGGGATGAAGAACCTCCATTGTTGTTCCTACTAGGTAATTCTTGCATAAAAGATGACCATTGTGCCCCAAACCCGATATCGAAATCGATTATATGAATGTGTTGTGCATCATCAATGGCTTCAAGAATTGTTTGGTTGGCAGTAAAATTCATGAATTGAATTAATGGGGAAACTTCTGAAAGAATTTTATAAGCACCCATTTTGAACATACCATCAAACGGAGTCGGAGCTCGAGGTGGCATCGCCGGAGTTGAGTTGGCCGGAGCGGCGGTGGAGGAGATAAGGAGGGGTAGTTGCAAAGCCTCCTTGAAATAAAAAGCAGCCCTTTGAAAAGGGTTAGCCATAGGGGAAAGCTGGTGATTGAGCCGCGCCAATATCCCTTGCGCGTGAGTGAAGTTCCCAGCTAGTATCAGCTCAGCCGCACTGTAAAGCTGGTTGTACACAACCTGTTGGTGGCCGGCGGTGCTGACGGCCGCCGGCGGCATCATTAACTCCGGTTTAGGAACCATCATTGGCTTGTGCAGGAGATGATTAGATAAACCCAGAAGGGGGAACTGATGACCCGGATCTGGAAATGGAGCTTTGGGAAAACCCGGGTTGTGGCGTTTCGGGTGAGGCTGGAACTGGTCAGGTAATGGAGAAAACATGTTGGGTTGAATCTGGGTCGGGTTTAAACCGAACTGCGGGTTGAAAGATTGGATCTTTTCATCTGGGTGTAGGAACGGCAAGAAATTAGGAGTCGTTGACGGTGCCGGAGCTGGAGGTGAAATGGTTGCCGGGAAAGTTACCGAATTATCAGCAGGGGCAGAGCTCTCGAAGAAGGAGCGTTGATCAGTGGGTGGTCCAACAGGGGCATTTTCGTCAAATTCATTTCCATTGCCGCCTTGCAAGAGCTGTTTCAAGCTAAAAGAAGTGTCCTCAACGTCGCCGGAAATCCACCGGAGTAAAGACTGGTCTTGAACATGAGAAGCTTCAGTTTCAGACAGTAGAGTTTCCCAATCTTCCAATCCAAGCCCAAATCTGTGAGAACTCCCAACCCCAATTTCTAATCCAGCTGAAATCGGCTGAAGCTCCGCCGCCCACTCATCTTTCCGGCCACCACCACCATCCATATCTGGTTGAGCAGCAAGAGTAGGCCATTTCTGGTGAAGGGTAGTGTCGGGAACCGCAGTCAGGCTGGCTATGTTGTCAGTAGAAGAAGACCCACCACCGCTTCCGCCGCCGCCGCCGGTGGCGTAGGAGTGGGTGGAAGTGGAGGTGGAAGGGCTAGGGCTTCTTCTTTTGTCAAGAACAGATATAGGTTCATTACTGTCAAAGCTTCCTTCTTTCTTGCACTTTGAATCAAACCCAGAATTATTCACATCTACAATCCCCTTTTCTTGCAAATCATACAGCATGCTTCTCATCTACAAAATCAAACCAATAAAATCAAAAAAAAATACTAAAAATATTAGAACATGATAAAGGGAAATCTAAATTGAAGTTACCTCTAAATTTCTTGAAAAATGGGTTCTTTTTTTTTCAAATTGGATGATTGAGAATGAAAATAAGAAAGAAATCCATTTGGGTCACCTAGATGAAGCCCCTAAATATTTCTTTCAGCTCCATAACCTCTCTCTTTCTCTCTACACCAAAACTTTCTCTCTCTAGAAATCAGGCTTCAAATTTCCTTGTTCTTCTACTTGTACTGAGAAATGGAGGTGTAGCCATGGATGCGTGCATCATAAAAAAGGGTAATAAAGTTGGGCCTCTACCTCTGGTCTCTATCTCCCCACTCTCTCTCCTCTCTCCCAATTTCTCTCTCTTACTGTACCTTTTTCTTGTCTGATTTCTTTTTTTTTTTTTTTTTTTTTGTTTATTACGGTGGCCCTCTTTCTGTAAATTGTAGTGGTCTACCACTGTATCATCTGCAGTAGTAGTGTGTATAAGTACTCATACTTTGTCTTTCTCCTCTTTTTATATACTCTGTGTGTGGTGTAATTCATCATGTATTCATGTTTATAATACTCGTCTCAATCATCCAATAAAATGTACTTAAGAAATTAAGTTGAAAATAATTGAAAGGAATTGAGTTTGTTGATTGAGCTCGCTCACCACCCTTTTAGACTCAATGAGGGTCCAAATCTATCATATTAGTTGACCATAGTTTTCACCTTAGGTTACAAACTTACAATCGGAACAAATATATTCCCTCTGTCTCATAAAACTTAACACGATGAGTATGATCAGTTGTATGTCTTAATAATCTTAAGATCATGAATTATCGCTAGGCCAAAACAGTTAATGAAATCTCAAATCTATAGCGCGTGCTCTCTCTCTCTTTCTCTCTGGGTGTGTGTGCGCACACACACACACACAAAGAGAGAGCGTGCTATAGGTTTAAGATTTCATTAACTGTTTTGGCCTAAGGATATTCCATGATCTTAAGATTATTAAGACATACAACTGATCATACTCATCGTGTAGTCGATAGGGGGTCGCATGGGGCTAGCCTCATGCCCAGAGTTCAGGACCACACCCCAACATAATCTTATGATCTTTGAACATAATATCAACTTAAATTGAAAAGAAAAAATTACATGAGTTAATAAGCAATTTTAATAACATGAGAGACACAATAAATATGTTTTAAACTCTTTATTTATCATAGTATAAAAAATGTATTAGAAACACATTGCAAATATATATGTGTGTATGTGTTAAGAAAGATTTTAGCGAATGCATACCTTAATTGACCAACTTGTCTATGATAGAAGGGCTTCTAATGTCTCAGATATCAATGATATGACTATGTATTTCCCGCACTCTATTGTAGAGATGATTGTGAGTAAATGAGAATGTGTAATGAACCACCCAAAATCCTTTATATGTATAACGAAGTAAGATTACAAGGAGAAGATAGTTGTGTGTATTCATTGTGAATTAGATTGTTCAGGTGGAGTTTGATTTTATATTACTAAAACGTCTTTATTTGGAATCATTCATCAACGGCTATATTTTGACAAACTGGATTGCCCATTTGGAATGTTGGATATGTTATACGTTGATGTTAAATTTATAACAATATAAGTTATTTACATGCAGAAAAGAGTGCACATGTTTATTAATGTTATCAATTACTTTATATTGTAGAGGAGAATTGAGATAAGATCGCCATTATTGAATACGATTAATTACTTGTATTTTGTGTACAATTCTAATAAGACAACTTGATACATATGATTAATTACTTGTATTTTGTGCACTGTTGCAATATGACTGTTGACGATAACTAATTAGATTTTGAGTTTCAAATCAAAATTATCTTGACAATTTATCACACAATTCAACTCTGCCTCATAAAACTTAAAACGAAGAGTATGATCAGTTGTATGTCTTAATAATCTTAAGATCATGGATTATCGTTAGACCAAAACGGTTAATGAAATCTCAAACCTATAGCGCGTGCTCTCTCTCTCTATCTCTCTCTCTATCTCTCTATCTATCTATCTATCTCTGTGTGTGTGTGAGTGTGTGTGTACACGCACACACAGACACACACACAGAGTGAGCTATAGGTTTGAGATTTCATTAACTGCTTTAGCCTAACGATAATCCATGATCTTAAGATTATTAAAACATACAACCGATCATAGTCATCGTGTAGTCGATAGGGGGTCGCATGGGGCTAGCCTCATGCCCAAAGTGGACTACACCCCAACATAATCTTATGATTTTTGAACGTAATATCAACTTAAATTGAAAAGAAAAAATTACAGGAGTTAATAAGCAATTTTAATAACATGAGAGACACAAAAAATATGTTTTTGACTCTTTATTTATCATAGTATAAAAAATGTATTAGAAACACATTGCAAATGTATGTGTGTATGTGTTAAGAAAGATTTTAGCAAATGCATACCTTAATTGACCAACTTGTCTATGATAGAAGGGCTTCTAATGTCTCAAATATTAATGATATAACTCTGTATTTCTCGCACTCTATTGTAGAGATGATTGTGAGTAAATGAGAATGTGTAACGAACCACCCAAAATCCTTTATATGTATAATGAAGTAAGATTACAAGGAGAAGAGAGTTGTGTGTATTCATACTGAATTAGATTGTTCAGGTGGAGTTAGATTTTATATTACTAAAACGTCTTTATTTGGAATCATTCACAACGGCTATATTTTGACAAACTGGATTGCCCATTTGGAATGTTGGATATGTTATACGTTGATGTTAAATTTCTAACAATATAAGTTATTTACATGCAGAAAAGAGTGCAAATGTTTATTAATGTTATCAATTACTTTATATTGTTGAGGGGAATTGAGATATGATCGTCATTATTGAATACGATTAATTACTTGTATTTTGTGTACAATTCCAAGAAGACAACTTGATGCATACAATTAATTACTTGTATTTTGTGCACTATTGCAATATGACCGTTGACGATAACTAATTAGACTCGGTTCTAAATGGTACGGTTCTTTCGGTTCTCATATTCGGGATTGATCGGTTCGGGATATAATTTGGTTTCTCGACAACGATGCTTAAGCTTGAGCTAATAAGTTTAAAAAAAGATATCAAGTAATACTAATATAAACATTTTGATAATAACCTCTTATTTATTGTAAAGAAATTATGAAGGATTAAGAAAAATGAATGAATCGTGCACAGAAAAACAATAATAAAACGAGATGCACCTATCACATGTGAAAATTGAGTTAGAGAAACAAAATCAGTTTGTTGTAGCATGTAGGGATGAGATCGTAGGGGTGATATAGTAGGAGTGAGAATGGGAGAATCCACCGAAAGGCGGGTGGCGGAAGGCAGAAGTGGATTGGGAATAAGGTGAGGATCCTGGCCGCACTAGATATGGTTACGGAGAGCGGATGTCGAAGGAGCCAATGAGGGTTTGTTGCAATGATATTTCCGTTCGACTTTCGTTATCTCAACATGTGTGCGTATATTTTATACTATCTCTGTCTCTAAATGAGTGTCCAAATTTCATTTTAAGGGACACTGAAAATCTTAACTTTGTTGTACAATTCGATAGCAAATATTCATATATAATCTTGTAACCTCATTCCAAACATTTAGTTTTGCACAAATAAAGAAACTGGTGAAAAAAATTTCGAAAAAAAAAACATTTAGGGACAAAGTTATGTTAAAAAAAACACTCATTTTGGAACAAAGATTTCTTGAAAATGGACACTCATTTACGGACAGAGGGAGTACTATATATGTGTGTGTGTGTGTGTGTGTGTATGTGTATGTGTATATACACATATATGTATATATGTCTTTATGTATGCATATATATATGTATGTATATATATATTAAACGACGTAGTTTAATCTATCGGTTCGGGACGGTATATCGGTTCGGTATTTAACCTTAAACCAAAACCAGAACCGAAATTTCGGTTATATTAAAATCAAGAACCGTACACTTAATGGTATTCTCGGTTTTGGTATTTTCGGTTTTGGTACGGTTTTCGGTATTTTCGGTATCTCTTGCACACCCCTATGGGATACCTTGACACCTCCGATTTGGAAAGCTTACAAAGAGCATCAAGTTTCTCACGCGCCTTGAGGAACGTGAGCGTCACAAACAAAGTAAGCTGCACCGAATTTGAATCGTTCGATCGGATAGTACAACAGTTTAAATTTTTTAGTATTTCTTTTGTTTTTATTTATTTTTTTTAGTTTCGGAGTGTAAAATGAGTCAAGGAATTAATTTTTTAAAATAATGTTCATAACTTTAAAAAATTCAAGTTGGTAAGCAAATGTAAGGTAAGTGATGGTTATCTAATGCTCCACATCTCAAAACAACTTGCAATATTATGAGAGTGCCCGAGAGTTAAGGTGAGAATATATAAATTAAAAATTATTGTGAATGAGAAAGTGGTTGTGAGTATAATTTGATTCTAGAGTCATACTCATAACTGAAGTATGTGAGTGTGACAAGTGGGATAAAGTGAATGAAAAAAGAATAGAAGTTTAACATTTTAGAAAAATGGGATTTACCAATTAGACACTAAAAAATATTGGTGCAAGTTGTTTTGTAACAGATGAAGTATTCTATTATTATAAATTTATATGAGGACATAATGGTCCAAAACACTCTTTATTTTGTGCATTTAAGGACTAAATCAAAGTAAAAAACTTTAAATTGAGTCGTAACAAAAGGAAAATAAGAACACTCATTTGAGACACAAGGAGTATAACCTATCACTCATGCTACTATAATATATGTCAAACACTCCTTTTATCTTTTTAGTTTGTTCACACTATGACTAACGCACGGGTTTTAAGAAAAAATGTTAAATATTAATAGTTGAGTGGGTGTTGTGAGTATGAAAAGTATGATGAGATATGTGAATGAGGTTGGAATTGTGAGTGAGATAATTATTGTGAGTATGACAAATGAGTCTCACTGAATAAAAAATAAAATAAATTTTCTTACTTGAGTTGAGTTGTGAACAATCAAATAGGACACTCAAAGTGACAAAAAGTGAACAAATTAATGAGATGGAGGGAATAATATTTTCGCATGATCGCTAACATATAATTCATGCTATTAAAATATGTAATTTACGTTACTACAAAATGCAGTTATATTATTATAAAATGATGAAATATTGTACAGTTCAATTGCACATATTCGTAAGAATAACATTGGAGAACAAAATAATCATAAAAAATTGCTCACAAAATCTTATGTGTAATGATTTTTTAGTGTTTTTCATTAGAATATGGCGAGTCCATTATCAATGCAACCAATAAAACATCGTCACTACATTTTTTTGATCATATTTTATGCCCCTAGCGTTGCTCTATCCGTGATGGACCCGTCTAGTAAAGCGGGTGTAAAGTTCTAGAGTTCCAAGCCCGTGGGACCCACACTTTGGAGATGAAATCCTCTGTACCACTTTTGTGTATCACTTGTGTACCACAAGTGATCCAACGACTATGCATCATTGTTCACATTATAAAGACTAGCAGGTAACCCGTGCTCTGCACGGGAAACTAATACTATGTCTTAAAAATATTTTAACTATTGTTAACTAATATAGTAATCATCAATTTAACTAATACTACTATTAATAATAAAAATTAATCCATATGATTACTATTATTATAATAACTATTATAATTAATTAATACTATTGATAGTAATAGTTAATATATATTAATAGCAATGATTAATCTATATAATATTAATCATTAATATAATTATTATAATAAAATAATATTATTAATAGTAATAGTTAATTTATATAGTAACTATTATGATTAATTAATATTAAAAATTAATAATCTAACTTATATAATAACTATTATAATTAACTGATATTAATAATAGTAATAGTTAATGTATGTAGCCTATTATAGTTAACCAATACTATTAATAGTAAAAAATAACTTATTAAGTAACTATTATGGTTAACTAATACTATTAATAGTAATAATTAACTTATATATAGCAACTATTATAGTTAACTAATACTATTAATAGTAATAGTTAACTAAGATAGTAACTATTATAGTTAACTAATACTATTAATAGTAATATTTAACTTGTATTGTAACTAATATTGTTAACTAATACTATTAATAGTAATGGTTAACTTATACTATTAATAGTAATAGTTAACTTATACTATTAATAGTAATAGTAGTAAAAAATAACTTATTAAGTAACTATTATGGTTAACTAATACTATTAATAGTAATAATTAACTTATATATAGTAACTATTATAGTTAACTAATACTATTAATAGTAATAGTTAACTAATATAGTAACTATTATAGTTAACTAATACTATTAATAGTAATATTTAACTTGTATTGTAACTAATATTGTTAACTAATACTATTAATAGTAATAGTTAACTTATACTATTAATAGTAATAGTTAACTCATATAATTACTAATATGATTAACTAATAGTATTAGCTAAGAATGAGAATATCAAAAGTCATTACATTTTAGGATGATGTTGATGTGGCTTCTCCAAATTCAAGCTTTTACTAAAACATGTACACATGTCAAACCCACAACTCTTCTCACCAACTTTAATATATATATATATATAGATTTTAGTGTTTATAACTTATAACCGTTGGATCACTTATGGTAAACAAGTGGTACACAAAAAGTGAGTCCAGATCTCCTGTACCACTCTGTGTGCCACTCTATATTCCACAAGTCATCCAACGATTCACAGTTATTAAAATTGCTACTATATTGATATTATCCAAACATATAAACGGTTGAGATTATAATGGCACAAAGAGTGGTACACAGAATGGGGATTTCGAACCGCTGCACCCCCTACTTAGCTCCACCAAATGGTTCCGATTTGAGCCACCTCATTTTAGCTCCACCCAACGATTGAGATGTGTCCGAACTCGCTGGGACCCACAAAAAATTGAAATCATCTCAGCCACACATCCAAACCGCTCGCCTATGTACCCTTGATCGGAGTCGTTGGGTAGAGGGGTGGAACTAATTTGAGTGAAGCGGTTCCGGGTCCCACAAAATAATACATGAGATCTGAACTCACAAAAAGTGGTACGACAGAGGATCTCCTCTCCACACTTTGGGAGGTGGAATGAAAAATAAACTGACAGCGCGTGGGTCAAGGTAAGTCTATGGCTTTGGAGTTCTAAAACTTACAAAGAGGGCGGCGACGCGGCAGCAACCCAAGAGATTTTATCTTTTCTTGCTTTCTCACTTTTGCATTCAAAACTGCCGCCGGAAAAATTGGGGGGAGGGAGGGGGTAAAAAAGAAAAGGTGGGTAAAGTGCTGTCTGATGATTCACTGGGATGTCTTTTTACATTTTGTTACTACTATTTCTTTGTATAAAAAATAGGCAGGCTTTTTGAGGGGCATTTTAGTCTTTGTCTCTAAGTTAACTAATGTTTGTGTGTATATATATATATATATATATATGTGCTCAAATGAGAACCACAAGTGTGTGAGAACCATGAAAACCAACAGCAGCCGTTGGATTAGAAAAAAAGGGACGGCGCAGATCGGCTTGGGAGCGGACAAGATGCGGTGGCATTTTTGAAATAAGTCGGAACTTTAAGGGCAGAACAGGTATTGTATCGTTATGTTTTCTGCGATGAAGCGGTGGCATTTTTGTAATAAGTCGGATTTTATTAGATACACTTAGTTTTTGCCTAAATGTATCCAAGTAAACATTGGATACACTTAGTTTTGACCTAATGTATCCAATGAATTATCCAAGTGAACATCGGATACATTAGGTTTTGCCTAAATGTATCCAAGTAAACATTGGATACATTTACTTTTGACCTAATGTATTCAAGTAATGTATTCAATGAATTATCCAAGTGAACATTGGATACATTAGTTTTTGCCTAAATGTATCCAAGTAAACATTGGATACATTTAGTTTTTGACCTAATGTATCCAATGAATTATCCAAGTGAACATTGGATACATTAGTTTTTGCCTAAATGTATCCAAGTAAACATTGGATACATTTAGTTTTGACCTAATGTATCCAATGAATTATCCCAGTTCACTTCGGGGCGCGTTATGTTTTTAAAGCGATATAACCATTATGCCCTTGCGTCTCCTTTATTTTCAAAATTGCCACCGTGCCTTTTTCTTTCCTTCTCTAATCTGGACAGTCCATTTAATCCTAATCCTAAGGCTAGTAATGGTTCTCATGGTTCTCATGTAATTTGGTTCTCACAGGAGCAGGACCATATATATATATATATATATATACTCCCTCCGTCTCATTGAGAGTGAGACTAGAGGAGTGGGCACGATATTTAAGATAAAGTGATATATATGTGGTAGAAAATGAAGAGAGAGAATGAGTGGGGTAAATAGTGGTGTTGGTTGAATAAAATGAGTGGTGAAAAATGAAGAGAGAGAATGAGTGGGGTTAAATAGTGGGGAATGATGAATATAAGTATATTAAAACATTTCCATTTTGGGTAGTCTCACTTTAAGTGGGACGGCCCAAAAAGGAAAGAAGTCTCACTTCTAGTGGGACGGAGGGAGTATATATATATATATATATATATATATTGAAGAATTGTTTTTTTTTTTTAAATCAAAGTTATTTCCTCTCGATGTCTCAAACTACTCCCTCCGTCTCATAGTTATTACTATCAAATAGGAGTGCACAAGGATTAAGAAATTATGTTGGAAAAGTAAGTATTGTGAGTGGGTAGAAGAGAGAATATGAGTTAGTGGAGAGTTGTTGTGAGTAGATAGGAGGGAGAAAAGTGAACATTTTGAGTAAGTAGTACTCCCTCCGTTCCGGACTAAGTTTCTTAGTTTGACTTTACACGGAGATTAAGAAAAATTAAATATCGTGAGTATGAAAAATAAGTAAGAGAAAGTAGGAGAGATAAAGTGGGTAGGGAGTTTTTGTTGTGAGAATGACAAGTGGCTCTCATGGTCCATTTTAAGTAATAAAGCAACTAAGAACCTTAGTCTGGGTCAGATGAAGTAATAAGTATGAGACGCCCAAAATGAAAATAAGCAGCGATAAATATGAGACAGAGGGAGTATCGGTTACAAAAACTGAATGCGCAAAGATTAAGGGAAAAGTAAGTGTTGTCAGTTGCACGGGTGGAAAAGAGAGAGAAAATGAGATAGTAAATAGTTGTTGTGAGTGGGGAGGAGAGAAAAAATTGAATATTTTAGGTAAGTAACTAAAGTATGATATGCCCAAAAAGAAAATAAGTAATCAAAAATTTGAGACGGAAGGAGTACTTTAATTTATAAATTATTGAACTAGCTATTCCTTCATAAAAAAATAGAAAAATAATAGAGTAACTACTTATTGATAGTAATTACTAATTAAAAATAAGTAGGAAATAAGGCATTTTTTTCTTATTAAAAGTGAATACAAAATAGTCAATTTATCATAAAAAAAAAAAAGGTGGGCAGTGTAGGGATGGCCAAACCGAATCGGAACCGTCAAACCGGACCGGAACCGTAACCGAAAAGTCCGGAACCACCTTGAACCTTGACGAAAACCGGAACCGTGTGAACCGGAACCGTTTGTAACACGGTCCGGTTCGGTTCATCCCCTCTGAAACCGTGAACCGGCGGTTCCGAACCGCCTAGAACGAACCAGAACCGTTAGAAACTCGTAAAACACCGTCAAAACCGTTAAATTTCTAACGGTTTTATCAGAATTAACCGTTACTAACGGAACATTGACAAGGAAAGTTTAGTTTTGACTGGTTTTTTAGCCAAATTCAGTGAATTAAAATTATAAAAATTTGTTGAGTATATAAAAGAAAAGATAGACGGACCTCTTTAGTTTTTTAAACTTTATTTCTATACATTTTTTGTAAAAAAATCAGCAATAAAATATTATTATAATTGTTTTTCTGTTAAAAAAATATTGTTTTTAAAAAAAAAGGAAACTGTGGACCGGCGGTTCCGAACCGTGAACCGGCGGTTCCGAACCGTAACCGAAAGAGAAACGGTTCGGTTACGGTTCAAGCTTTTCCAGAACCGGAACTGTGTTTGGTCATCCCTATGGCAGTGAAACGAAACCGTATTTTAAACTTCAAAATGTGTTGTTGATCCAAATTTTTAAGGGTGAATTGTGAAATTAACCCCAGGTTTAAAATCAGATGTAAAAGACTAAACTAGTCCTAAAGTTCAAAATTATGGGCTCCTCTATATTTTCCAGGCTGGTTAAAAAGTACAGTTACTACAGTGACTTTTTAACATTTGACAGTTTTAACTTTTTTTTTTTTTTTTTATTTTCTTTGGCGTTAAAAGCTTAAAGAAGATCATTATCTTGTCTGTCCAATGTTCTCCTTTACATATTCAATTCTTACTCACTCTTTTCCTTTTTAATTATTTTATTCAAAACTCTATACTAATGACATGTCTAAATGATTTTGATGTTTTTTTTTTTTTTTTTTTTTTTTGCAATTACGAATTCACTTTATGAGACTAATATTTAACCTTTTCATTTTCATCAGTAGATTTTATACCATCTCTCAATACAAATTAGCTCCTTCTGTTCCAAATAAATGTTATAGTTGACAAATTAATATTTTTAAACTTTTAGTTATTTTTCCTTAATTGTCCCAATATTTTTATATGGGTAAAGTGACATTTTCTATGGCATTACAACTCTTGCAGCTGTTAGAATGAGTTGTATAGGAAAATCACCAAACTTAATACCCTATTTTTAGTAAAACGATATTTATTTTGAGACAAAGGAAAAAAAATACTCCCTCTTTCCCTAAATGAGTGTCCATTTTCAAGAAATCTTTGTCCCAAAATGAGTGTCTTTTTCGCGCATAACTTTGTTCCTAAATGTTCTTTTTCAAAAAAAAATAAAAATCTCCGGTCTCTTTATATGTGCAAAACTAAATGTTTGGAAAAAAGATTACAAGAATATATATAAATCTTTGTCACTAAAGTGTACAAAAAGTTAACATTTTCCAATGTCCCTTAAAATAAAATTTCGACCTTCATTTTCATTTAGGGACATAGGATAGGTAGTAAGAGATAACTTTAAAGGGAAAACAATAATGGAGGCATAATGGGCTAATCAGATTAAACATTGACTAAGAATGTTGTCCCCCATGTTTACTAAACACCTTAGGGGTCAATAAGGTCATGGGTAATTGGGTGGAAGGGTAGAGGGGGGACATGCTTAGCTTAGGTCTTAGCTTGAAGTTGTTTAAGAAAACCTTAAGATTTTGGACATACTATGAACATAGATAGAAATCTATATATTTCATCTCCAACTCCCATGTGAGAGGCTAACAAAATCATCCCTTTATCATATGTAGTGGATTTTGACCAACTCATCTTCAAAAAATTATACTCCTATCATCTTTCACTTAATACTTCCCCCTCTTAATACTAATAAATGTCGTTTTTTTTTTTTTACCATCTCAAAATAAATACACAAATGTGATTTCATGATGATACAAATAATGTAAGTACTCCCCCGTCCCACTTAAATTAGGATTTTTGGTCAATCTAAGTATACTTTGACCAATAATTTGAAAAAAATAATGATGCTAATAAAAATTTAAAAATTGTTATTGTATCACGGTTGCTAATAAATTCAATAACTATTTTTAGATTTTCAGTAAGATAATTATTTTTCTTCAAATTATTGGTCAAAGTATAATTAGATTAACCAAAAATCCTAATTCGAGTGAGACGGAGGGAGTATGGAGTATATCATAAGTAAATAATAGAGTTTTCAAAAATATTGAAAAAAATTAATAAAAATAATGTACATATACTCTGGAACAGACTAAAAAGGAAAGGTGGACATATACTTTGGGACGGAGGGAGTAGAAGACAAATAATCAGTCTTATGAAAAACCTGTTTTACCCTAAGTGATGTTTAAAACTTATTTTATATTAAGAGATTTAGTTTTACATTATTAAAAGATGAAAACAAGTTTTACACTAAAACGAGGGTAAAACAAGTATTTTTTTTTTTCGAGATTTTCACAAAGACAAAAAGAATAATTATAGAAGATAATAAGTGAAACTAAATCATTAGGTAGGGGTGTAAATGGTTCGGTTTGGTTCTGTCTCGGCCGTTTTAGAGACCAAACCACTAGTCATCGGTTTGGGAAAATCCAAACCGAACCGAACCACGAAAAATTTCAAACCGAACCAAACCAAACCACCATGGTTTGGTTCGGTTTTGTTCAGACCGCGGTTCAGTAATGTGGTCCAGACTGCGGTTTAGACCGTGGTCTAGAATATGGTTTAGATCGTGGTTTAAACCACCATTCACACCGAGGTTCATATCACGATTCAAATTACGGTTTACACTCTGTTTAAATTAGAAAATTCGGAAGAATGAAAATATCAAACGAATAAAAAAGGCAAAGGAAGTGAATACACTACAGAACTGTGTTAACTATGTGCCTCAATGAATATAACATTCGATGAAATGAATATTGAATAAGATGCAAAACCAGAGTTAAGAATGATGTAATGTAATGTAAATTATTTTAATAATTTAAAGGTGAATGTTACTTAACATACAAATATATGACTAATATATGTGGTATGGCGGTTTGGTCTGGTGGTTCGGTCTGACGGTTTGGTTCGGTCTGGTTTGGTCTGGAGGGGTCAGACCACAAATCAAACCGAACCACGCGGTTTACCAATTTTTGAGACCGAACCGAACTGCTTGTGCTTAAAAACCGAACAAACCCGTATGGTTTAGTTCGGTTCGATCCCAAACCGCGGTTTGGACCGAATCGCCGACACCCCTATCATTAGGTAGGAATGATGTAATTTGGGCCGTTTGGCTTGAAAGTTGAACTCATTTTTATCAACATTGAGCTCGGCCAAAACTGAGAAATTAGTTCAGAAGCATATTGAGTTGAGTGGATGATCGTGTTCATGTATGTTGAAATAAAAATAATGGAGAAATGTATTTGAAATTTTGAATTTCACTTTGAAACTTTTCTTTTAGCACAAGTTTTTATCAGTCAATCCTATGTGGAAATTCACTCACTCCTTCATGAAAATAGTTTTATTTGATTTTTTTAAATGATCAAGTGAATTTTGACAAATTATTAATGTCAAGTATTTCATCCCAATAAACGTTAAAAATTATTACTTCATCCGTCCCGGAGTAAGAGTCCTACCTCCCATTTGTACGGATATTAAGAAATTGTAGAAGTAAAGTAAGTGCTATCAGTGTAAAAGTAAATTATGAGAGATAATGAGTGAGAGAATAGTAAGTTGATTGATGTTGTGAATTCTTTGTCATTTTGGGAAATAGACTCTTATTCTAGGATGTACCAAAATAGAAAGTAGGCTGGGACGGAGGAAGTACTGTTTTTTTTTTTTTTTTTTTTTTTTAAGGTTATAAAAAAAAGACCTAAAAAAAAGGGCCGAGCCCGTGGCTTCCCAGACCCGCCCTATCATTATCATAAAGCCTGCTAGCCTGAAACATGAGCCCCTGGGTCTCTGGTTGGGCCATACTTAAAATATGTCACTCTGATCATGGCCAACATCCGCTGTTAGTCGCTAGAGACTTATTTTTATTTTGGTCCGCTTCGCTTTATTTGAGACACTAAAATAAAATATTTTTACACTCACAATACTAATCCAATCACTATTTCTCTCTCCTACTTCTTTTGTAATCACAACATTTCTTCTCGCTCATACTTATTCTTAGTTTTTGTGCTTAATACGATGTCTCATACTATATCTCATGTGAGGTGGGACGGAGAAAATATTAAAAAAAAGAAGATTTGTACAAATTCAAGAATGCACAACAATTATCCTTTTTTTTTCTGTATAATTTGGAGCATGTAAAAATTATTTGGTACACTCCTTAGTATATACTCCCTCCGTCTCATCCGAAATATAATTCTTGGTCCCGACACGGGGATTAAGGAATAATAATATTTTATTATAAAAAGTTGTTTGAAAAGTAGGTGTTGTGAGTATGAAAGAGAGAAAAAGTGGGTGAGGAATAATAAATGAAAAGTTGTTATGAGTATGACAAGTGGGTCCTACTAATAAAAAAATAATAAAAGTTTTCCATTTTGGGATGTCATATTTCGAGTGGGACACCCAAAATGGCAAAACGTCTTATTTCGGGTGGGACGGAGGGTAACGCAGGAACCAAATGGTTGGTATTTGACAGTCTCGATAAAGTCAGTCCACTTCTACAGATCGTATCTTCTAGTTCGTTCAGCCAAAAATTACAAGCAATATACCATTGGAAAGGTCTCTGAGTGTAGTTTCTAGAGCAACTTTCAGATTGGCATTTGGATTTTTCTAGAGAAAGTTATGACAGCTTTACCAAAAGACAGTCTTAGAGGCATATACATCCGAATTTTGACTTGCTTCTAAAGTTTCATGAATCTTGGAATAAATAATCTATCTTATCTATAAGTCATTAATTGTAAGGTTTATCTCTTATGTATTTAGATGATTCCTAAGCTTGGAAGGATGTTCCAAGTTAAGTATAAATACCCTACAAATTGTATTGTAAAGAGAGTTGATTATTGAGTTTATAAAATATAAGATTGTGCTTCATGCCATCTTTTCTTGTTCTTTATCTATTCGGTGGATTCCGTTTAGTGGTGAACAAACACAACCCTGTATCTCTTTGGTGGATTCCTTAGAGTGGTGAGTTGTTTATGCCCTGTATCTTCAAGGTGGATTCCTTGAAGTGGTGAGCATCCTATCCATTTCTATCTCTTTTCTCTATTTTTATTTCCGTTGCGTTTCCCCCGTATCAAGTGGTATCAGGGCCTGGTTATAAACAATCTTCTTAGTGTTGTTTAGTCCGTGGGTATCTCCATCTTTTCTTATCCAAAAAAAAAATATAAAAAAATAATTCTTTTTCTCGACTCATAATGAATGCTCTTGTTTGGCCGTTTACCGATTTGGTTACTCCTCAACCCGTTGTTGATTGGTCTTTACCTCTAATTTTTGATGAATATCCTCAAGATCAAAAAGAATTTTCTTTCCATGAATTCAAATATTGTTCTCCTCCATGTTTTGACAAATGTGTGGGTTATTGTCAAATTTGTAAATCTATTTCATGTTCCTTGCCTTCGAAAATTTTAAATGTTTCTCGTAAAATTTCATTAAATCGAGCAACAGATACTTTTGAAAATATTAAACTTGATTGCTTCTACCAAGATCCATTTGATCTAGATTATTCAAGCATTTTCGTTTATTGGTTCATCAACAAGTTAATTATTGATCATTTTCTCACAACTTATTGGAGTGAATGGATGGATGTGGTCACAAAGGCGATAAAATTTAAAGTTCGCCGAGTATACAAAAAGAGAATTCAAGATCTATCAATCCAAATGCTTGAAAGATATTCTACAGATTCTATAGAGGCATTGGCTAAAATTCGAGGACGAATTTTCTTTCAAGTAGGGGAGTATAACGCAGGAACCAAATGGTTGGTATTTGATAGTCTCGATAAAGTCAGTCCACTTCTATAGATCGTATCTTCTAGTTCGTTCAGCCAAAAATTACAAGCAATATAGCATTGGAAAGGTCTCTGAGTGTAGTTTCTAGAGCAACTTTCAGATTGGCATTTGGATTTTTCTAGAGAAAGTTATGACAGCTTTACCAAAAGACAGTCCTAGAGGCATATACATTCGAATTTTGACTTACTTCTAAAGTTTCATGAATCTTGGAATAAATAATCTATCTTATCTATAAGTCATTAATTGTAAGGTTTATCTCTTATGTATTTAGATGATTCCTAAGCTTGGAAGGATGTTCCAAGTTAAGTATAAATACCCTACAAATTGTATTGTAAAGAGAGTTGATTATTGAGTTTATAAAATATAAGATTGTGCTTCGTGCCATCTTTTCTTGTTCTTTATCTATTCGGTGGATTCCGTTTAGTGGTGAACAAACACAACCCTGTATCTCTTTGGTGGATTCCTTAGAGTGGTGAGTTGTTTATGCCCTGTATCTTCAAGGTGGATTCCTTGAAGTGGTGAGCATCCTATCCATTTCTATCTCTTTTCTCTATTTTTATTTCCGTTGCGTTTTCCCCGTATCAGAGGGAGTATATATATATATATATATATATATATATATATATATACACTTAAATTTTGGGACATACTTAGTATAACATTTTTGTGTAGTACATTTATGCATGTATAGGTGTAAATAATTTTACGGGTAATGCTAGGGAAACAAAAAAAATCTGTAAAATAATGAATACAAAAATGAAGTGACGACATTTTATTAGTTGGATTGATTGTGGACCTAGCACATTCTAGTTAAAAGTACTAGTAAAATTTTGACACATCATTTTTGTGAGATTGTTTTTGTGACTTTATATTTACTTTAATTTTAATTTTACAGATGTGAAGAGTACTTCCAAGTTCAATCAACTTCCCCCTTCTAGGCACGCAACTTGGGCAAGGGGTAAAACATTATTCAATTTCAACCCCCAAATCAGATAAAAAGCCCTAGAATTTCCATTTTTTTTTTTTCATTCAACAACAATTAGATACAAAAAACAAAAAATTGTTGTATCTATAGGCGACGAAAGATGGGCATAATCAGGAGCAGTTTCTCATTCATGATGGGCACAGTTTTCGGAGTCTATGTTGCCCAGAACTACAACGTTCCCAACATTCATAAGCTTTATCAGACGGGTGTCGTGATTGCTCAGCACTATGAACAAAATTATCGCAAGTCGAAGAAGAATGATGATGTCGATTCCTAGTTAAGATTACTCTTCTTAACTTTAATTTCAGGTTTTGTGATTCAATTTTGGAACACCCCCTTGATTGAATTAGGGGGAAGTTAGGGTTTGTGGAAAACTTAAATTTGTGGTTGGAGTTTTGTTGCTATTATCTGGTAATGGAAATCTGATCAATTTCGGTATTATCAATTGTGTATATTTTTGTGAATGTCCTAGTTGATTCGGTTTGTTTGTGTGTTTGAATTTCTATGATTCTAGAGGACGATTCGAGTTCTTCAAATGAATAGTGTCTCTTATTTGTTTTAGTTCAAAGTTCCAGAAGTTTATTCTGGTTTTGTATGTGCTGTTATGATTTTCATGGTGTTTTTCAATTATTGAATTGAGTGGATTTTGTAGCTTTGCAGGGAGTTAAAAATTTGAAACTAGATGATGTTATGATCATGATATGGTAGTTTGCGTAAAACATAGACATAAATTTGACCATTTTTTGTTTAATTGGGCGAGATTGGCGTAGGAATTTGATCTCTGTGTGTGATTCAGGTCATTATGTATACTGGACCCCATGATCTCGTAAACGTAAACGACGTAATGTGAATTGAGGGTGGGGGGGGGGTTGTAGGTAGATGGATCACGGTTATGGACAATATCATGCCTTTTTGTGAAAGATGGTTGGTAATTTCTCGTTGTTTTGAAGGTTGTACACGCATTTTATTTGGATTCATCGTTCTTTCTTTATGTATATGTATGTTTCTGTCCGTTTTTCCTTTAATCCTCCAATACATAGATTTTGTGCTAGCGTGTTTGTTTTTGGATGGGGTGGACTGGCGGTGTTGGTGTGTGTGTACATAATTTAAAATTTAGTCAGCTTCGTCATGTCAACTTGCATGTTTTCTGGGTCCGACTTGATTGTTCCTGGTTTATGAACTTAGGTTTATTGTTAGTAGGTTTCAAAATTCAAACACCATATCAGATCATTAACGAGCATGAATGATTAAGGTCAAGCTCAACTGGACAAACTGTCTGGTTTGCTAGGTCAGTATATTTTGTCAGTTGCTATTGCTGCACCAAATCATGTTTGAGTTCTTCCTCTTTTTTTTTTCATTTTGATCTCTGGTGGGATTGGGGGTAGAAGTCAGTGCGGTCCTCTTCATCTGACCCTCCATTTTCTCATTGGGTGGGGGGGGGGGGGGGGGGGGGGAGTGGGAGTGAAATACCCGAAATGACCTGGAACAACCTCCAAAAACATTATGATCTACATGAACGGTTTGAGATCCGAACTGTTATAGCTTTTGAAAACGCCACCCCCCCTCTTGAATCTGTGTGGTGGGGGTTGTGGGAGAGGTGGTTGCAAATTGTTTACATAAGTCGATTAGTTGCTAATGTTATTATGTTATTCCCAAAGCCTGAATTGTGGTGTTCAGTACAGAGTTAAGGCATGGTTCTGACTTCTGACAATGATCGGCTCCGAACCTTTGCCAGTTCTCCATAGTTCAGAAAAGCAATTGAGAAAATACGTCTCCCTCCGTCTTCATGCGATTATTGATTCATTCAGTTAGTAACGTATTTGCATATTTTCCCTCAATATCATGCTTAACATATTTTCTTTGTAAAACAGGAAATTTAGCGACTTTATAAAAATCTAAGTCATCCTGTGATGGTAAACTTTGAAAAATTAACCCTCAAATATGATAGTCTCGTTTTACTTTTAAAACACTGTAAGAGTAATTTATACTCCTTCCGTCCCGGACTAAGAGTCCTACCCCTCATTTGCACGCTTATTAATAAATATTGGAAGTGATATAAATGTTGTGAGTGTAAAAGTAAAGTAGGAGAGAGAATGAGTGAGAGAGAATAGTGAATTGATTGGTGTTGTGAGTATAAAAGTAAAATAGGAGAGAGAATGAGTGGGGTGAATAGTAAAGATTCTTTGCCATTTTAGGAATAGGACTTTTAGTCTGGGACATACCAAAATGGAAAGTAAGACTCTTAGTCTGGGACGGAGAGAGTATTTTCTACCATTGTACTATTTAGGGGTAATCAATTTTACAACCAAACTTTTATAATTTCAAATGTGACCCAAATCAATGTTTAAAACTTAACGCACTATTTAAGGCCTGTTGGCTTAATGGTATCCGGGTGTAAGGCCCCCACATATTGGAGGTCGCAGGTTCGACTCCTCTTGAGAGCAAAGTGGAGAACCTTGGTTACTATGTCCATTTGAGGGCGATTGAAGACTTCTACCGGTGATCATTTAGATGTCGCGGGACCTATAAGGTAAGAAGACTACTAGATGGCGCGAGACGTCTATGAGAGATTTCTGGAGAGACAATATCATTCGCTGTAATGGGTTCCAATCGTGGTGAAACTCCACTGGAATTTGTACTAGACTAAGCGATAGACCTGTAATAGACTTAATAGGGGTTTGTAATACGATGACAATTGCCTTGAATGAATGATATGTAACTAGCTGTTCAAAAAAAAAAAAAAGAAAAAAAAAAAAAAGAACTTTAACGCCCTTTGTCGCTGACGTGGCGTAAGAGCTCTAACATGGACTTTGTTAAGTTTTAAATGGACATTTTCGATATGGGTCACGTTTACTATTAAATCATTAATACGCTAGTTACATTTGATATTGAAATTGTTTGTCAAAGGCTACTGAGAACAGGTGTTACCTCAAGTGTTAGGTAACACCCCAGATAACACACACGGACAGAATACACACCCGAGTATATAATACTAGTAGTTTGTAAAAGAGTTTTGCAGCGGAATAAAAAATAGCACACAAATTATTTTCTCAAGTTATATAAATATAACTTGAGAGAGCCTGAATGGCGAAAACTTTATAATCAATATGAGTACAAATTACAAAGTCAAAAGCTTCCCTATAGCTAGTACAATATATGATCTATGGAACCAAAATAGAAACAAAGTACAATGATCATATCCTAGCCAAAAGACACTCAAACCCGAAGTATTTGAGTGTTAAAAGAGTATATGGGAGGGGGGATCTAACGAGCCAAGAAGTACTTTGCTCTTATGCTATGGATGTGTGTAAAATTTGGCCTGTCTTCAATCTTCTCATCCAAGCACTATTTATAGCCTTCAAATACTTGAGGGCTACTCAAATAAACAGCCTTGGGCTGTTGTTGACGAGTGGGGATGGTGAAGAACACGTGCCGAGCTTCCTCTCCACATTTCATGCAAGACCAAGTCTTCTTCCTTGATTTTCTCAACCGATTTCTTCAAGCCTTGATCCATGCATCACCTTGTTGCACTCCATGCTTCCAACGCCTTGTACTCTTCAATTTGATCAGCAATAAATCCTTTCAATGAGTCTTCCCACGTTTTCCTTATTTAACACATGTTAAATATGTTGAAAGTCCTCCATAATTCACCACTTGTGTGTAACTTTCTCTTAATCACTTCTTAATGTATTTAGCTCCAAAATTCACCTTATTATATCCTGAAATATGGACCAACAACACAGACATCTAGACAATAATATTAGGACATTAGTATATAATTAATATTAGAAAGAAATGTCAAACTACAATATAATTTCCGTCAGACAACACATAACTGTCAGTGGCAACATCTGAGGTAACACCTCTGTTTGCACTAACAAACTAATATATATAATTCAAGTTCGATGGTCAAATTGATTACGCTCTTCAAACAAATGAGGAGTGACGACCCAAAATTATATTAAGATATAGGAGGGTTAGACGAAGTCAAACATAAATGGTAGAGAAGAAATAATATGAATGACTCAATTTTATTATGAACAATATGTCACATATTTATAGGGTTACATAGAAAGTTCTTGATCTAGTCTAGCTTGTTGTACAAGATACAATCTCCTAATGATATACAATATCTAGGTTTAATATCTAAAAGATATTTACAAAATATACTTAGGAATATATAATATTCCTTATACGCTCCCGCAAGATGGACGATCCTTGGATAAGTCCAATCTTGGAAAGGCATGAGATGAACCGGGTGTGATGAAGCAGTTGGGGTGGATGAGTTCCCGGATGCGGGTGATGTTGCTGTGATGAGTCTGGCAACGGTTGAAGCACGTGATGTCACATTGGTCGTCACCTTTGTAGGGGTTGTACCCCTCACGTGGGAAACGATTGAACGTCGTAGTGACGGGGTGTCGTTTTTACGCCACAATGATGGGGTGGGGTTGTAGTAGTACTGTTTTACATCATAAAGACTATTGGGTGGTGGAGTGATAGCAAAGGTTTATTCGGCAGGATGGGTGGCCGACGGTGGTGCAGCAGGTGGTGTGGTGGGGGGGGGGGCAGTAGAGAGCGCCGTTGACGGGGCGGTAGGCGGAGAGGTTGTCGGCAATTGGGTTGTGCCGAGGGGGGTTTGTTGGGTAAAAAGTTGAGGTGGTGGGTTTCGACGAGTGGGTTGTGCCAAGGGTGGTGAGCACCTGGTGATATCCATAATAGGCTAAAGGTGGGGTGGCTAGGGTTATTGTTGGAGGAGAAAATAAAAAGAAAGAATGAAAATAGAGTTTAGGCATTTAGGGTTTTTCCACAGGTTGGTGTGGGTCTGGTGTGATTACACCAGGTGTTACAACAGGGAGGATTTTGCCAAGAAGGGGGATAATTTTTGGGTTTCGGCCATAAGGGTTTGCCGAGGAGGATGATGGTAGGTGTTGGGTTTTCTTGGCAGGAGGTGTTAGTCATGGGGTGTGTGTTGATGTTGGAGAATAAGAAGAAGAATGGTTTCGGCAATTTGGGTTTTATGCCGAGGGCGGTATTTGGCGGAGTGAGTGGTGGGGTTTTGGCAAGTGGGTGGTTGCCGAGGGTGGTGTATTGAAGATGAGGGTGGGGTTTTGAAGGTGGTGGCGGAAGCTTGTGTGGTGGTGTTGGCGGAAGTGGTGGGGATGGGGTGGGCGGCTAGGGTTTGCCGCAAAGAGTGGGGCGACTTTTAGGGTTTTGCCGCTAGGGTTTTGGTGGAGAAGTCCCTTTATGAATCTTTTTGCTCTGATACCATATTAAGATATAGGAGGGTTAGACGAAGTCAAACATAAATGGTAGAGAATAAATAATATGAATGACTCAATTTTATTATGAAGAATAGGTTACATATTTATAGGGTTACATAGAAAGTTCTAGATCTAGTCTAGCTCGTTGTACAAGATACAATCTCCTAATGATACCCCCTCCGTTCCCTAATAATTGACGTTTTAGGCCGGGAGAAATTTTTCAAATTATTTGATGTTTTGCACTTTTTTGCCTTCCTTGGACCAACTTACCCCTCTGCCCATTAATGCATCACCGTCTCTCTCATCTCCTTCCCCTTTTCTCTCATCCTTCCTCTTTTCATTCACAGCCCTTTCTCTCTCATCTAAACTTCATAAAAAACCATAACCAAAGTAAAAATCAAATTCCCATCAAAATGATTAACCAGATCAAAAATCAAAGATCTAAATACAGTAACAATTTATATATCCTTGGTTCAAAATAAAAGCAATTGTTCATATCAAACATATGCTGCCACAACCAAATTAAACCCAATAAATTCTTTCTTTGTGCCGCCGCCCTCAGCCCCGGCCTTCCCCGCATCACAGTAGCCTTCAAAGATTGATTCTTCTCTGTCGAAGCTGCAGATTCAATCGTCAACCATGAAGGATACAAACGATTATCATGTTTTTTAGCACCGTTTTTGAGGAAGTTGTATTTCGTAGAGCAGCCAAGCCTATTGCCATCGCCAACCCTTCTCCTGTCTAATAGATCGCGGGAGGCCGGTTAAACAGAGTTGTTCAACTAGATGTTTTCTTTAACATAGATACTGTTTTTATGTATTTGAGGTTTTAGTTTAGCTAGTGTTTTTGTGTGGATATGAGTTTATGTATGTACTGAGTTTTGTGGAGAGAAAGGCGGTCATGGACGGAGGCGGAAAGGGGAGGAGGAGTTGGCCATTTTGGTGAAGCTTGGAAAGAATATCATCCGGTGGGGTTTCTCTCTCTTCCTCTGTACAGTTAAAAATGAAGGAGGTAGTCTCCTGTACACCCGCCGCACGCTGTGCGACGGGGCCAGGCGACCTTTTTCCTTTTTTTTTTTTCGTTTTTTTTTTTCGTTTTTTTTTTTTTCGATTTTTTTTTTGTCACCCATAACTTTTTTTCCTCCCAACAAAAGTAACACTTATTATAACGAAATGTAACACTTTTTTCTTTCAAATGTAACATTTTTTTTTAAAAAAATGTACCACATTTTTGCTGCAATAGATTAAAAGATAACATAAAAATTGACAACTAAACTAATGTCACACTTTTTATAAAGGAATGTAACACTCTTTTTTTCAAAATGTAACATTTTTTTTCTTTTCAAAATTAACATAAGATTGACAAACTAAACTAATGTTACATTTTATAAAAAATGAATGTAACATTTTTTTCTCAATTGTAACAGTTTATATTCTTAAATATAACATTATATCTGAAATGCAACAATTTTTTATTGAGAAAGTAACAATTGAAATGCAAACCCATTTTTTTTTTTTTTTTTTGTAAAATTGCTGTTACATTTGACTGTAAAAAAGTGTTACTTTTTGAATATGAAACTGTTACCTTTATTAGAACAGATTGTTACATCTCAACTGACAAGCAACTCAAACTTTTTGTGTGTAAAAAAATGTTTTTTTTTTTTTTTTTTTTTTTAAATCAAACCATATCATGACCTATGTAGTTTTATTCGTCTCGTCGAGACGAACACAACGGTATTTTTAATTTTTTTCTGAGTTATAAATCTCAAGATATAGCATTTTTAAGTTAATAGTTTTTTTTTTTTAAAAAAATGACACGTGTCATAACAGGAGAGGGGGAGGAGCTGGAGCCGGGCGGGTTTTCCATGGAGCGGACGGGCCGACCCGTGGGCATACCCGCCGCACGTGGTGCGGCCGCCGCATTTGAGTTTTTGTCAAAATGAAGTGGGTCTTTTTTAATAGGGAAGAGAAAAAGGTTAATAAGGAAGAGAAAAGGGTAAATATGGAAAGTAAGTGGTCATTAATTGATTCCTTGGTTGGAGAGATTTATGCTAAAACGTCAAATAAAAAAGAAGGGAGTATACAATATCTAAGTTTAATATCTAAAAGATATTTACAAAATATACTTAGGAATATATAATATTCCTTATAACTTATTCATCAAGTGAAAAAACTCCTGCAAGCAAATATTAGTATATTAAAAAAAATAAAAAATTCTAAAGTCAATGATTACTTACTTATTGACAAACGATATAGTCAAACATGATTACAACCCCAACTCCTTCCGCAAGAAAAGAAATTTTAGTGATTATATTATTATTATTATTATTGTTATTATTATTATTATTATTATTATTATTATTTTTAATGTCCAAAATAGTCAACATAATTGCTTTGCTTTCTTGTAATTTGGTTCAGTTTCTTTTTCCTCCCTTCTATTTATTAACTTTACTGGCTAACGGACTACAAATGAACTCTTTTCTTTTTACAACTACTACAACAGGAAATCATAATTCCTAAATTAATTCGGGGTGACCAACTCTTTTTTGACCGTCAAGATTTATTTAATAATATAACTACTTCAATGCTTGTTTCATACGAATTATTGAACATTTCATTTCGAGATAATGCAAAAATATAAGATGGAATCATATTTTTTATGTTCCAAGCGAGACTAAAAATAAAGTGAAAGATTGTTAATTAAATCCAAACAACCCAAAAACACCATTTGGTAACAAACGTCTGTCGCAGATACTCGTTACCATATGATCTTTTTGAATATAAACACCAAACAAAAGACTCGTAAAGAGAAAGAAATGAAAGCAATATATGTCTTTACTAGATCCAACAAAAATCTGTTAACCACAAACTTTGTACGTCAAAAACATTTGCCAAAATCGGCTTGTTTAACTCTATCATGGGAGCTGACATCGTCATTAAAAAAAAAAAAAAAAAAACTCTATCATGGGAGCCAACTTGAAACAAATTCTTATTGGTCCCCAAATGAGTGGCCCAGTAAAGCCAAACCTCACCTTAGGTGAGCGCTAGGGTTTGGTCCCTCTCCTCGCTTCCTTATTGCATGGACATCGTAAAAAAAAAAAAACAAAAAAAAAAACTCTATCATGGGAGCTAACTTGAAACAAACTCTTATTCGTTTGTCAAAAATGCTCTTTCGGAAACTGTAAGGTGCTAACTGAAACAGAGGAAGTACTTTGAGGGTGCAAAATGTACTCGGTCAAAAAGAAGCGGATAATGATTTTGCCGACAAAGTGGATTAAAAAAAGACGAAAAGCTAACAAAGAAGACTAAAGCAATCGGTTCTCTCTTTTATTTTTTATTTTTTTTATTTATAGGCTAATAAGTTGAACCCCATCTTCAATCATCAATCTTTAATCAAAACCCAATCCGATAATCTATTTTCTCTTCAAGAAAAGGTTAGCACCCTTTTATCCAAATTTCAAGAATTTTTTCCCCTCTTTAATTTAGTGGTTTTTTACGTTCTAGGTTTATGCTATGTTGGTTTGAGTTTATTGATCAATTTATATGAGTTTTAGGTCAAATATTGTGCTCTGATTTCTTCTTTTTGAAGTTGGTGTTAGGGTTTATGCAAAATTAGGAAGTGTGTATGGTGTATTATTAATTTGTACAATCTTGTTTCTATTTGATTGTTTATTTAGTTATGTTTAGTGTCCATTGACTGAAAGATTTTGACTTTTTTTCTTGAAGGTGTAAATTCTGGGTGAAATGGCAAAGAGTTTATTCAAGCAAGAAAATGACCTTGGTATGTAGTTGTCTTTGTATATTTTGATTTTTTGTATCTCGATATTAGTCGACTAGGTTAGACTCTTTTGAAAAGAGAGAGAGAGAGAAATTGATCGTATTGAGCTTTGAATTTATGTTTTCTGTTATATACAGAGAAGAGACGTGCAGAAGCGGCTAGAATTAGAGAGAAATACCCAGATAGAATTCCAGTGAGTATTACTATTTGTGTCCATTATTAACTGTATATATTGTATGCGCAAGTTTCTGTTGGGCAGTTTTATTGGATACATGAGTTTTGAATGTTGTCAAATTGGGCATATTGCACTGACCATTGACGGTTATCGTTTGTACTCCCTCCGTCCCATAATTATGGATGTCCGTTTGTTCTTGATCAAGAACAAAAATGTACATTTATGGGTCATAGGTAGTAGTAAATAAAAACCAAAGGTTAGGACATGAGGAACAGATGATTTTGTTATTGTTGTACTTGTATCTCTCAAGGGAAGTTGTTCCTCCAAGTCTTGTAATTTTAAAGTTGTAGGCAAGAAATTACTTTCAGAAGAGAGGATATCACTATAAGGCCTATGCCTTTCTTGAAAAACTAAAAATTAATTGGCCAACTACTTAACCCTTTTGAAGTGCAGTGTGTCATATGTCTCTGGTTTTGTTCAGTGGTCAGGTTTGCGGCATTTGCCTCGGTATTCATTTTGCATCTAACGTTTTGAGATTGTTGAAGTAGTTGTACTCCCCCTGTCCCGGAAAGTTTGTCCCATTTGACTTTTTACGGTCAACACACGTTAACTTTGACCATACATTGGTATCAATCTAACAAATACAATGAATTCTAAAAATTGTTATTGGTAAACACTCAATGATTTATCGGTTACAATTTTTAGAATTTTACTAGGATGATTAGATTGACACCAATGTTTGGTCAAAGTGTGTTGACCATAAACAGTCAAATGGGGCAAACATTCTGGGACAGAGTGAGTATTACAAAAGCTTAAGTTTCCTGCGTGGGTGGTGATTGGGGATAGAGAATTCCAGAAAAGTGTGTAGTAGCTCTATGTCTGACCAAATATATAGGTTATTTATAGATTATAAGCTTGGTCTGAATTGCCTAATCTAGGGGACTCTTCACCGAGCGGGATCCAATGTTGGTGGGGTCGAACCCCCGATCTTTTCGTGTTGGGGTTTATTTATGTTAGCAACTTGCAATCTAAACTTAATGTTAAAAGGAGGTGAGAGGATTGAAATGGTAAATATGCCAATGGGAAGAAGTTGGCTGAAATATAGTAAAAGTTGTAGCCAGGATAGAACATTGAAATAAGTTGCTGATAATTGCTTTATACTCCCTCTGTCCCAGAATGATAGTCCCCCTATTTTTATGGGTTTTACGAAGGAACTTTGAGTAATAATTAAGGCTACTTTTAATTATTCTAATGAAATTTTTGAAATTGTTCTTGATACACCATTATAAATACTATTAATATCAATTTTTAGATTCACATTAACATAATTATAAGTAGCATTTATAACTGCTCAAAGTTCCTTCGTAGTAACAACGAAAAAAGGTGGACTATCTTTCTGGGACGGAGGGAGTATGATTTTTTTTTACTCCAAAGAATATTTTTTTTGTTGTTGCATGCTTATATGCTCAAAGGATTTTTTTTCTCAATGATAATCTTACAAGTGTGCACTTGGGTTCCCTGTTTGACTCTTGTAATGATTATTCTTTGTTGATTATAAGGTGATTGTGGAGAAGGCCGAGAGAAGTGATATCCCCAACATTGACAAGAAAAAGTAAGTAGCATTTGGTACTAACAATCATGTCTTGTATGCTTTTCTCTGATTACATACTCCCATCATTTCCATGACATACCCTCTCCATCCCAAAATGAGTCCAATTAAAATTATACTAACTCCATCCCAGTAAATTAGTTCCATTTATTTTTTATGGTCAACACAAGTGAACTTTCATAAAAAATTAATGCCAATCTAATCATCTTAGTAAAATTCTAAAAATTGTACTCCCTCCGTCCCAGAGTATATGTCCACCCTCTCATTTACACGGAGATTAAGAAATGGTGGAAGTGATGCAAGTGTTGTGAGTGTAAAAGTAAGTAGGAGACAGAATGAGTGGAAGTGAATAGTAAATTGATTGGTGTTGTGAGTGTATAAGTAAAGTAGGAGAGAGAATGAGAGGGGAATAGTAAATATTCTTTACTATTTTTGGAAGTGGACATATACTCTGGGACAGACCAAAAAGGAAAGGTGGACATATACTCTGGGGCGGAGGGAGTAATCGATAAATCTTTAAGTGATTTATCAATAACAACTTTTATAAGTTTATTGGATAATTGGATTGACATTAATGTTTTGTCAAAGTTCACTTGTGTTGTTGACCATAGAAAGTCAAATGAGACTATACATCCGGGATGTAGAGATTATGTCTTACGATGACATCCCCATTTTTTTTCTTTGAAGTTACTAAATTTACCCATGTTGTCTTTACTCCCCGTCCCAAAATTATTGTGGCAGTTGTCTTGTCAATGATTCTAAGGAATGTGCTTTACTTGTTTATACATTGCTTGTACATAGTAAAAATTGCACTAATATTGTTTCATTATTCAAATATGTGACATTTATTTTGAGACAGATAAAAAAGGAAAATGTGACATTTATGATGGGACGGAGGGAGTATGTCCAAATATGCACCTGATTCTTTAGTATTGAAACCAGAGGCTTTCATGTTTATGCACTAAGAAAATGACCTAAAAGTCAGATTCTTAAATTCCTGCATAAATAAAAAGGAACATGGAACGCACCCTTGCCAGGGGAGGGGGTGGGGAGTGTTGATTGAACTAAACAATAGTTACACGTGAACCAATTATAATCACCTTGCACTCACGGGCAAGTGTTTTAAGTGTCTTCTCCTTTCAATAAAAGCCATACATGAACTTTCGATGGTCATGGTAGAGACTGATGACAAGGCTAAAGTGTGGGGCACAAAACAAGGTTACAAGAAGATGGATACAAAATGAGGTAGCGATATTTTATTGGTTGCATCGATTGTGGACCCGCCACTCTAATAAAAAACACCAACAAAATCATGACACTTCATTTTGTGAACCAGATTTTGAGACATTTTTTTGTGACTTTATATTTACCCTTCACACTTTCAAAAATTGAAAATTTTACATATTGGGGACCCACTGGTCATACTCACACCAACTATTTACTACTATTCCCTACTCCACTTTCTCTCCCCTACCTCACTTTTCATGCTCACAACAACCACCCACTACTATTCTCTCCTTAATATCCGTGCACACTATTATGGGACGTAGGGAGTATACGGTATATTTTCGAGATGAAGCACCCCCATAGTGCAAGGTTTAAGTAAATAAGAGTCTCGAGATATTTGATTGCTCATTTGATTTGGTTATGTGGTATATGCACAATAATGTGTATATTGGTTTTTCACTCTATGAACCTACTCTTTGAACATTACTTTTACCACAACCATTGATATCTCGCCAATTCGACTCATTTTAGTGATCTCTAACCAATCAAAAGGTTTGTGGTCAGATTTTATGTTTTTTTTTTTTTTTTGTGATTTATTTTAAAGTGATCACTCATTATTGCTAAGCGAAGGGTTCGGAAACATAAATTTGGTCAGCTCTTTGATTATTTTCGTTGCGAGTTTCTGTTTGTTCACCTAAATCAGTAAATGCAGGTACCTTGTTCCAGCTGACTTGACAGTTGGTCAATTTGTCTATGTGATTCGCAAAGGATCAAACTGAGCGCAGAAAAGGCCATATTTATATTTGTTGACAATGTCCTCCCACCAACAGGTAACTTTTTCTTTTCATATACTATTAGGGCAACTCCAATGGTGGTCCTTATCTCATAGGTATCAAAATCAAAATTTGATACCTATGAGGCACTATTCATATGGTATCAAAAAAACCATCTCCAACAATAGGTACCAAATTTGAGGTATCAAATCATTTTTTTTTATATTTATAACTTATATTACTCACTCTATACCAATTTTTTTTTTTTTTTTTTACAAAGAAACTTTGAGCAATAAATTTCGATTGATTTAATTATCTTAATAAAATCATAAAATTTGTTGATACACTATAATAAATAATATAAACAATAATTTTTAAATATTCATTATGATAAGTATATATCAATCTAAAATTATTTGTTCTAATAACTTACAAAAAATAACGACATTTGTTTTGGGACAGAGTAGTAGTAATTTTACATGATATTTAATTTTAAAATATAATCATAGTTTGATAATATTTTTATAGAATAAAAATATATAGAATATATAGTTATATAAAAATTAATAATTATAAATTAAAATTAAATTACGATATCTTCAAAATAACTATTATTTTTTGATATTTTCCTTTTTTTTTGAACTCTATATTGATCCGCTTCTACTATTAAAAATTTTGCTGGGTGACATATTCTTATTTGTCAATAAAACCAACAAGAGTTCATGTTACTGTTGAAAGTAAAATAGTATTACTACATTGAGGAACTTTTGTGGAAGGAAACGACAAGACTTGACATAAAGCAAAGCCACATGCTGACTATATTCACTCACCCGCGCGCGTGTTATCCACTTGAGAGTCCTTAGCAAGGTAGCAAATTTGCTACCTTTGCTAGGACCAAACCAAATTTTGATACCTCTATTTTCTACCATTGGAGATGTTAGGACCTTGAGGTAGGTATCAAAATTTGGTTTTGATACCCACCATTGGAGTTGCCCTTAAGGATTCTAACATTATTTACCCCTAAAAATATGATACTCCCTCCATCCCAAAGTGAATGTCCAAATTTTCTCTTGATCAAGAGCAAATTTGGACATTCATTTTGGGACGGAGGTAGTAACAAAAGATTGTGATTGGGTCAGTTTTGTTTGTGCCATAAAGTAGAGTAGAAGGGGAGAGGTGGTAGAACCAGGGGAGGAGCTACCCTTTGTATATAAGGGATCAGTCCCCCCCCCCCCTTTAGTTATAAAACATGACAATTGAGTAGTATTGCGTTTTTATTTATTTATTAATGTCCTTTTACCATCAAAAAATCCTAATTTTATTAATTTTGGCCCCCATGGTTGAGGAAGAAATCACACTACATAATTTAACCCCCTTCAAATTATATTTAGATAATACCTTATAATTTTATGAACTAAAAATAATTTCATCCCCTTCTAAAAAAATCCTGGCTCTGCCACAGGGTAGAACCCACTGTTGAAATTGACAGAGGAATGTGAGAGAGAGAAAGCAAGTTTCATTCGAGAAGGAGGTTAATGTTTACCAAAATTGGGGTTCACGCATTTGCGTGAATGTACTAGGTGCATCTTCCCTAGGAATATTATCAGAGTTGTAACAAGCTTCCTCCGTCCTTGTGTTTGTAGGGGCAATTATGTCTGCCATTTATGAAGAGAAGAAGGATGAAGACGGTTTCCTTTATGTTACTTATAGCGGGGAGAACACATTTGGGGACGTCATGTTTCAGTAGTGCTGGATTAACTATTCCAGCATTACCTTTGTCCTTGCGACAGTTTCTCAACAATATTTCTTACGTTTAACATATTTCTCCTAATATTACATTTTCTAAATTTGTATAGCGAAAAAAAAAGAAAGACAAATGTATATAGAAAGAACCTAAATTTCCACAGAATTGCCTTGTTCATGTGTTTATAAAACAACTTGATATTATTGTTGTTCTATCGTTTTGTTCGTATTGACTTTCTGGTTCGGGTCAATGTTTCCGACTCTGTTGGTCATTCTGTGAATTCGATTTGATTTTATACGAGTCATTTTCTTTAAACCATAGCATCTTTATGGATACAAAGAGGAAGATGAGTAGAAGAGGACCACATGATTATGACATGCCCTGTTTTGGTGAACAACATGGCTGCATTGAATTTTTTTTGGTAGCCCTTTTTGTGTGTTGTTACAATATGAGAAAAGTGTAGAAAATGAAATGATATTTCCTGTTTTTTCCACATTTAATGTGCTTGTGGATTTTATTGAATGTGTTTGGTAACCATCCGAACTATATATTCCTCTGCCAATTTTTTCTTGACTTAGAAGGATTTAGGTCATCCAATTAAATTAAACTGATCAAGGAAAATAAATATACTTCATTCATATTAATGTACATATACATGTTCAATTCTTTAATGAGTGTTGTTATTCACACAAGTAAATTTTCTTGGTATATTTGTATCTGTGCTTTATTATATTACTCATTTCATCACAGTTTAAGGTTTTTATTTTCATTTTTTGGTAAAATTTTCTTAGTATATTTGTATCTGTGCTTTATTATATTACTCATTTCATCCCAGTTTAAGGTTTTTATTTTCATTTTTTGGTATGTTCCAGTTTAGATTTTTAATTTCTTAGTTTCTTTATTCCTTGAATTATAAAGTATGAACTGTGTTTTGGTCAATCTTATCCACATAAAGTTGATACTCCATCCGTCCCATTTCAATTTCAAAGGGCAAAAGGTTGTTCTAGCACGGGAAATAGGTTTAAATGTTGTGAGTATGAAAAGTGAATTATGAAAGAGAAAGTGGGAGAGGGGGTAGTAACTTAATTGGTGTTGTGAGTATAAAAGTAAAGTATGAGAGAGAATGAATGGAAGGAATAGTAGAGATTCTTTGTCATTTTTGGTAATGTGATTTACCAATGAGACGCACAACCTTAGAAATGGGACGGAGGGGCTATATTACAAAAACCCATCACTTGCCTATATACTTTTCATTCACTTGCTTTATGAATGGACAATTATATCCTCCAAACACTACTTTTTTTTTACCTAAATTTGCCTTAATTTCTTAATAGGATTGGAAAATCAAACTATCAATATTAAATCTGGATGAAAGCAGTACTCCCTCCATCCCAGAGTATATGTCCACTCTATTATGTGCACGGAAATTAAGAAATGGTGGAAGTGTTATGAGTCTGAAAAGAGAGGTAGGAGAGAGAAGGTGGGGGTAAGGAATATTAAATTGATTGGTGTTGTGAGTATAAAAGTAAAGCAAGAGAGAGAATGAGTGGGAGGAATATTAAAGTTTTTTGCCATTTTAGGAGGTGAACATATACTCTGAGACATACTAAAAAAGAAAGGTGGACATATACTTTAGGATTAGGATGGAGGGAGCACTATGTAAATCTATAAGCATACTTATAGAGGTATATTAAAATTATATACATGTGTGAATACAACACTCTTCTTTAATTTGATCTCTCTTTTTCAAATTTTGATAACATATACAAGTGAAGGACTACAAGGAAAAGGATACATTTGGATGAATTGCAGCATTTGAGAATGCAAGTCACATGGGATTGGCACATGAGTAATAGGCCATTGGGGTGGGGTGGGGTGGGTGGGGTGGGTGGGGCTGAGGCTAGGCCCTCCATGTCATGTACTGGTGGTGCAAATGGCGGTCTAGCCATGCACCTTTGTCTTCTCCCACCCCACTTGTGGGTCCCTTGCTCTCTTTCAAGTTGCTCATGAAAATAAGACCCCAAAATCAAACACAATTGCAAATCTCACATGGTTCAACTTGGGTAGAGGGGCATAATAGTCTTTTCCCCTAGTAATGCACATGGTTCTATTTGGGAATTTTGGGTTTTTGCAGTTCAATTGCATGATAGTCTTCGATCCGCGTCGATTGGATGGTCCCAATTTTTTTTTTTTTTTTTTTCAATTGAACGATCCCAAAGTTTTTCGGATCACGTATTTCGGGTCATGGCTTGTAATTAAGCATGGTAGATGAGTAATTGTCTCTAAGTATTGAAATTACTCCATAGCTATTTTGCAATGAGTGTAAAGTTAAACCATTGCAGCGACAGATTTGATGTTCTGTTTTGCTGTGTTTGGTGTTGACCACCTCTCTTATTTCCAGACGCGAACAGTAAAGATTAAATAGGCTGAACAAACGGGTTGTTTGACCCCAAACAACTCATTTGGTCACTAGCCCTCATTAACCAAATTGATAGACTTGGTTTTTATCCAAACTGACTACTGCAAGAAAAAATTGTGCAAGTGAACTCTTAGCAAAGAGTTGAGCAAACCAACTGGCAAGGGTTTACCATGGCAAGTAAAATTGCACTACTATGGGAATTTTTGGCTAAAATCAAATTATGCTAAGCGATTTAAATTGAGTTCTCTAAAAGACCATAAGTTCATCTTGTACTTGAACCAATATTCCTAGCTAATACACTACTCATTCCGTCCCATAATAAATATCCGTTTATTCTTGATCAAGAACAAAAATTGATATTTATTTCGTAATGGAGAGAGTATCATACTGTACATCCTTACGAAATACCAACTTCTACCATAACACTACTACGCGTGAACTGAGTGTTAATTTCATGATCATGTCAACTTCAAGAATCGAAATCCATTTCATCAGTTCATTTGTTTGCAAGCTCTTTAGAATCTCTACTCATATTGGAGAAACTAAGAAGAAGAGAAGGGGGGGGGGGGGAGAGAGAGAGAGAGAGTGTCGCGGCCCCGAACCCCGCGGGCCCGAGATCGCGAGCTGGACGTCGACTTAAACAATAAACTCTAAAATAATGGAGATAAAAATTTCCTTTTATACCCAAAAGATGATAACACAAGGTTTTGTAAATCAATTTGAACAACAAAGTAAAACTAGTATAAACTCCATAAGCTTATACACCAAAGTTACAAAATACACAAATCCTAGTGACGTCAATGTTTGGTACAAATATCCCCAAAAGGTTACACATTGATATAATGTAAACCAACCTATACAACTCTCCCCAAAAGAATGTATCCACACTCGACGTCCTCTTTCTCGTGATCAGCGAGACTAATCCTTAGCACCTGGGGGGGGGGGGTTAAGGAAAAACAAAGATAAAAGAAAGGGGGTGAGATAAATCTCAATAAGTTACTAATGCAACTACATGACATGCTAAGATGCAATATACAGTAATAAATCATAGCTAGCACATAGCATTTATCACATAACAGATAGCAGCGGAAATAAACACATAACAAAGGATATTAGCCAAGGTTTCCAAACCGATACATCCAAATAAAGGATCGCTGCGCAGCTTCAATAATCAACAAATCACATCTTCATAATAGCATGAGAGCCGAAGAGAAACCCCCGGTACCGGAACAATAACCATAAGAGTGTCACAAAGGACAAGAGCCATGCCACAAAGTCATGCTCGGTAGCTAGATACATTCATAAAGGAAGCTAACTTGTCTTTTCCAAGGCCAATCTGGAAAAGGGTATAGAAGGGGGCAAAACAATGGTCAACATTATAATGGACTTGGCTTTGCCATTATAATCTTTCCCATCGCCCGATGCAACAAATATGCCAGCTGGGCTTCCAAATAAATGCTAAGTAATAATATTTTAGCATGAATAAACAACTTAAGGTTCCAAAGTAGGGAACCATTCCAAATAAATTACCGCAAAGGTAAACCAATCCAAACAACACATCAAGGATGAACCACATTCCCAATTAACACTTAATTGATTCAAACACAAACTTGATCACAAAGGACCCAATTCTATCACTAGAGTGTACTACAATGATCACTAAGGTCAACTAGAAGGACACCCAAGACTTAGACCAAAACGCATTCTTCAATCACACAAATTAACAAATGTAAACTTTCAGAGGTTCTGTGTGGCCGCCCACCAGGGACTGTGCGGTCGCCCAAAAAGCCCTCAAACAAGAACAAAAGCTTTCAGATAGATGTGCGGTCGCCCAGACATTTTTGGGCGGTCGCCCAATCTTCTGAATTGCCGGAATTCGGGAAGGAAGAAATGGGTTCTTCATTTTCTTATCCAATTCACACAATACTCAAAATCAAACACAACCAACAAGTTTGCTAAGGTACCCAAACAACATTTAAGTTTAAGGGAACCTAACTAACACCATTTATCAACCCAAAACCAAGATTGAATCATGACATTCATCAAATCACCATTTTAGCCAAAAACTCAAATAAATTCCAAATCAATTCCAACTCAACCAAACTTCAAAGATAACAATTAAAGCATTGTAGAAACATGTTATGAGCATTTTAGCATAAAATAGGGGGAAAGCAACTTACTTGAAAATAATGAAAGTTGACGGAATTCGAATATTTTTGATTCTACGCGATCCTATCGACGATCTAAACACATTTCAAGTTTTAAGAAATGAGAGATTATGACAGGAAGATGAAGAAAATGAAGAGAGAAGTGAAAGAGAAAAACTTACCCTTTTTCTTTTGAAGAGAGAGAGATGAGCTGGGAAGAGATGGAGAGTGAGGGAGAAGAGAAGGAGTAGGGAGGGAGTAGGGGAAATAATTTAAAGAATTTACACTTAGGCCCCCTCCCCAACTACTAACACAAATACTTACACTCCCTACTAACAATTAAGACCAAATAATACTACACTAGCACAATTGACTCAAATAAAATGCTAGGCATAATTATTATAACACATAAATATTTAAATAAATAATAATTTAAATAAATAATAATTTAAATAAATAGATAGGCAATTAATTAAACAATAATCATTTATTACTAATAAAATAGAGCCTATATTTCGGGTCGTGACATTCACTCCCCCTTAAAGAAAATTCGACCCGAATTTTAACGAGACTCACCTTAAACAAAAAGCCACGGAAATTTCCTCTCGATCTCATCTCGGAGCTCCCACGCCGACTCCTCGATATTATGATTCCTCCAAAGAACTCTAACCAACGCAATGCTTTTGCTCCTCAACTCTTGGACTTTAGAATCTAAAATCCGAACCGGTCGTTCCTCGTAAGTCATATCGGGCTCAATATCCTCCGGTATCCCCGGTAACACGTGAGATGGATCATGAACATACTTCCGAAGCATAGAAACGTGAAAAACATTGTGCAACCGGTCTAAAGATGGCGGTAACGCAAGTCGATACGCAAGAAGTCCAACCTTTCCCAAAATCTCAAACGGGCCAATAAACCTCGGAGCCAATTTACCCTTCTTCCCGAACCTTCGGATACCCACCTTCGGAGATACTTTCAAGAACACAAGATCACCGGTCTGAAAACTAAGATCTCGTCTTCGGTTATCTGCATAGCTCTTATGTCGACTCTGGGCTGTTTTCAATCTATCCCGGATAACTCTAACCTTTTCAACTGAATCCTGAAGCAAATCAATACCCACAATCTTCGCTTCACCAACCTCATCCCAACAAATAGGCGATCTACATTTCCTCCCATACAAAGCCTCATACGGTGCCATCTCGATACTAGCCTGATAACTGTTGTTGTAAGAGAACTCCACTAACGGTAAATGTCTATCCCAAGAATCGGAAAAGTCTATCGAACAAGCTCGCAACATATCCTCAAGAATTTGAATAGTCCTCTCGGATTGACCGTCGGTCTGAGGATGAAAAGCTGTACTAAAACGAAAATCTGAACCCAAAGCTTCCTGAAACGCCCTCCAGAATCTAGAAGTAAACCTCGGGTCTCGATCTGACACAATGCTAACCGGAACCCCATGCAATCTCACAATCTCTTCAATGTAAAGGGTCGCAAGTTTTTCCATCGAGTATCTGATGTCAATAGGCAAGAAATGGGCACTCTTGGTCAATCTATCCAATATTACCCAAACACTGTCATACTTCCTACGGGTACGAGGTAGTCCCGTAACGAAATCCATAGTCACATGCTCCCATTTCCACTCGGGAATCTCTAACGGCTGAAGTAGTCCCGCGGGTCTCTGATGCTCGGCTTTGACCTGCTGACAAGTTAAACACTTCGAAACATACTCGGCTATTTCCCTCTTCATGTTATTCCACAAAAAATGTTGCTTCAGATTCTGATACATCTTCGTACTACTTGGATGAATAGTATATCTCGATTTGTGACCCTCATCTAACACTTGCCTCTTTATCCCACCAACATCGGGTACGCACAAACGACCACGGAAATTCAACACTCCACTCGAGCTAACAGAAAAATCCTCGAAATTCTTTTCCTTCAATTTACCCATTATCTTCACCAACTCGGGATCTTCTTTTCGAGCTTCCTTTATCCTCTGAATTATGGTCGGAGACACCCTAATATTCGCAAAAATAGCCCCATGTCTCGATTCACGAGGAGACCAATCTCGAACATCCTCAAGCATTTTCCACTCACGGACCATCATCGAAGCCACATAAGATTTTCTACTAATCGCATCGGCTACCACATTCGCCTTTCCCGGATGATAAGAAATCGTACAATCATAATCCTTCAACAATTCCATCCATCGGCGCTGTCGGTTGTTCAATTCCTTCTGAGAGAATAGGTACTTCAAACTCTTGTGATCGGTAAAAATCTCAAACTTCGCCCCATAAAGGTAATGCTTCCACTTGTGCAACTCAAAGACTATCGCCGCCAACTCCATATCATGAGTGGGGTAATTCTGTTCACTAGGGGTCAACTTCCTCGAAGCATAAGCAATTACCTTCCTGTTCTGCATCAAAACACAACCCAAACCCTCTTTCGAAGCATCACTATAAATCACTAGGCCATCGCTCCCATTAGGCAAAGTCAAGATCAGTGCGGTAGTCAACCTCTTCTTCAATTCCTCGAAACTCTTGTCACATTTCTCAGTCCATACAAACGGAACATTCTTCCGGGTCAACTGAGTCATCGGAGTAGCAATCCTCGAAAACCCCTCAATAAATCTTCGGTAATACCCGGCTAAACCAAGAAAGCTTCTAATCTCTGTCACTGATTCGGGTCTCTTCCAATCCACTATAGCCTCTATCCTTGAAGGATCCACCGAAATCCCATCTTTAGAAATCACATGGCCCAGAAATGATACTTTCTCGAGCCAAAATTCGCATTTGCTAAACTTCGCAAACAATTTCTCTCTCGCAAGAACGGATAAAACTGTCCTCAAGTGTTGCTCGTGCTCCTCTCTAGATTTAGAGTAAACAAGAATGTCGTCGATGAAAACCACCACAAACGAATCAAGATAAGGATGGAAAACTCGGTTCATCAAATCCATAAACACGGCCGGCGCGTTAGTCAACCCAAATGGCATAACCAAGAATTCATAATGACCATACCGAGTGCGAAAAGCAGTCTTCGAAACATCTTCCGATCGAATCTTCAACTGATGGTAACCACTCCTCAAATCAAGCTTAGAGAACACAACTGAGCCTTGAAGCTGATCGAATAAATCATCGATGTGAGGTAGAGGATACTTGTTCTTCACCGTAACCTGATTCAACTTTCTGTAATCGATGCACAATCTCAAGGAACCGTCTTTCTTCCGCACAAATAAAACCGGTGCTCCCCACGGGGAAACACTAGGGCGGATATACCCTCGATCAAGCAACTCTTACAACTGAACCTTTAACTCCTTCAACTCTGCGGGAGCCAACCTATAAGGTGCTTTCGAAATTGGAGCCGTACCCGGCAAAAGGTCTATACAAAACTCAATCTCACGATCGGGAGGCATATCATACTCGGTAGAGAAAACATCGGTAAATTCCCGAACTACCCGAACACTATCCAAACTAGGGGATTCCTTCCTAGTATCAAGAACACTAGCCAAATACCCCTCACAACCACTATGCAATAATTTTCTCGCTTTCAAATAAGAAATTAAGCGAACCTTTCTACTCAGAGGACTAGCCTCAAACACAAATTTAGGAACATCGGGAATAGAAAAAGTAACAGTTTTCTTACGGCAATCAACGGAAGCATGAAACTTGCTCAACCAATCCATACCCAAAATGACATCAAAGTCTTGGATAGGAAGAACTACCAAATCCGCACAAAGGACACGACCACAAATAACCACATCACAAGCACGAAAGACTCGATCATAAATCAAGCATTCTCCTATAGGGTCGACACCTCTAGCACGTACGGTAAAGACTCAAATGCAGCATTTAACAGAGAAGCAAATTGCACAGAAATGTATGAATGAGATGATCCTGGATCTACTAACGCTCGTGCGCTCACACTAGATATAGAAATAATACCTCCAATAACTGTAGGATCATCGTTCGCCTGTTGTTGATTCATGGCATATATCTTTCCTTGAACTTTGGGCTTCCAGCGGCATCCCTTTTCTGACCCTGATTAGTACCAACCCCTGACCCGGATGACTGACCTCGGTACCTCGTGCAATCTCTCGCAAAGTGCCCCATTTCACCACAATTGGTACACTTGCCTTTCTTTTTCCAACACTATCATCCGAATGGCCTACCTTCTGACAAAGGTACAAGGCTTCCTATTCTGAATCCCCGGAGTAGTACTCGGATTCCTCGGTGTGGTTTGCCCCTTAAACTGAGATGATGCTCCGGGGTTACCTCGGTTGTCGAAACGGTGTTGAGGTTGAGACTTAGCATGGCTTCCCGGTTTACCCGTACCCACAACCTCGGTTTTCCTTTTGTGCTCCCCAATATCTTGCTCGATCAAGTAGGCTCGGTCTACCGCATCTTGGAAGGTCACAATCCGTTGGGCAATAAGTTGAGTACGGATGGAGGTCTTCAATCCCCGAATGAATCTCATAGCTTTTTGTTCCTCGGTCCTCACCAAATAGTCACAATACCGGGCTAATTCTGTGAACTTAGCCGAGTATTGAGCTATAGACAACAAACCTTGCTCCAAGTTTAGCAGCTCGATCTCCTTTCGGTTTTGATCAACAACCGGAATGAAATGTTCCTTAAATTTGCGCACAAACAACTCCCACGCATACACCGTGTGAGTGTCATCCCAACTAGCTTTAACCCCTTTCCACCAATGCTCGGCGGCACCCACAAGCTTATAAGCCGCGAACCGGACCCTATCATCATCCGTGCAACCAAATACCTCATAAATCTTCTCCATCGACTCAATCCACAACTCGGCTTTCCGAACATCGGGTTCACCGTCGAACTCTGCCGGTTTCAGTTTCAAGAATTGCTCCAAACCATAACGGGGTGGTGCTTGCTCTACCCTCGGACCTTGATCATGTATGGCCTTCATGGCCGCCTCGAACATGCCTTGAAACATAGCACGTGCTTCTTCCCTTGTGTCATTCTGATTCTGTGCCCCACTAGTACCTCCTCTGTTTCTTCTTCCAGACATTGCGAGTAATTACCTACATAAGACATCAACCGTTACTCACTCCGAACACAACTACCCACCTAGGTCATACTAATCCACCTAGACTTATACTTAGAGCCAAACCATAGCTCTGATACCAACTGTCGCGGCCCCAAACCCCGCGGGCCCGAGATCGCGAGCTGGACGTCGACTTAAACAATAAACTCTAAAATAATGGAGATAAAAATTTCCTTTTATACCCAAAAGATGATAACACAAGGTTTTGTAAATCAATTTGAACAACAAAGTAAAACTAGTATAAACTCCATAAGCTTATGGAGTTTATACTAGTTTTACTATGTTGTTCAAGTTGATTTACAAAACCTTGTGTTATCATCCTTTGGGTATATAAGAAAATTTTTATCTCCATTATTTTAGAGTTTATTGTTTAAGTCGACGTCCAGCTCGCGATCTCGGGCCCGCGGGGTACGGGGTCACGACAGAGAGAGAGAGAGAAATCTTGGAAAGGGAAGCATGGTATAAACACAAGGCATGAAGTAGTTGAAGCAATAGTCTTAGTGACCAAAGGATGGAGTGCTTCTGCTATAACACATGGGCACTTCTCCATGTTTCCTATATATATCGTTTACTATTTTACTTGTCTAATGAAACTGGGATTCAATAAGTTGACATGTTAGTGTTAAGAATATGGTGGAGAGGAGTATGATAATATATTGTTTATTCTCCAACTAGTTGGAGAATAAGATGGAGCGGGCGTGTGGAGCGGACCGAGACTGAATAGAATGGACCGAGCTTGACCAAGTCAACCAAAAATGATCTTCTCACTTGCCATTTTTCATTGTCACAAAAAGTTCTTCACATTTCTACAATTTCAGCGCAAAAATGCATAAACAAAATATAACTAGTGAAGCAAGTATTTATATCATTAAAACGTTGATGGAGGGAGTATTGATTTATGTATATAATCCTCTAGAAACTTCGGATCGAGATCAAGAATACCAGTAAGTAGGATAAAGCAAGATTTTATTTGATACTAGTGCAACAATTAAACGTTTCAAACCCTAAATTCGACAGTCGACCTGTAAAGAATACATCATCGACCGCATGTCCGACATCGACCGCATCATCGACCGCATGTCCGACCGCACCATCGACCGCAACATCGACTGCACCATCGACCGCACCATCACCACCCGAAACATCCGGATCACATGATCCGGACCCACATGATCATTCCATATCATAGTTTGTTATATTTAGTAAATATCTTCATTTCAAATGTAAAGATTGATATTATCTCTTGTATAGATTAGAAGATTGTGCATATCCTCTGTTAAGAAACCTTAGGATCACTTGTATATATATTCTGTAACTCCATCAATGAAAAGTATCTTTTGCCATTTTCTCTTCATGGTACCAGAACCCTAATCGATCCAAACACATTTCTTATTTTCTTTGGCCGCCTCCCACCATGACCAACTCCGGTGCTTCTTCCTCCTCCTACCTTCATAACCCCGCCGACCCCAACAACCCTCTTATTCTTGTCGACCTCTCCAACTGCACAATGCTCACACCTTTAACCTATCTTGCCTGGGCATCCCAACTTACCTCTCTTCTCTTTGGATTAGACCTTCTCAAGTATGTTGATGGTTCCTACCCATCCCACCCGAAACAATCACCACCGACGCCAAAACCACCGCAAACCCTGCCCATATCACCTGGCAACGTCAAGACCGACTCATCCTTGGTGCCTTTCTTGGCACCCTTGACACTGCAGTAGCACCCCTTGTTTACCAAGCAAAAACCTCTCATGAAGCCTGGGCCATTCTTCAATCAACCTATGCCAATCCCTCCCGTGGCCACATTATCCAACTCAAAGATCACCTTGCCTCCATCACCAAAGCCTCACTATCAATCACCGACTACATGCAGTCAATCAAAACAACCACTGACAAACTTGCTATTCTTGGAAAACCCATGGATTCCGAAGACATCATAGCCAAAATTCTTCAAGGCCTTGACTATGAACCCTACAAATCCATTATTGACTCTGTCCGTGCTCGTGACAACCCCATATCCTTTGAAGCTCTCCACGAAAAGCTTCTTCACCATGAGCTCACCCTCAAACACCAAAACCCTAACCCGGCCGCACATCAGAACTCCAACCCTACTCTTCCAATGACTGCCCACGCTGCTCAGTTCCAACCCCGATCTACTCCCCGCCCACATAATCCTCTACCCAACCCGACCGCACCTCCCCAAACTGACTCTACCGCACCCCCACCCCACTCGACCGACCACCCTCCCAACCCGACCGCACCTCCTCAAACTTCCTCGACCGAATCCCCACCCCAACCGACCGCCACACCGACCGTACCATCACCCCCACCCTCTAATCCTGTTACCCACACCCGCTCTATCATCACCCGACTGTCCAACAACATAAGTAAACCCAACCCCAAATACGCCAATCTCACCACTCTTTCCTCCCCCACCGCCCTTCCTACCACCACCAAACAAGCCCTCTCCACCCCTCACTGGCATACTGCTATGCTTGACGAATACAATGCCCTTCTCCGTAATAACACCTGGACTCTTGTGCCTTCCCATCAGGCACCCAACATCGTCGGGTGTAAATGGGTCTTCCGGATCAAATACAACCCAGACAACTCCATCCACAAATATAAAGCTCGCCTTGTTGCCAAAGGGTTCCATCAAAGACCTAGCCTCGATTACTCCGAAACCTTCAGTCCTGTTGTCAAACCTGTAACCATCCGTCTTATCCTCTCTCTTGCCATCACCCACGGTTGGCCACTCCGTCAACTAGACATCAATAATGCTTTTCTCCAAGGTCATCTCTCTGAAACAGTCTACATGTCTCAACCCCCGGGTTTTGAAAGTACCACCCACCCATCTCACGTTTGCAGCCTCTCAAAAGCTATCTATGGCCTCAAACAAGCCCCTAGGGCCTGGTACACTGCTATTAAATCCTTTCTTCTCTGTTTTGGCTTCACCTCCTCTATTGCTGATCCGTCTCTATTTATTTACAACAAAAACTCCCACTCCCTTCTTCTTCTTGTTTATGTCGACGACATTATCATCACTGGTCCCTCCGCCACTTTTCTCACCTCCTTCATCACAAGCATTTCCTCTCACTTTTCTCTTAAAGATCTCGGTCCCCTCTCCTTATTTCTTGGCATCGAAGTCACCCCTACCTCTAACGGCCTCTTCCTCACCCAGTCCAAATACATTACTGACCTTCTTACCAAACATGATATGCTTTACTCTAAGCCTTCTCCCACTCCCATGGCCACTTACCCACCCCTCTCGGCTACCCCTCACACACCTATTTATAACCCCTCGGAGTATCGTGCTCTCATTGGCAGTCTCCAGTACCTCTCCCTCACCCGTCCTGACATTGCCTTTCTGGTAAACAAACTTGCCCAATTCTTACACCACCCTCAAGAATCACACTGGACTACACTAAAACGTCTTCTACGCTACCTTCATGGTACAATTCATCTCGGTCTTCATCTCTATAAATCCTCACCTACATCTCTTCATGCTTTTTGTGACGCCGATTGGGCTGGTGACAAAGACGATTTCATCTCCACCACCGGTTTCATCGTGTATCTTGGCAGGAACCCCATCTCCTGGTCCTCCAAGAAACAACGGGCCATTGCTCGGTCCTCCACTGAGGCCGAATTTCGGGCTATTGCTGCCACTACTGCTGAAGTTCTTTGGGTTACCAACCTTCTCTCTGAACTTCGTCTTTCTCTCCCCTCTTCCCCGGTGATCTACTCTGATAATCTTGGGGCCACCACCTACTCTGCTAATCCGGTTTTCCACTCTCGTATGAAGCATCTTGCCCTTGCCTTTCATTTTGTTCGAGAACAGGTTCAGCTTGGAAGCATTCGAGTTCAGCATATCTCCGGCAAGGATCAACTTGCAGACGCCCTCACCAAACCTCTACCTCGTACCCAGTTCACAGCATTAATCTCCAAGATCGGACTTACTCTTGGATCGTCCGTCTTGCGGGGGCGTGTAAAGAATACATCATCGACCGCATGTCCGACATCGACCGCATGTCCGACCGCACCATCGACCGCAACATCGACTGCACCATCGACCGCACCATCACCACCCGAAACATCCGGATCACATGATCCGGACCCACATGATCATTCCATATCATAATTTGTTATATTTAGTAAATATGTTCATTTCAAATGTAAAGATTGATATTATCTCTTGTATAGATTAGAAGATTGTGCATATCCTCTGTTAAGAAACCCTAGGATCACTTGTATATATATTCTGTAACTCCATCAATGAAAAGTATCTTTTGCCATTTTCTCTTCACGACCTCCTCACTATATAACAATATATGTGTTTTTTCTCTAGCCATATAAGTCCATAATGTTGTTTCATTTTCTTGATTGGGTCCCCCAATGTGATTAAAAAGTGAAGAGGGAGGGGACAAAGAAGGCCTTCAATATCTTCAAATTCATTTTCAAGGTTCATCAAATCCAAACATTTCCATGTTCTCTTAAACAACCTCCTACATTACCTCCATTTATTGCACCCCTTATATTTTCCCTACCTCATACTCAACATATATACATACACACACATATAAATGTATATCTCTATATATATAAACTTCAGTTGATAGACCTAACACACAAATTACTGAAACTAGCTACAACTAATTACAAGAAACCTTCACTTTTGAACTTCTTTGTGATCAACAATAAACCTTACAAGAACATGTCTTTCCCTTTTTATCATCTTCTTTTCCTTCTCCTATGTGTTGTTTCTCCACATGCATGCAGTTCCCGCCATCTTAGCTTGCTGAACAAGGAATCGAAAAACGAACTTCGCCTCAGTGGAAAGGTGAGTTCAGTTAATTGTATTCATATGTCCTCAGTTGAGTGTCGCGCACGAAACCATGACAAATACCTACTTTTTTAAAACGAAATATACAAGTCTAAGTAACTAGATATGGTGTTGTATCATTTTTTCAGGATTTTTCGAAGCTAGATGAAGTAGCTGAAAATACTGTGATTGTGCTAAAGCTCAGGCGGCGATCTATCTTTGAAGAACTCTATCCTGAGGAAATACAAATGACTGGATTTGAAGGAAAAAAATCAGCACAAAGTTTTGATAAAGCAAACAGTATGAAGCAGTATGATGTGATCAATTTGGAGGAAATGAACATGAATAAAGGTAAGTAAGAAATATTTCTTCTTCTTCTTGAGTTATTTGAAATAATTAATTAATTATTATTTTTATTATTCATTTTCTTGCAGTCAATTATAATTTGCTTTACTGGAATATTGATGTCAAACTAATAACTGTCGATAATTGCAGGAATTGATCATAAAAAACCTTCTTCTCAAGAAGTTTCCCAGGAAACTACTAAAATAAAGGTATTTATGTTATTCAAGATTTATAGTATATATACACTTTCAGGTTATTATTATTATTTCCATTAGATAATCCTAACTTTTCATGCATGCATGTCTCATGCATAACAAGATGCAAGTACATTAACATGGAAGTCTGCAACTATTCTTTGCAGGGACGGAAAACTCAAGCTCGATTGACTATGGAATCCAAGAACGAAGATGATAACGATGAAAATATAAAAACCGAAGAGAAAGACGTGGTTGAAGATGTAGTAGTCATGGATTACGCAAAACCCCATCGCAAACCCCCTATCCACAACTTAGAACCCTAAACATATACCAATATATACTAAACCTTCATCAAAATCATACAATATAAGTTTCCTCCTTTTTTTTATTCTTCTACTAGTAATTATGTGAGAAAAATATATTGTGTTAGAGGGGGTGTCATTTGTAAACAAACCCTTTTGAAAAATATTATCAAGTTGACATTTTTTTTGGTTGTTGTTGTTTTTAAGGTGTGACAAAAAATGATGTGATGATGATTTTGTGTATGATATGATGGTCCCTTGGAGGTTGGATTTTGGGTTATTATTTACTGAATAATGTTGTTGATTATTATTTTTAATACTATACAATAAAGGAACTATATATAAACGACATGAATGTGTGGTTGATTTGTTGGGCCCATGTTGTAAATATTGGTTGGTTTTGTTCTTAAATGAGGATGACAGTTATGTTAGTTTCTGCACTTTCAGTTGGCTGTCTCAATGATCCATTTTTTTATTTATTATTATTATTATTATTATTATTATTATTATTATTATTATTATTTAATATTATGCACTTTCGTATGAAAAAAAAATATGGATCGACATATGTCAAGGATTTAGGTGTTTTAATTGGGTAATAATATGTGTGTTTCAATAAGATTTTGGGTATCTAGACGGTCTATCTCGCAAAGAGGAACGTTGCCACTACACAAATTAAATTCAATTTTTTTTAAGAATATGAACACTTGCTTTATTAGCCGTGTTTTTATAGAAATGAGAATAACTATAAGAGACAATGAAAAATAGCAAATGGGAATATCAATTTAGGACGGAGGAGTACTGTCAAACATTATACTACCTATGTCCCTAAATGAGTGTCCAAATTTCATTTTAAGGGACATAACTTCTTGTACAATTTGGTGGCAAAATTCATATATAATCTTGTAATCCTCTTTACAAACATTTAATTTTTGCAAATATAAAGAGATCGGTGAAAAAAAAATTCGAAAAAAAACATTTAGGGACAAAGTTATGATCAAAATGGACACTCATTTAGAGACAGATGGAGTATTATTGATTGGAGCAATGCTAGGGTTACAAAAACTTCTTACAAAATTTTGGGTCTACAAACATAACATCCGATCATTCACTCTCAACTGTATTTGTAACTCAAATTTTGTAAAAAGTTTTTGGTCACTTTAGTATTACTCGATTGATAGACTAATGTTATCCACTTATTTGTCTCATTACCAACAAGTCCTAATTATTTGAATTCACATTGTACTGTATACATAAATTTATTATTTCATTTTAGTTCAGAAACATAAGATATATAAATAATAAATACACTTATGTTTTAACTATATATGATTATGTGTAGTGGTGTAACTAAACATGATTTGCACCTTGTACCAAATTACCAATAGCTAAGGAAAATGCCTCTAACCTAATAAATCATACTCCCACCAACCCCTTTCCCCTGGCGGCTGGTTTTCTGATGTGAGAGAGAGAGAGAGGGGGGGGGGGGGGGAGGAGGGGGAAGGGAGAGAGAGAGATTCTGCCTTGAGTAAATCATACTCCTTCACTCCTTCTGTCCGTCCCAAAATAAATGTCATACTTTCCATTTTAGTCTGTCATCCTATACTACACATTTCAATTAGTAGTTACAATCATTGCAATGCCATGACCTACTAGTATGAATAGATCAGGGTAATCTAGGAAACATAACTAAAAGCTTAAAAACATTACATTTATTAAGGGACGGAGGGAGTATATATTGTCCCAATCCTGTCTAAATAGGCTGGCTACCAATTAAGTTGAACCTTACTGAATAATGCCATATTTTTGCCCTCGACAGTGCTACGACCAATAATAACCTGGAAACATGCAGCTACAACAAATTTTGCGAGTTTGTTGGCATGTTTTTGGTACGTAAGAATCAAGTGCCACTGCAGTTGACAATGAATGGTTTTACGTAGTCGATAAATTCAGATGTCTTGATTCCCAGTTTCAGATCAATCTCTCCACCGCCTAACCAGAAGAAATCTGGACTAAGCTTTACAATCCCTTCATCCAATATCACCTGCAACCATTTAATAACAAGAATGAGAATCCACCCAAGATTATAACCGATGCTGCTGAAGTGAGGTTATATTTTTGTTTTGAAATTAGTACTCCCTCCGTCCCAAAACGAATATCCAAATTTACTCATGATCAATTGGACATTCATTTTGAGACGAAGGTCATAGTTGAAATGAAAAGAGTCCTACTTTGAGAGAAAATCCTTTATTCCCCTGTCCTCGTAAAAGTGCCATTTATTAGTACCACTACCTCCGTCCCAACATGAATATCTAAAAAAAAATAAAAAATCCAAATTTACTCTTGATCAAGAGAAAATTTGAAATCTTTTTGGCCATTCATTTGGGACAGAGGGAGTAGTATATAACAAAAAGAAGACAGGCATATTTATGATGGAGGTTTACAATATTCACCCTTTTCAGTTTTCACCTATTAAAGCAATTTGTTCGCTTGTACTGATAATTTAGAGATCAAGGGATATACAGTTGAGTCTTCCTTATTTTTCAAGTAAAACTAACACATGACACAAATTTAGGAACCCGGGTGGTTGTTTTTCAGTTCTAAGTTACCATTTAGACCGCACTAAAACTACTTTTACCAAACTTAATGCAGGAACATGTCCTTGGCACAAAGACGAAACAGCACATGTAAGGTTATTGTAGGCTAATTACCTACAAGTCTACACAAAGCATGCCTGCTACTCCTACTCCTAAATGGGCATACATTCAGACAAGACTATGATTGGGTAAATACATACTCCGCACCATTCAAACAAGATGACATTTCACGTGCTAGAGTAGTGACTTAAATTTGGTGAAAACATATGAGTGGTTAAATCTTACTAGCTGTGCAATAAAATGTTACTTCATCCCAAAATGAGTGTCATTTTCCTTGGAAGATAATAAATTTACCTAGGTCAAATTAGTCCTAGAGTGCAATTGCTTACCTATAGTGTGGACACCAAGAGTATTCATGTACAGGTGCTAGTAACGTGGCCCAAAAGTCAACTTCATAAATTTTCATGAAAAATAAGTAACGGAAACTCATTCTGGGACAGAAGGAGAACATTATCTTCAAAATCTTAAAAGGAACATAAGCTTGAGACACAGTACAAAAACCATTTATATCTACAAGTAAATACTCCCTCTGTTCCAGAATGATGTTTCTAATTTCTATATTTTTTTTGTCCCAAAAAGTTAGCCTCGTTTCTATAATTGTGGTACTAAAGTGTATGAACTACCAAAACTACCAAGCTAAGGCCATCATATATTCATGGTTTCTTGATGAACTTCTCTGATAGTAGCCATTCATTAAGGATAACTATGTCAATGAGAATATATTGTTAAATAGCTTGAATAATCAAATGGGACTATCTTCGTGTGACAGAGGGAGTTGTAGTTTCGAGGGCAGTCATCTATAGATACGGGTAACCAAAATCTAGCCTTCTAGACTTCACTCAGCCTCGGCTCGTTAGAAGCTTACCTTGCACTGAAGTTGAGTCAAGCTCAAACATGCTTTTAGTGTCCAGGTACTAATGAGCCACACAAGGCTTGGCATGAATAAACTCGCTAAACAGATAGATGTATAATGCTGTGGACCAACATCTTGATGCAAAGAGTCTTGATTCAAATATTGTGATTATCATTAAACCCCACTAAGTTAGTAAGTTGCGCAATTGATGCAAAGAGTCATTGATCCAATTGATCAATGTTGTGGACCAATATCTAAAACCCTAGAGCTTAGACAAATTTCAGTCTTTAGCTCTAGGGACATATTTTTGACAGGTATGATTTAAGACTAGCAAGCCAATTCTAACAGCTGTCATGACGTTAGGCTGGACTCCATTTATGAATGAAATATTAACACATACGTATCAAAGTTAAGTACTCCAATTTCCATCAGCCCCTCTCCTCGCTTGTGTCTCCCTTATGTAATCAATCACTTGATGTACAGATAGAACCTGACCCAAGCAGCCAAACCTTAGGACCCTATCTGCTCAGGCTATATCAAACACAAGAAAACCATGAAAGTGCTGTTGTCTGAAATATATACTCCCTCTGTCCCATCTTAAACTTCAAAGTCAAAGAAATTGTCAACTTAATTGTAGTTTGACTACAAATTTACAAAAAAGTTAATTATCCTAATGAAATTCTGAAAATTGTAATTGATCCACCATTAATAATACTCTCATAAATAATTTTTAATTTTTCATTAGAATAATCAAAATTTCTGCAATTTTTTGGTCAAAGTGCAATGAAGTTGACAATTTTTGCATTGACTTTGAAGTTTAAAATGGGACGGAGGGAGTAGGTCACATGCGACAGGTCATGTGCATTAACAAGAAACTTCAGAAAGCTCATGAAAGGCATGTTGCGAATAAGCATAAATGAGTAAATTCTTGAGTCAACTTCGGTTATCGAACCCTTCCCCCATTCGCTTCCGTGGAAAAACTGTAGGTTCAGACAATAGCCCTATAGCTGCCTCCATCAGGAATAAATGATAAAATGACAGGTGCTGGTATGCATAACTATGATTTCTCCCCCCCCCCCCCCCTCCCCCCCCGTTTTTTATATATCTATCTATCTATTATTTTATTATCACTATTTTTTTCTTCTTCTCTTCTTTTCGTTTTCTATTTTTCTCCCCTCACCTATTCCTTATTTTAACCTTTTTTTTTTTACTTGCATCTTTTCCTTTACGATGACATATGAGGAGGATTCATGTTAGCCGACCCCAAACATTTTGGGACTAAGGCTTTGTTGTTGTTGTTGTTGATCTCAAACATTCCTGAACGAATTCAAATATACATGGAAGAGAATTACCGGAATGTTTGTTCGCATGCCAATACATGTTACACCATTGTGTTCATAACCAGTCAACTGTTGTGATACTTCTTCAGGAGCAAGCCTCACTGCATTTAAATAATAAAAAAGAAAGTGAAATCCATTATCATGTCTAGAAACAAGCTAGTATGAGCTTACAACAATAGTTGTAAGTAGCAATGTTGTAAGTAGCAATGTATCCCATCAATTGGAAAGCCTTGTGCTTGTGTAGTGGAATAAATAGGAAACTTCCGCTGAAATGAGCGCCCTTCCCAACGATAGGTTACATTCAGTTGTTCCATGAAGTTGAAATAACAGCCATTCATAACCCAATGCAACTCTTTAAAATGAATACAAAGAAAATGACACTTATAATTATGCAAGAAAATAGAATAACAAAGACATTTAGAATAACATACACTGAAGCTATCAAAAATAACTTAATGCTGGTACTAATTGTTTATAACACTCAAACTACAACCACAAAATAAAAGTTTCCCTAATTACTTTCATTCTTCTCCCTTCTTTGTTTTTAAGAAAGATTCAACTTTTTGTTCAATAAGTGGAAACTACATGGACATTATACTTACTTTATCAATCATATCACTCAAGTAGTAAAAATCATTCAGGGGTGTTAATATCAGGTTTGTTGCCACTATGACCCGTACACTTCATGAAAGGCTTTCCACAAGAAAGTAACATTCAGGCTCATGTAATAAAATCACCCATTCACATCTGTATAAAATTTTGATGGTAACATCGCCAACTTAGGAGGAGGGAGATTTTTTTTCCATATTATTCATTTAATGTTATTCAGAATCACTATCTCACAAAAGGAATAGAAAAGGATTGACAATTCAAGTTGACATTAATTTTTTTGACTATTTATGAATAACATTGGCAGAGATCCTAGCACTTAAATGACGACTATATGAAAATTAGAAAAAAGAGAAATTGATACTATTGTTCATCATACACATGACAAGTAAAATAGAGTTTATTTGGTTGCTAGCCACCTCTTAAAATAGAGGTCAGTTCTTTAAGCTTCACCAGAGACATCTAGCTAGAAGCCTATTGAGCATAATTTTTGACAATTCCTGCTTCTACTTGGCACTTATATCAGCTTTGTGGCAGATATGACACTATTTTACATGGCCCTATTTTATTGTACTAGTTCACATCTAGTTCTATTATCCTCACCCCCACCCCCCACAAACAAATTACAGGATATACTTGCTTAAAAATAGTAAGAAATATATCGTATGCAATATCTGATTATAATACCACCTCTTCAAGAGAACCAAAACAGGAAACTGAATTGCAGGTAGGATTGCGACCATTAAATTTTGAGTGGTCCAAAGAATATGAGATAGGAGCAAAAGTACTGAGCAATGACGAATTACCTCAATGAAAAATTTCTAAACATAACAGTTGGCATCATGATTCTCGCTCTAACAGTAATTTAGAAAACTGCTCCCAAATCCATATAGAAGACAAATGCAGTCCATATTTTCATTTGGAATACACTTTCAATTTTGTAACGCATTCAAATGCAACCGTGAGAACATATTCATATACTCCCTCTGTCCCATAACAAGGGCACAAATTTCCTTTGTGGGTGTCCCATTGATAAGTCACATTACCTAAAGAGGAGTGCTTTTAATATAGTTATATAGTAGGACCCACTAGTCATACTCACAACAACATCCACTCATTATTCTCTACATCACTTCCTCTCTCCTACTTTACTTTTCATACTCACAACACCCACCTACCAATATTTTGAATATAAATACTCCCTCCTTAATTCCCGTGCATACCCATTTTTGTGCCCCTTATGCATGTATATGCATGTACATATGTTACAAATGTGTGCAAGTATAGCATTCTTAATGCCACTCAGTATTTCCAATGCAACTATAATAAGATATTCAAATTTACATATACGTGCATGTGTGTCACAGTGGCATTACGAACAAAGTCATAAATAAGATCTCATTCAACATTCTATCAAAAGAAAAGATCTCATTCAACATTCTTATTTTGTGTTGGTTGAGCTAGAAGGCCGGTATTAGCTTAAAGTATTGACAAAAGCCAAAAGGGACCTAAGCGCACCCCTCTATTTTTGAAGAATCACTTCCAAAACCTTCACCAACTAATACATCTTTCTGCAAGTCAGACACTCCCTCCGATGCAACTAAAGAGACAGTTTTTTTGTTTTTTTTTTTTGTACTTTCAGGGTTCACCTAAACTAAGTTTTATAATTATTCACACATGTTTATCAAAATCACAAAAGTTGCTATCCTTGGCTCTTAAGTAGCTTCTACTATTATAATTTTATCTATTAAAACATGATTCAGCTATGCAAATTTTGATTTGATTTAGTTGCACATTTGACTTTAAAAAGTGAAAACTGGATTCTTTGAGCGGAATGGAGGGAGTATCTCTCTGTTATGAAGTAGTCTTGTTAGAGCACATTTAAAGGTTAAAAAATGTGGGGATATTGATGTTTCATGTTCGAAAGAGGTTGGAATACTTGAGAATAAATACCCTAGAAAACTCAAAATCCAAAAGGGGGTGGTTAAAAAGGCAATGAAAGTAAATCGCCAACCTTACAAATCCAAAGATTTAGTTCAAAAACCTTCAAACTTATAATTCAATACATATTTCTGAATGTCGTATAGCTTTTTAAAAATGATGAAGTACTCTTGTTGTAGCATCCTTATAACTTTAAAAAACAAAGCATGTTGAAGTCCCAGAACTTTAAAGTTCAAAGAGGTCCGTATTCACCAAATATCCATACATCTTTGCATGGCAATTGACAAGACATCTCTTTTATCACATACCAATCACAGACCACAGCATAGGTGACTCTGAAAACCAGCCTGAGTACTGGTTGATTGATTCTCAAATCTCAAGATTAGAATTACAAATACTGCCAAAGAAGTAATCACCATTAGTATCATTCATCAAGTCAGTTACTCTTTATGTCCCGAAATAAATGTTAATTTTTTAATTTTTTAAATTTTCTCTTGATCAAGAGCAATAATATTTTGGACATTCATTTCAAGATGCAGGTAGTAGCTTTTAGTTAGAAAAATATTTAGCATTTATATTTATACTAATTTCACCTAATTTTAAGTGCTTCCGTAGATATGTATATGCTTCTTACTTGGACAGGACCCTGTTGAAATTGCTTATATATGTTTGAGCTGGCAGGAAGGTAGTTTTATGACGTCGACTGAGCATTCATAGGCATCAAGGTTTTCTGACCTATTTCTACCAAGGCACCTCACGGGCTTCGGTATAAACTATGGTTTCATCCTAACGACATCGTTTCAGAGACGTGGTTCTGCTAGAATACGCCACTTATTTTACCTAAGTAGCCAAATTTCCGAATCACTTGGACCCACATGATATGGGTACATATCAATGTCATGTACTCCACAAATAAAGAAAAATTTCTAAATCAGTTGGACCTTCTAGTCAAGCGATGTACCAGACATACGTCTTACAAATTCGTAGTAGAAAGGTCATGCAAGGAAGTAAAAATATTTAGAATCTAGCTTATGTTCCCTAAACCAGATAAACCACTGTACTTCTCCCCTAGAAATACATGTCGAGTATCAACAGCAATGGGCAGGCGAAAGAACATTTGATGCCTCCCCATTACCACAGTACCCCTCCCCCTCCCCTCCTGAAAAATGATCAACACCCTTGCTGGTCAACTCATAACACATGCAATCTTCTAAGCCATAAAAACGAATCATTTCACTTGTGATTTTATCATACAGGAACATTAGCTTATAACCTCTAACCTAGACAACAACCAACAGCAAGATACATTGAACAAGAGATTTCTTAGAATTCTGGAGTTGGATTTGCAACAATATAATACTTATCTTATACTTTCAGAAACCTCAAGCTGCACCAGCTTATTTATAGGACCATAACGGAACTCATCCACAAAAAAGAGATATAGAAAAAAGGTGTTCCCTAGTGGATGTTTAGATGAGCATAATGGACTTTAACAAATGTATTGCCTTTTGTAAGATAGTAATGACTGAACACTTGATTTATCTCAGGTTACATGATGTGTAAGACAAGTCGAGATACACATCCAAGTCAAGTGATATGAAAGAATTCATTTTTATCATGCACATATTTGATAATAAGCTTATCTCATATCATTCGTTATGTTTGAAGTAGGATGAATCTAACAGGTGCAGGGGGGTTGTTTCACGTTTACAGACTGAAATGAGCTTAACATAGTTTTCATGCCCAAATGCCAACATAATATGATTCCTGAACCCATATCTTTTTGTATACCAAAAGTAGTCAACTAAGTTCAGAAATAAAGATCTCGAAAATGCCATGGATCATCTGCCAATTTTCCAATTTAAATGGGAAAAGCTTCCACTTGGATCTAGAAATGGTTCCTATCATATAACTGACTTCACTTACAGTTGAATTTCTTTTTAGGTATCTTGCCACCGTTGAGCAGATACAGAAAGTTTTTCACAGTCTCGGCGTTAAATCTAGCAGTGTACTGCAACAAAGACATGTTTGAATAGTTTTAGCAGCAAGGAGATTTGCATTTGAAAGAGGAGAAACAAACGAAAGGAGTGAGTACCTGAACAACAACGACATAATACTTTGAGTTGTTACGATCACTGCAATCAGTGACATTGGATGGGGCTTGAGTATTTACCTGAAACGAAGATATACAATATCAATAAATCCCGTGTGTGTTCCAGATTTGAGATTTTGGAATAAAGCTGAGAAATAATATTCCAGCTTGTTATGAAGCCTTTATTTCAGACGTTACAAACACCAGAATGACACAGACTCTCCTAGATATATTTCAAGTGCACCAACACATAAAGTTTAAGAAAATAGCTCCGGTAAGATTGGAAAGACTTGTGAAGCCCAATACTTCATTTGCATAAATCCAAGTCAGTGATAAACTTAATCTCCTATGGCTGTGGAGAACATTCCAATCAATCCAAAAAGGGTTAATTGCAGTTTAGACCCTGAATTCATATACCATTTCCCAAGACGGACCCTGAAATTATTTTTTTATCAATTAACGCCCTGACTTGAAAAAAAACTGTCAATTTAAGCCTTTTGACGGAATTCGTTAAAAAGTCAGTTAAAAAGCATGTGCTTGGCACGTGACTAACTGAAGTGGGTGGTTTGAAGTTGATGTTACCTTTAAGGTGTTTAAGTGACATATTTTAAAGCTAAGGGGATATAACAAAAAAATTAATATATACTTAACCCCTTCTTCTCCCTCCAGACACACACACACACACTCCTCTCTTTTTTTTCTCTCCCACAACACTCTCTAACTCCGGCGGACCACTGACGGGCCACCGTCCATCCCCATCTCTCACTCCGGCCCACACAGACCCCTTCTTTTTCAAATCCGTCAACATTCCCGACACCCACCGCCGCTCAACCTCATTCCCCACGCCCAATTTAAGACAGATCTGAAATCTCCTTCTCTTCACCCATGAATCAAGCAACGCCATGTTCGGCGGGTGAATCGAATTTGGGTACGGAATCGAGCAACGCCATGTTCGGCGGGTGAATCGAAGTTGGGTACGGAATCGATTGTTCTTGCCATCCATAAGATCTCGATTCAAACGTCAATGCCGTGAGATTGAAAAATTCCGGGAGTTGGAGAAACGACGTGGCCCAAAGCGGCGGATCATTGTGGGTTCGAATGGTGATTTTGATTTTGAACTTTTGAATCTGAGTTTCAGATCTGGGTAGTGGTAGGTGTGGTGATTTTGATTTTGAATTTTTGAATGGTGATGGTTGTGGTTGGTGTGGTGAGATGGTGGTGGTGGTCGGGTGGCGGTGGTGTGCGGTTGGATGGTTGTTCGACTTTTACAAATCTCCATTTAGTTTAAATCTTTTTTGTTTAAGTGATGGTGGCTAGCTGTGGGTTTCTGGCGGTGACGGTGAAGGTGTAGCGGCGGTGGCGTAGGTGATGGGGATGGTAGCTTGGCCGGTGGTGTTAATGTATATATGGGTGGTGATCGTCTGTGATAGAGGTTGTATGAGATGGTGGTGGAGAATTTAATTATCAGTTTTCATAATATTAAACTATTATTCTTTAATCCCGTGTCGGGAGAGAAAATCCTAATTTAAATGTGACGGAGGGAGTAATACTTATACGTACCGGTCTATCAAACGAGCCAAAATAAAAATTATTTTGGGAATGAGAGAGTAATTAAGAAGTAATAAAAAAGAAAATAAAATAGTTAATTTTCATTTTGTCTTGAAAGAAAATGATTATTTATATAAAAGATTTCTTGAAAATAGACACTCATTTTAGGACAAATATTTTTTGAAAATAGACACTCATTTAAGGACAGAGGGAGAATTTTGTTTTACCAGGTAAAGATTAAAACTACACAACTTTTTATTGCTTATATAATAATTTTTAATCCTTTAAGTTTCAAAATTTTCACTTAACCCCTTAATAGCTAATATCAATTCAAAATGACCTAATTATGTTAGTCACGTGCCAAGCACATGCTTTTTAACTGACTTTTTAACGAATTCCGTCAAAAAGGCTTAAATTGACAGGTTTTTTTCAAGTCAGGGCGTTAATTGATAAAAAAATAATTTCAGGGTCCGTCTTGGGAAATGGTATATGAATTCAGGGTCTAAACTGCAATTAACCCATCCAAAAATAACAATAAGTGACAATTTCTTTTTCCCATATCTCTATTTTAGCAGTAAATACATGGAACAATTAAACAAAAACTTCCTCCATACCATAAAAGGAGTCCAATTTAGAGAAGTCAAAATCAATATTGTAATTTTCTAAGATGTAAGTTTGGTGTGTAATTAGGTTAACAAACAATCCACAGTCCCTCCCTAATTGAATTAATGAAACGCAATCACCAAACTTAATTTTCAATAATCATAGCTGTGGCACTATGATCAGAGCAGATAGAGAGAGAGAGAGAGAGAGAGAGAGGAGAGGAACCAGAACAATGCTTTTGCAGAGATGATGGATGGAGGCGGCACAGAGAACGTCACGTCTGGCTTCGAATGGCCAACTGTAGTAATCGGAAGGGACACGCTTGAATGAGAAGTCTTTGACGCCATTTGCGCGAAGGATGGCGGAGAGACGTGCTTCGGTGGTGGTGGTGGTGGCGGCGGCAGCGGTGGAGAGAGAGGGGAAGTGAGAGAAGTGGTGGGGGTGGGGCAAATGAGAGAATTCGAGGGCGGTGATTCGTTGGAGGATTCGGGTTTGGATTCTCTCAAGCTCTGCTAATTCGGCCTCCATTTTTCTCAGTTTCCCCGTCAAGCGACGCCCCTCTATTCAAATAGTAGCTCAGACTAGAGCCCTCAATTTGGGATAACGGGACCGGACAAAATTATGATATCCCGCAAGCTATACAGGATGGGACGGGACGGTTCAAATTTATCGCGGGACTGAAATGCTCCGTTTCATCCTAAATTACATCGGGACGCGGGACAAATACGAGATAAGTTGACGCAATCACTCGATCACAAAAAATTGACGATTTTTTAAATTGAATTGAGCATTAAACCATCATTCGAAACAAGATAATCCAATGTTCATAACCCAAAATCCAAATGCTTAGTCCTTACATAAGTATTATAACAATACTAGATAATGCATCATCATAGTTGGAAACAAATCCAACAAATACTAATATTATGTCATTAAGCAGCAAGTTTGTTCATTTGAAACAAATCCAACAAATACTAATAATATGTCATTAAGCAGCAAGTTTGTTCAAAAGAAAAAAATTGAAGGCAGCACCCACAAGTCAGCATCTCTCAGCTCCTCTCAAGTCCCAAACTCCCAGCACACTACAGTCTTTACTCTCCAGCATCAACAGTGAACCAATGAACACAGCGAGTCAACAACAACTACTGCCTGCAACGTAAAGAAACAATCCTTATCAACAAGTTTAAAGCCAAGTATTTGCATAAACCAGTATCAATGAATAGTACTTAAAAAAATGTGGGACGTCCCGTCCCATCCCGTTTTGTCCCGTGTTCCAAACGGGATGTCCCGAATAGTTCCGCATTTATACGGGTTTATAGTATACTATCCCGTCCTGTCCCATATGTATGGCGGGACGGGACATCCCGACGGGATAGTCTCGAATTGACGGCTCTAGCTCAGACACGTACTCCAATTCGGATCTATTTGATGGATATTTGGGTTAAGTCCCATTCCATACTCCCTCCGTCCCATTTCACAAATTGCAATCATCAGTGCACGTGAATGAAAAATAAAATTAAAACAGTGATATATTGTGAGGATAAATATTCGAGTAGAAGAGATAAAGTGGGGTAAAGAAGTTGGTGTAGGAGGCCCATTTCTTTTGGGCAGCCCAGTTAGGGTTTGCGAAGCTCAATATCTGCCTAGCCCATTAGACTTACACCAACTTGTAGTATACTCCCTCCGCCTCATGAGAACTGATACTTATTTTCCTTTTCGTCCGTTTCACCTCAATTAAGACTGCCAAAAATGGTAAACTTTTTAATATTTTATATTCACCCAACCCCACCACTCATTCTCTCTCTTCTTCATTCTCCACCACTCATTTTATTCAACCAACACTACTATTTACCCCACTAATTCTCTCTCTTCATTTTCTACCACACATTTTCTTTATTTTATTAGTATTCCTTAGTTCTTGTGCCATTTACTTTAGTCTCAGTTCTCATGAAACGGAGTGAGTATGTTAAAATAATATTGACTTGGTCAATATTTGCTGTGCAACTTCCGATTGCTCCTATCTGCGCGTATGTTGTTGGGGAATTTCGTTTTTCAACCGGTAAGTGCAATTTCATCCTGATTTCATGTATGAGCCAAACTTTACTATTTCTCATACTCTTTTACTTTGTTTTTATTCCTGGTCGTCTATTATTGTTTTTATATACAAAAGGTCACTGATGTTATGATATTTATTGTGTGGATGTCCTTTGAAACCGAAGTTTACAAGATAATCTTTCGCGAAGCTTACTAGGGAAGCTTTGTAAATATCTTCAGCGAAGCTTACTAGAGAAGCTTTGTAATATCTTTAGTGAAGCTTATTAGGGAGCTTTGTAATATCTTTAGAGAAGCTTACAGAGGAAGCCAATTTCCTCCTATAATAGTAGGCTCTAGTTTTCATTTCAATACACCTCAGAAGTTCTTAACTTCTATCTTTCTCTCTTGTATACTCTATAATAGTCTTGAAATAAATATTCTCTATTAAGATTTTGCTCTTAATTCTCCAGTTTTATAACACGTTATCAGCACGACTTCGTTCTAGTTCCACATCCTGAGCTATAGTTACCAAAGAAAATGGCTAGCAGAGATGATGATGTGTGTCTTGCAGACAGTGCATCAACACATACTATACTCAAAAATAAAAGTACTTCTCTCAAGTGATAGTGAATGATGCTAATGTTAGTACAATATGTGGTAGTACAAAGATAATTGATGGCTCCGGAAGAGCTAACATAGTACTACAAGAGGAACAAAAATCAGTATAAAAAATGCATTAATCTCAACTAAGTCTCAAAGAAATTTACTATGCTTTTAAGATATTCGTGAAAATGGATATCATATTGAGACTGCTAATGATGGGAGATGGAATTTTATACATTACAAAGACTGAATCAGGTAACAAAAGTGTGGTAGAAAAGTTACCTGTATTTTCCTCTGGACTGTACTATACAAAGATTACACCGTTTGAAGTACATATGACAGTACACCCATAATTTACTGATATGAATGGTTTTATTATATGGCATGACCGTTTGGGGCATCCCGGTTCTAATATGATGCGAAGAATTTGAAAAATTCACATGGGCATCCATTGAAAAACAAGAAGATTTTTCAATCTAAAGATTCTCATGTGCTTCTTGCTCTCAAGGAAAATTGATAATTAAGACCAGCAAAAGTTGGAGTTGAATCTCCGAAATTTTTTAGAGCGAATTCAAGGTGATATATGTGGACCAATTGATCCACAGTGTGGACATTTAGATATTTTATGGTTTTGTAGATGCATCTACTAGATGGTCACACGTAAAGTTTATTATCAACTCGCAACTGGCGTTTGCGAGATTACTCGCTCAAATAATTCGATTACGATCACAATTTTTAGATTATGTGATCAAGACAATTCGCCTTGATAATGCTGGTGAATTTACATCAGAGGCTTTTAATAATTATTGTACATCTATTGGAATATATGTTGAACATCAGTTGCTTATGTTCACACAACAAAATGGTTTAGCTGAAGCATTTTATTAAACGAGTTCAGTTAATAGCTAGACCATTGCTTATGAGAGCAAAGCTACCTGTCGTAGCTTGGGGACATGCTGTGTTACATGCAGCAACACTTATACGCATCATGCCATCGAGTTATCATAATTTTCTCCCATTACATTGGCTTATGGTCAGGAGCCAAATATTTCCCATCTAAGAATTTTTGGTGGTGCGGTATATGTTCCAATTGCTCCACCACAACGCACCAAGATGGGACCCCAACGAAGATTGGGGATATATGTTGGTATGATTCTCCTTCATGATTCTCCTTCAATTATAAGATATCTTGAACCATTAACAGGAGATCTATTTACGGCACGTTTTGCGACTGTCATTTTGATGAAAAAATATTTCCAACATTAGGGGGAGAAATAATAAGCTGGAAAAGGAAATCAAGTGGAATACGTTGCAATATCATCTGATCCTCGTACAAAGCAATGTGAACTAGAAGTTCGAAAAATAATCCACTTGCAAGAAATAGCGAATCAATTGCCAGACGCATTTACTGACCTAAAAAGAGTGACAAAGTCACATGTTCCAGCTGTAAATGCTCCAATACGGATTGATGTCCCGATTGGACAATCCGTTCATGAATCTAAACCACGCCTGAAGCGTGGAAGGCCTATCGGTTCCAAAGATAAAAATCCTCGAAAGAAAAAAGAGCAAATTGTGAGAAAAACCCCGTCGAGGTAAACGAATCTCCTGAAGAGATACATGACAATCTGATCAAATACTTCTAGAAGAAGTTCAGGTACCTGAAATCATTGAGAATGATGAGATCTCGATCAGTTATGTCAATACTGGAAAAAGATGGAACCGAGAGGAAACAATTGTCGACAATATTTTTGCATATAATATAGCGCTTAATGTTTGGAAAATAACGAGGATCATGAACCAAGGTGTATCGACGAGTGTCGATACAGAAATGATTGGCCAAATGGAAAGACGCAATTCAAGCAGAATTAAACTCACTTGAGAAGCGTGAGGTTTTCGGGCCTGTAGTCCATACACCTGAAGGTGTAAAACCAGTAGGGTACAAATGGGTCTTTGTGCGAAAACGAATGAAGAAGGCAAAGTAATAAGATATAAAGCACGTCTTGTTGCACAAGGATTTTCGCAAAGACCTGGAATTGATTATGAGGAGACATATTCTCCTGTGGTGGATGCAATTACATTTCGCTATCTCATTAGTCTGGCAATACATGAAAGCTTGATATGCGTTTAATGGATGTTGTCACTGCATATTTGTATGGCAGACTTGACAATGATATTTATATGAGAATCCCAGAAGGATTCAAGATGTCTGATGCATGCAATTCAAACTCCCGGGAAGTTTGTTCTATTAAATTACAAAGATCTTTGTATGGTTTAAAACAATCAGGACGGATGTGGTATAACCGTCTTAGTGAATACTTGGCAAAGGAAGGATACACGAATGATCCTATTTGTCCATGTATTTTCATTAGAAAGTCGGCTTCAGGATTTGTAATAATTGCTGTTTATGTTGATGATCTCAATATTATTGGAAGTCCAGAAGAACTTTCAATAGCTGTTAATTACTTGAAGAAAGAATTTGAGATGAAAGATCTGGGAAAGACAAAGTTTTGTCTTGGCCTACAGATCGAGTACCTTAAACAAGGTATACTTGTCCATCAATCAACTTATACAGAAAAAGTCCTGAAACGTTTCTATATACAAAGCACATCCATTGAGTACCCCAATGGTTGTTCGATCACTTGATGTGAAAAAGGACGTGTTTCAGCCTCGAGAAATAATGAAAAAGTCCTTGGTCTAGAAGTACCATATCTTAGTGCAATTGGTGCATTAATGTACCTCGCTAATAATACAAGACCTGATATTGCCTTCTCGGTAAATTTATTAGCAAGATATGTTCCAATCCAACCCGAAGACATTGGAATGGAATAAAGCACATATTTCGTTATCTCCGAGGAACTACTGAGATTGGCTTATTTTATTCATATAATTGTGGATCACAGCTTATTGGCTATGCAGATGCAGGTTATTTATCTGATCCCCATAAGGCTCGATCTCAGACAGGTTATTTATTTACAACTGGATCTACAGCTATATCATGGCGTTCCACGAACAGACGTTAGTCGCCACTTCATCAAATCATGCTGAAATTATAGCAATCCACGAAGCAAGCCGTGAATGTGTTTTGCTAAGATCAATGATTAAACACATACGAGGGATGTGTGGATTGGCTTTGGATGCGAAAAGTTCAACAACACTATTTGAAGACAATACAACATGTATAACTCAACTCAAGGGTGTATATATCAAGGAGACAGAACAAAGCACGTATCACCAAAGTTTTTCTTCACTCATGATCTTCAGAAAAATGGTGATTGATATTTAACAAGTTTGTTCAAATGACAATCTTGCGGACTTGCTTACGAAGTCATTACCAACTCCAAGATTTGAGAATTAGTGCATGATATTGGAATGAGGCGACTAAAGATATTGAGTAATGTTTTATTCAGGGGAGTATCCAGAAGATACTAGATTACATTGTACTCTTTTTCTTTCGTGCGGGTTATTTTTCCCACTGGTTTTGTTATCCTCCAAGGTTTTAACGAGGCAATGAGTGTTGATTGAAAAGATTTTGCGTTGTACTCTTTTCCATCGAGATTATTTTTCCCACAGGGTTTTTGCTCAGAAGGTTTTTAATGAGCAACACGTGATATCTTAGCAGCGGACATCCAAGGGGGAGTGTTATGATATATTATTGTGTGGATGTCCTTTGAACCGGAAGTTTACAAGATAATCTTTCGCGAAGCTTACTAGGGAAGCTTTGTAATATCTTCAGCGAAGCTTACTAGAGAAGCTTTGTAAATATCTTTAGTGAAGCTTATTAGGGAAGCTTTGTAAATATCTTTAGAGAATCTTACAGATGAAGCCAATTTCCTCCTATAAATAGTAGGCTCTAGTTTTCATTTCATATACACCTCAGAAGTTCTTAACTTCTATCTTTCTCTCTTGTATACTCTATAATAGTCTTGAAATAAAATATTCTCTATTAAGATTTTGCTCTTAATTCTCCAATTTTATAACAACTGACAATTCTATCTTTGTTTTGTGTTTTCATTGTTACTGTTGATTCAAACTTGGTGCAACATTCTGAGTTCGTGGTCATCAATCTGGCTGGTAAGAAAGCTTAACAAAAGAATAATAAGTTGGTAAGTTGATTTGAGCATGGCAAGTTGGTCCCACTAATTTACAAAGGGTTAATGATAATTTAAACCCTGAAGTATGATACCACCCTTCCAATCGAGCATTGGATGTCTTTTTTCGCCAGATCAGACCTTGGGGTAATTCATTTTCGCCAGTTAGGGCCTTTTTTACGGAATTCGTTAAAAAGTCAGTTAAAAAGCATGTGCCGTGCACGTGACTAACTGAATTGGGTTGTTTGAAGTTGATGTTTCTTTTAAGGGGTTTAATGAAAATTCGAAACTTAATAGGGCTGAAAATAAAAATAATTAATAAAATAGTAAATAAAAGGGGTTTTTTAAGTTATTTTCAAAATGTTACTCCCTCAGTCCCAGAGTAAGAGTCATACTTTCCATTTTGGTACGTCCCAGAGTAAGAGTCTTATTACTAAAATGGCAAAAAAATCTTTATTATTCACCCACTCATCTCCTCTCTATTTTACTTTTATACTCACAACACCAATCAATTCACTATTCTCTCTCACTCATTCTCTCTCCTACTTTACTTTTACACTCACAACTTTTACATCACTTCCATATTTATTAATAAGCGTGCAAATGAGGGGTAGGACTCTTATTCCGGGACGGAGGGAGTAAAAAAAAAAATTAAATAAGAATTTTATTTATAAACAAAATAAATCAAATTTTACATTTACCAAAAAACATCTTCATCCAATAAATATGCAACATTTTATAATTTATAATAGAATTTCATCCTTTTGAAAAAAAAAACCATTTACCCTTCCCAGACTTCTTCTTCGAATCCACTCCTCCTTAACCAACCCGCCGCCACCACCACCCTTACCACCATCGCCTCAGTCCCCCACCATTCTATCCTCCCCATCATCTACATCTTCTACCACCGGCTCTACAGAATTCTCCTGCCATTTCCACTCCCAAGCACCTCCACCATACCATACAGGAATCAGAATCGGTGTAAATAAATTGGCCGGAATCCCCAATCGCAGAACAAAAATCGGTGTAAAGAAACTTAATGGTGGGAATAGGTCGTCGTTGACGTCGAAACTGACCGTGATCCCCAATTGCAAAACAGTTTAAAATAGTCTCACCACCAAACCCTAACTCGCCGGCGAACTTCCCAGACCACATCCCGGCAGGCTTCGATTGGCGGCGTTGGATATCGATCTAGGGCCTCGAGAAGGACTTTAATTTTCTTTTCCTTTTTCAGAGACGATGAAGCTGATTCATTTTGGATCTGAGGTCCTTAATCGATTTAACGTTGTGTAGGATTTTGGCTATGGGTGTCTCTGTTCCGACGGATACGATGGTGGGGAGGTGGAAGAATTGGCGGCGACAGCGGTGGTGGTGGTGGTGTTGGAGGGAAAGGAAAAGAGGGGCTGAGAAGAGGTGTCGGAGAAGTGTTTGAAGGTGAAGAAGAGGAAAAGGGAGAGGAAGGATAAAGTTGTGATTTTTATAGGAAGAAGATGAACTGGGTTTAGTTTTTTTTTTTTTTTTTTTTTGCATAAGATGAAATTTGGTGGGAATAATTTTATCTATTTTTTATTAAAAAAACTTTATGATATTGTGCAATTTTATTTTAACCTTTTAAATACACTATCATTTTCAAGTAACTAAAAATATATAAACTAATTCATTCATCAAAATTGGTAAAATAAAATAAATTAAATGGAAAAATCGTAAATTAAAAAAAAACTATTTATCCAACTTCTTTAGTTTTTCTTGTTGCACAAAATTGGTGAACTAAAAAAAATATTTATTGAATTTCTTTATTTAGAAAAAGTTAAATTTTTGAAGATAATGAACTTCTTATTTTTCTTTTAAAATTTATTATTTTTGAAAATAATTTATTTGAGCTTTTTTGTCTAGCTGTCACCTCAGTTTTAAAATATGTCATTTGACTCCCTTTAAAGAAACATCAACTTCAAACAACCCAATTCAGTTAGTCACGTGCACAGTTAGTCACTTGCACGGCACATGCTTTTTAACTGACTTTTTAACTAATTCCGTCAAAGGCCCTAACTGGCGAAAATAATTACCCAAGGTCCGATCTGGGGAATAAAGACATCCAAGGCTCGATTGGAAGTGTGGTGTCATACTTCAGGGTCTAAATTGTCATTAACCCATTTACAAATTATAAAAACTTTTCATTTTAAATTTTGTAATTTAAAATTGGACGATATAAGTACGAGGATTGCTAACTAAACTAGTCTGTTGATGTGTTCGAGCTTGTTCAATTATTATTCGAGCTTGTTTAATTATTATATATCAAGTTGGAGCATTATTCGAGTTCGAGCTTGATTAATAGTACTTCGGACTCGAATTGAATGATTTTCGAGTTATTGACGAGTAGCTCGAATAGTTATTGAACCCAAGTTTTAACTAAATGAAAAACCGGATTCCAGTTTGGGTTTTTTTTTTGAATCTGCCATGAACTTATTGGGCATTGACATATTTGGGTATGAGGGGTTTTTTCTTTCTTACTTTCTAACCCAGCTAGCCTTTTTTTTAAAAGCAAAATTTATTTAGTTACTAAATTTTAGCTATTTACGAGATATTATCACTAAATTATTATTTTTTTCATAATATTTTTGTTGAACTTATATCATTATCAAAATATGCTCACTCCATTAATAAGCTCACTAAAATTTAATGAAATTTAGCTACATGACTTCACATAATTTTGTTAAATACGATTTAGGTTTTTTTTTTTTTTTTTAATTGTTTTTTTTTTTTGTTTGGGGATTAATTTGTAATATTTCCTATAAATTATGAGCGTATGATGTACATTAATTAATTTGTATTTTTCAGCATACTGTACATGTCAACAATGTAAACATGTCAGTTAAAAACTTAATGAACAACAGTCACGTGGTTAGTTTCATTAGGTGTATAATGAAGATTTTTTTTTTTTCAAAATTTAGCTTTTTAAAAACTTATATACCAAAATGACATTGCCCAAAACTTATATACCAAAATGACACTTTTTTGTTGAATCCCGAATTGGGAGTTTCGGATTTGAAATTGAATCTGGCACTCCTAGTGCCGGTTTTGGTTCCTTTTTTTTTGACAAACAGATTTTTTGGGAGAAAAATTACAGAAATTAAAAGCCAGTATTTAGAGTTCCAGTTTCGACGGAATCCGGCACTGCCATTGCCGGTTTTACCTTTTTAAAACAAAACTTAACTTCATAATGCCACGAAGGCTACAACTAGGCCTATAAAAGTGAAAATATTTTGAAAAAAATAATAGATTAGTGAGAACATTAAAAGTGAAAATATTTTGAAAATAATAGATTAGTGAGAACATTAAAAAAGAAGAAGCTAAATTTTTTTTTTTTTTTTTTTTTACAAAAAAACAAAAAAAATTGGTTTTTTTATTAATTTATAATGCCTGAAGGCTACAACTAGGCCTATAAGCTAACACCATTACCACTTGAGCTAGAGCTCTTGGTTGCTAAAAGTTAATTACTACTAAAATATGATTTTTGCCTTTCTTTTTATAAGCAAGTTACTTTGATCCTGGAAACTCTCTGAGTCTTGATTCTTGGAATGAAAAGATTTTAAAGGAATATCTCAACAAATACTCAAATAGCAATCTCAAAGTACTAATCTGTGATGGCTCGTGGAAACAAAATGCAAGATGGGCTGGTCTTGGTTGGGAACTTTGAGATCCCAATATTGGCAGAATATCATCAGGAAGTATCTCGTGTAAAGCTACCTCAAGTCTGCAGGCGGAAAGTCTAGGGATCTGGAAAGGGTTTCAATGGTCAACCCTAAACAATCATCTCAATATTCTCATCTTGACAGACTCAACTCAAGCTCGGGATTATATTCAAAGCTCATCTTGCACAGATTATAAGCTAGACTCCATTTTCTCGGATATTAATATTCTGTTGTCTGAATGTGATAGTTGTTTGGGGTGAAAAATCTCACAGCACTATATCTACATCCTGGAAATAACGACTTGAGTCTACATGTTGACATCCTGAAGTTACATCTTACATCTTGACTCTACATGTTGACATCCTGAAGTTACATCTTACATCTTGACTCTACATGTTGACTCAACATGTTGACATGTTGACTTTACATCCTGACGTGACATCCTGAGTTGACGACCTGACGACCTGACATCTTGAGTGGCAGTTTTATTGTTCCTACTTTATAGGGCTGTTATTAATTTCACACATGGGATAAATGATTAGCACATCTACTCATGGACCAAGTCAAAGACTAAAGCTTATCATCAACAAACAAAGAGACTGCAACAAACTCCCCGAGATTTTAGGCATTGATGGATAGTTTACATTATTCTTTTAGTATAAATAGTTTAACACATTCTATGTAAACACACACACTTTTTCACTCACTCCCTGCGGTAACACTCACTTCTCTCTTGTAACTCTCTCCTCTCTACTTTCTCTTGTACTCACACTCATACATTAATAAAATCGTTTGGTACAGAGGTAGGTTTCCAAAACCTCCCGAGGTTTTTGCCAGAGAGTAGTTTGCTCAAAGGCTTTCCTCGTTACATCCTAGTCCAATATTCTTGAATCTTTTACTTCTTTATTCCCATTGTACCCAATTTCTTTTTTCTTCTTCATTTTATTAGTCCAATTGTCAAAAATTGGCCGAAACAATTTGGCGCCGTCTGTGGGAACTTTGGTCTTTTAGATTGTTAATAGATTCGAGATGAACAATCCAACAACCGGGCAGATTTCTTCTGGAATTTCAGCTGTAAGTGGGGGCATGTCAGCAATGGGGGCATCTGAAATCCCTGTGGATGTCGCCACCAACTTGACCAATATGATGGGCGAGATGAGGCGACAGATTCAGTTCAGGCTGATAATTCCAGCATGCTGATGAACAATGCAATCAGGTTGCAGCGTGAGATTTCTGTTATTCAAGCTGGTTCGTCAGCACCTACCACCAGATCCTTATTCGAGCATCTTCCAGACTACAAACTCCAGCATGAGTCCCAATCTTTTTGCTCCAATACAGCCTAGGAATATTACCTTTGATGCTGAGATTGGACCGATGAATGATGTTTTATCCCAACGACCAACCTGACCACGGACAACACAGTCGTCCATCCTGAAACCATCACTCCGTCTTCAACAACATTTTGTAACGCCATCCACATGGCGACAGGGAGTGTTAACCCTCAATTTAATTTTGATCAATTAAATCATGCTGGTGCTAATTTTTATATATGATGAACATGTTTAGCAGGCAATTGCAGAACTAAAAGACTTGGTGATGAATGTGCCTGGAGTGACCTTGCCATGTCAACAAGCATCTCCAACCTGCTTCAATGAGTCTCGATTCGCTTCGCTCCAGCCATAGCCAACGTGGTCATACCAAAGAAGTTCAGTCCACCCCACATGAAGTCGTATGATGGGGACAACTGATCCAGCAGAGCATGTTGCATTATATCAGGAGAAGATGGATGTAGTCCATATTCGACCCCAGTACAAGGAAGCTTGCTTTTGTAGGGGTTTTGGTTCAACTCTTAAGGGGCAGCTTTGAGATGGCTAATCAACCAACCTTTGGGTTCTATTGGATCATATGCTCAACTAATCAACATGTTTACTAATCAGTTTTCATGCAACAGATGTTTGAGAAGCTGACAAGTGATCTTTACAGGGTAGTCCAGCAACCTGATGACTTCTTAGGATTACCTGAGCAGTTCAATAGAGAAGCAGTAGATATCCCCACTTGGACACTGCTACAACAATTGATGCCTTCAGGATGGGACTTAAGAAGGACTCGCCATATTATGATGACTTAGTCATGACACCATGCAAGAGCTGGATGAAATCAGAACCAGAGCATCTAGATTCATCAGGTTGGAAAAGATAGGCTCATGCAAGATATTAATCAATAGGTTGGAAGGGGGCATGCTGGATGTCAACTATAGATGGTACCAGAATTCCTAGAAGTTAGAATGCAGCGCATCTCAGCTGTATTTCATGTAAGTTTATAGCTTGTCAACTTAATTCAGAAAATCAGGTATGCATTATATTGCTTTATTTCAATTATGTTGTTTCAATTTGATTTATCTTCATCAACATCGACTGACTTAAGCATCGGAGGGGTGTTAGCCAGCTAACACCCAACTAACATGTTTCTGCTTTGGCGAGAAGCTCAAAGTCCCTATTCAGTCAAGATGTTACATGTTGATCCAAGTTTTCCAGATGTTACATGTTGATCAG
>JAOWBW010000674.1:442865-720928 GCA_026119855.1 Campanula takesimana
GGCCATGTATTCTCCGAACGGCGCGGGTTCTTCTCACATTGGTGGTCGAGCGGTCCGGGGACGAGTTTGGGTACCGGTAGTTCTCGGGCTTTAGCGCGGCGTGGAGACACCACGGAGGAAGATTCTGATTAGGCGGGGTCCGTCTTTATTTCCTACCTGTTTGCTAGCAGAGAGCAGAGGGATATGTATGTATAGAACCAATGTATAAAAATGCATGTATGTATATCATGTTTCTAAAATGCAATTTATTGTGGGAGCCTACTTGTGCAAACTAGTTAATTTACAAATGTTCCTAATTTTATACAATGCATGAGCCACGGAAGGGGGGCGGGTACGTAGTTGCATGGATCCGTCACGGAGTGGAAGGAAACAAACCATATTTTCTGCATGGAGCGATGTTGGCCGCTGGCCATGGCAAAGGCACGGAGCAAAAGTTGCCCGCCTGGCCATGGCAAGATCTGGAGCAATGTTTGCCGCGTGCCTAGGACGAAGTTGGCCGCCTGGCCAAGGACAATATCGGCCGCGGGCCAAGGGCATATGTGCCGCATGGCCAAATCCTGCGCCGCCTCCGTTTTCCTTTTCCTGGCAAGAATCGGAGTGTGTAGTATTTAATGGGGTTTGTGTCCTATTCAACTTCGTACCAGCAGCTCTTTTGATCAATTTTGAGTTCCAATCATCACTTGCTCTCCTTTTGTCATGGATCAAATGCAAGGCTTTCTAGACTTGAAAAGAGCTTTCATAACATCTTTGGAGAAGTGGGTTGCCAAGATATCCGGTCCTTGTCGTAGGAAATTTGAGAAGTGCTTATGGGATCAAGTGTCTTTGGTCATTCTTGCACATGAACTCCAACACTAACCTCTTGCAAGCTTGCGGGAAGTTTTGGAACGACACTCTTCATGTTTTCAACTTTTCTTTTAATGAGATGGTACCCACTTATGAGACATCAAGGCGCTTTGCGGTTACGAAGGAAGGGTACACTTGCATTGCCCTTTGATTTTATTTCTTGCATGAAAATTGATAGCCTTTGGTGTGCCTGCAGATGACCTTGGTAAGTATGCTAGAGGTGGCTATGTCGACCTTTCTTGGATGCCAAGGCACTTTATGCATGCGGATGTGACCTCGGACCGTTCTTTGGACCGTCTTGCCTTGTGTTTATTTGCTTCTATTCTTTTCCCTTCCGAAGTCGGATGTGCTAGTGAGGGTTGTTTGACATGGTGAATGCGGCTCGTTCGGGACATGACATTGTACCGGCCATCCTTGGGGAGCTTATTTGTGGGATTCCTCATCTTGCGGTTTTATGGCGGGATGCCGTGCGGTAGTGATAGACTTTTGACCATGTGGTTGCAAGAAAGGCTCCGAGTGAACAAGCCAGCGTTTCTTCGGGGTGACCCCATGGATGCACCGTATTAGAGGTATGGAGGAGAGGTTCGAGGGAATGACTCTCAAGGGTTGGGAGAGGTACTTGGCGGAGATGGTGACCGATGACATCAAGTGGTGGTGCCCCATTGGCACATTTAATTCCGTGAAGGAGAAGCAAGTGGGATTGACATGATTAAATTTCTCCGTCATTTTCTGGGACCACTTTCTACTACCCTGCTAGAGTACTCCGTCAATATGGTCTTAGTGCAAACCATCCCGAGGGTTGGGACGAGGAGAGGACCCGTTTCCTTTCGGCATACTTCATTTGATGATAGCGCTCGGTTCTCCTTTCTCAAATGTGGGGCGAGGCCGGTTTTTGCCATAGACTCTCATCACACGCTCCAACAACACCTACCTATCACGAGAGTATTTGGATTGGTTTATGGAGAGACTTGGGCAAACGGAGCAGACTCTAGAGACCCTGAGGGGCACTATTTTTGGCATCCTGTGCTCCTAGTTGTTCGTTGAGGATAAGGAGGCGATGGCTTATGAGAGGAAGAGGAGTCAGAGCATGGCTAATGGAGATGGAGCGGGGACTTCAGGAAGAGAAAGGATGGAGAGACTCCTAGTGTCAAAGCAAAGGGGTTAGTGAATTTGAGAGAGGTTTTGTGAGAACCCTAACAAGAAGAAGTTCGCCGTGGTCAAAGCAAGAAGAAAGGGACCGAAGGCACGAGTGGCACTAAAGAGTAGTTCCGAGGATCCTTCCATAGTCGTTGCAAACACATTGTTTTAATTTAGTTACTTTTGTTTTAGTTTCGATTTCAGAATAGGTTATTTATTCAAAAAGTATGTCAAGCTTAGACTCATCAAATAAGTGTTAACATGCAATGACTATGGAAATAAAAGTTTTTGCTTTCAGAAAATACAACTTCTATCTTTATTGCTTACAGATTTGGATGTTTATTTGTTTTTTAGACCGCACCTTTTGAAAGGCTGCCTACGTTCCCCTTTTACAATAGGACTAAGGGGCTCAGGTCACCGTAGTTCACTCTAGTCAGACTAGAATGATTTTAAAGAAAGGGAAGATAGAAGGGGGATGCTCTAACTTTTGCCTAGACCGCCCTTGCGGGTTTTCGATCTAGCGAGCTTTGTACGCACCCTATTTTGCATAGACCGCCCTTTGCGGGTTTTCAGTCTATCGGGATTCTTTTTGCGTAGTAAACATTTTTTTTTTTTTTTTTTTTTAAGAGGGGAGTCTAGTCATAGTAGCGTCTGAGCTTGCTGAGGTTGACTGGTTCCTTGAACGGGTTGCCATCCAAATCTGCCATTCTGACCGCTCCTCCGGAGAAGATCTTCTGTACTACAAACGGCCCTACCCAAGTGGGGGCCCATTTCCCGAGGGGGTTGAATTTGTTGGGTAAGCGTGCTTTGAGCACCAAGTCTCCTTCCTTTATGTCAACAGGCTTGACCTTTTTATTGAAGGCTTTTGTCGTTCTCCTTTGATAGGCCCGGATGTGTTCCATGGCTTCAATCTGCGTTCGTCGAGTGTTGCAACTGATCATAGCGACTACGAAGCCATTCTACCTTGTTCACTTGGTTCTCGAGCAAGATCCTCAAAGATGGCACCTCCAACTCAATAGGGAGCACTGCCTCCATGCCGTATGTCAAAGCGTAAGGGGTCTCTCCAGTAGCGGTGCGGACTGACGTTCTGTATCCCCAAAGTGCTAATGGTAACTTCTCGGGCCAATCCCGCCCTTTGCGAAGCCATCTTGCGAATTATCTGCTCTATCGTCTTGTTGGCCGCCTCAACCGCGCCGTTAGTCTGTGGATAGTATGGGGAAGATTTCTTTCGTTCGATCTTGAATTCTACAAGCAAGCGAGCACACTCGGCTTCGAAATGACTGCCATTATCTGATATAATGAGGTTAGGAACCCCATACCGACACATAATGTTCTCTTTGATAAACTGCGCTACCTTCTTGGAATTCAGCACCTTGTAAGACTGAGCTTCGACCCACTTTGTGAAGTAGTCGACCGCGACGAGGACGAATTCATGACCATTACTACCGGCCGGAGAGATCTTCCCAATAATGTCTATACCCCACGTGGTGAATGGCCAAGGCGTGGTGGAACTATACAATTCGTGTGGTGGGATGTGGTTGAGGTTGGAGCATACTTGGCACTTGTGGCACCGTCGAACCCATTGAATACAGTCTGTCTCCATGTAATCCAATAATAGCCCAGCCGAGTGATCTTCTGTCTAAGCATCCTTGCATTCATGTGGGGTCCGCACAACCCGTTGTGTACTTCTTCCATTATTGCTTCAGCTTTCTTGTTGTCGACACATAAGAGCAACAGACCATTGTAATGCTCTTGTACAAAGTATCGTCTAACAGCACAAACTGCCCCGCCAACCTTTTGAGTGCTTGCAGACTCTGGCCTTCACATCTCCGTCAAAGGACATCTCTCCGTGCTTAAGGAATTTATAGATTTGGGCGTACCATTGATCTCCGTTTACTTCGGCATTGATCTGGATTTCACAGCAATAGGCGGGGTTCTCCCTTCGTCCAACCCTGAATGGTTTCACGGACCTTCCCTCTGGAATTTCAACTAAGGAGGCCAATGTAGCTAGGCATCCGCGAACCTATTTCTGTCTCGCGGCAGGAAGTGGAAGGTAACCTCTTTGAACTGTGCTATCAACTCATCCATGTAACCTTGGTACCGCTGCAGGCAAGGATCAATAGTTTTCCATTTCTTCGCCGTTTGGTTAATAATCAAAGCAGAGTCTCCATACACTTTTAACTCTTTCACGTTGCGTTCTAGGGCGGCCTCCAATCCGGCTATACACGCCTCATACTCGGCGGCGTTGTTGGTTGCTGAAAAGTTCAGCTTGATGGCTATGGAGTGTGCTCATCTTTGGGATCAATAAGTAGGAGTCCGACTCCATTCCTCGTTTGTTTGCAGCTCCGTCAAAGAATAATTGCCACCTTTCTGCGACCTCAATTGCGAAAATGTCGTCGTCCGGAACTCGGGTCGGGTCCTCTTGTCTCGGTGCTTGGAGAGTCTGCGAGCTGATCGGCCATTGCCCTTCCCTTGATTGCTTTCCTCGGTACATAAGTAATGTCGAACTCTCCCAAGAACACTGACCATTTAGCGAGTCTCATAGACAGGGAGGGTTTATCAACAGGTACTTGATAGGATCCATTTTCGAGACTAGTAAGATCGGATGGGATACCATGTAGTGCTTAAGCTTCGTCACCACCCATACTAGGCCTACGCAGGTCTTCTCGAGCGCGGAGTAATTGAGCTCGCTACCTTGTAACTTTCGGCTGACAAAGTACACTGCATTCTCAATCCGGGAATCTTTGGCTTCTTGCGCTAACATGGCTCCGACGGCGGTGTCTGTCACAGTTAAGTATAGTAGCAACGGCTTCTCCTTATGCGGCGGGCACAGATTGGGTATTCACCAAATATTGTTGATCCTTTCGAAGGCTATCTGGCAGTCATGATCCCACTCCACACTGGCTGTTTTCTTCATTAACTTGAAAATTGGTTCGCAGATGGTGGTCAGCTGATTATAACCGACTGATGTATTGCAGGCGTCCCATGAATCCTTTTATCTCCGTCTCGGTACGGGGTGGCTTCATCTCCAGGATGGCTTGAATCTTCCTTGGGTCGGCTTCGATCCATTCTCGTGACCATGTAACCTAATACTTTCCCTCTACGAACTCCAAAGGTGCATTTCGCCGGGTTCAAACACATGGCGTGCTCTCTCAACCTGTTGAAGAATTTTTTGAGATCTATCAAGTGTTGACCATCAGCCCCTTTTGAATGTATAATCATGTCATCCACGTACACCTCAATCTCCTTGTGGACCATATCGTGGAATAAAGTCGTAACTGCCCGTTGGTAGGTAGCCCCAGCGTTCCTCAGCCCAAATGGCATGACAGTATAGCAAAAAGTCCCCCATGGGGTGGTGAAAGCTGTTTTTTCTTGGTCCTCCTCGGCCATCTTAATTTGGTTATAGCCGGCAAACCCATCCACAAACGACTTGACCTCATAGTGGGCGGTCGCATCCACCAACATGTCGATATTTGGCAAGGGGAAGTCATCCTTTGGTGTAGCTTTGTTGAGATCCCGAAAATCCACACATACTCTGACTTTACCGTTGGATTTCTTGACAGTCACCAGATTTGATAACCAAGTTGGATATTCGATCACCCTGATGAAACCCACACGGAGTAGCTTCTCATTCTCTTCCTTCACTTGCAAAGACCATTCCGGCTTAATGCGGCGCAGCTTCTGCTTGACTGGCTTAGCGTCTGGTGCTGTCGGGATTCTGTGCTCTACGATCGAGTTGTCGAGCCCCGGCATGTCCTTATAAGACCATGCAAACACATCCACATATTCTTGAGTAGCTCAATCAGTGCTTCCCTTTCGGCTCCGCTAAGAAACTCCCAATCTGCGTTTCCTTAGGCTCGGCTTCGGTTCCCAAATTCACGCATGTTAACACCTCATCGGCAGCTTGGGCTCGAGATTCTTTTTGATTAATACCTGTTCTGAGATCTCTTTAATGTATTCATCATTTAATGTGTCTGTGTCTGCCTCTTCTAATGAATCGTTATTAACTAAGTGTATATCATTAGTTTGATTATTAGCCAATTTATCAGTTAAAAGAGTGACTATGGAGGGATACTCGGAAAGGTCGAGGGTTTCATTCATGGCAAAAGGGAAAATAGCGTTTGCAACAAGATCATAGTCTTCAGACGTAAGGTCGTCAGACTTAGAGGAAGACTCAAATTCAAAATGTAAAACACTAGACTCTGGGGGCGGGGATTTTGGGTGAGTGACAGGAGATGCTGCAGGAGCGGCGACAGGAGAAGGAGTAAGCCCAGTGTTCCCATCATAAATTCCGGAGTAGCTATAGGTCCCCCAATGATGCACCAATTCTTGAGCTTGTCCCCATGGGTGCCACCAATGTCCTTGGGTCCACCTTATCCTCAGAATCATCTTCAATGACGGCAACCATGTCTTCGTGCAGCCCCAGATTACCCATATGTTGAAGCAGATATTGGCCGTCCCACGTCTCAGTCAAACTTGGAGTTTCTGCGGCTTCTATTGCTGGCTTGTCAAGGGTTGCGGCTTCAAGTTGATCTGCCAAGTCATCTGCAACCTTGGTGGAGTACTCATGCCTGATGGTTCTAACTCTGCCCGTGGCTTTGTCATATTCCATGTAAGTCAGCTTCATGTTGGACCGATCGAATTCCACATCTCTGAAAATCTCGAACCCTTTCTGCAACTTTACGGTGTGGTCAATCCATGGCTCTGCGAACTCAAAACACGAAAACCTCCTCGCCTTCCCTGACGAAGTAGCTATTCAGGGACAGGCGGTATGGCCGCATTTCAGGCTTTTGTAGGGAAGCTTCATCTTTTTAAGCAAATCCATCCTTTGTTGCTCCATCTTGTCTTCAAGAGTAAGGGTGTATCCTAGACCGAACAACCCTCGATGATCAACCTCTTCAACCAATTCTGTGGGGCCTTGCAAGTTCTTACCTAGCCCCCCCGGTATGAAGCCCATATTACGCAGTATCTTGACAACAGGTGCCACTTTATCCGTTGTTTTGGTGAGGTCGATGGTGCAGATCTGTGCTTGAGCGACTATTTCGAAGCCATTAAAGAGTCGGCTCTCTTCCCCATGCTGAATCTGTAAGACAGGAATGCCCTTGGTGTCCGTCCCTTGGGCAGTTACGAGATCACTGTAGATGATGGTCACTTCATTACCAGATTGAAACTTCACACACTGGTGCAGGGAAGATGGGACAGCGCCCCGACTGATGTAACCATGGCCGGCCGAGGAGGAGTGAGAAGGTTGCGGGGATGTCAATGACGTGGAAATCGGTCGGCAGGATCTTTGTTCCGATGGTAATGGGCAAGGTGACTTCGCCTATCACGGCGCGGCATGTAGAGTCATAAGCTTTGATGGTTTGCTTGGATGGGCGTAAATCAACACCATGAACGCCAACCACATCCATCATCCTTGAAGGCAGGATATTAATAGCAGAACCATTTTCAATTAATACACGGGGAATCTTCTTGCCATTTACTTCGACAGTGATGTATAAAGGCTCATTATGATCAACTCCGAACACTGGCTTGTCTAGCTCCGAGAAAGTGATGATGTTTCCATAGTGGATATGACCAATCATGTGGGTGACGTCCTCCGGGGTGATAGTGGATGGTACCATGGTGGCGGCGAGGTTTTGTTCGAGCATGAGGCGATGGGCTAGGGAGGAGTTGAGTAGGGACCATAGTGAAATATGGGCTTGGGTTTGTTTGAGTTGAGTGAGGATAGGTCTTCTTTGTCTAGGTCGGCTTGCTCGGGTTCCTTCCCAAAGACTTTCTTTGCACCCCTCGGGTCGGATTGGTACACTTGACCGGATCTTGTAAGGAGACAAACTTCTGCACGTAGCTCCTCCAAAGACAATGGCGAGTCATGACAAAGGGGGCGAAACTTTGGTCTTTTCAGCCTCCTCGAAGATTTCGGCCCAAGAAAGAGGTTGAGAGGGTTTGGGACTCTCTTCCTCTAGGGATTCGACTTCACTCACTAGTTCTTCTAAAGACAACAAGTAGCAAGAAGATTCTTTATTATTAGTCATTGAAATATGACCCATCTCATCACAGTCCGCCACAACAGGCTCGGCCGGATCAGTGATCTCACTAAGTTCTACCATAAGTACATTGCTAGCTATATAATCTCTAGGGTCTTCGATGACCCCCGTGTGGATGAGCTCTTGCACGGTCTTCTTGAGTTTAAAGCATTCTTCGGTAGTGTGACCGGTGCATTTGTGGTAGTGGTAAAACTTCGACAAATCGCAACCAAGGCGGGGAAGGTGTCCTTCTAATGGTTCAAGCATTTCTAGTGTCACCAATGCCATGAAGATATCCACCATCGTGAGCCCCATCTTGTCAAGGGCATCCATGAGCTCTAGGATACTAATCTCGCATGTTTGCACCATATTCACCCCACCCCCATTGTTAGGAAGAGGGTTATTCACCACATTAGGACCCTTCGGCTTCTCAATCTTCTTGTCATTGATCAACCCTTGTACTACGCGCTTCAATTGAATACAACCATCCGTTGTGTGCCCGATGTGCTTGTGATACTTGCAGAACTTGGAGGCGTCCAAATCAGTTCTTGGGTAGGCGGGTTGGTAATTCTCTAAAGGCTTGATAAGACCTCTCTTGACTAACACGTCAAAGACTTTCCCCATGGGCATACCAAAATCATCAAAGTGCTCCCTCTCTCTTTGCGGTGGAGCCCCATTCCTTGTTACGGCTTGGACATCTAACGGGACCTCTTTCTGGACCATATTCACTTGGCCGACGGCCTCCTTTCCACCCCTTGGAGGCGCAGGCGCAGTAGGAGCCTTGTAGCGGAAGGAGTTGTTGTTGTTGGTCTTTGGACTTTCTTTGGCGGCACAATCCCAGTGAACCCTGCTTCGTACCTTACTCCTGCGTCAACCATTTCCCGCAAATCAGGGAAGTAACCATTACCTATAGCTGCTTTCATTTGTAGAAAATCTGTTTCTGTTCCTTCGCCTTTGGTGGGTATTGGACCTCACACAACCGATGGTTCCACCTCTTGTAAAAATCATAAATAGCCTCGCCGGGCTTTTGCATAGTGTTCTCAAGATCTGTTCGATTCACGTGCCAATCCAAGTTAGCTTGATACTTATCACAGAAAATGGCGCTGATCTGATCCCAAGTTTGCCTCTCGCTTGGTTCTAGCCCCAAGAACCAACGCAGAGCTATACCATCCAAAGTGCTATGAAATACGCGAGCCATTTGTTCGTTGGTGCAGTCACGAGCCCTCATGGCCAACACATAACTATCCAAATGAGTCTTAGGACACGAGTCACCATGAAACATTGCCACCTTAGGCATCTTGAAATCCTTGGGGAGAGCCCCTACTTGGCTAGGGTTGATTGTCTTGGTAGTCGGTGCACTTTGCTTATCCACGGTCTCGATCAACTTTCGCATTTGCTCTTGCATGGCCATAACCACAGGGTGATTGGAGATGCCGGGGATAGTTTCTGACAGAATGACGGGAGGAGTAGTGGAAGCAGTAGCAGCGTCCATCCCAATACTCAGAGGCAACGAGGGTGCGGGTAGTTTGCTAGCGGAGAGGTAGCCACCAAGCAGTTCAGGGGAAGGTTCATAGACAACCTTGTTCTTGCTCATGGTAGTGAAACCTTGTTGGGTGTAGAGAGAAGGAGGTGGAACATTGCGGTAGCTTGGGAATGGGAAGGCAGTAGCATTGGTGTTGGGGGGACAGTTGGTATTGACCTCTTCATCCTCGACATAAATGAAATTCTCTCCATCGGGCACCAGTTTAGTCCCCTTTTGTTGAATGTGACCCTTCAACTGTTGGTTCTGATCTTCCAACATCTTGTTGCTTTCCTCGAGATTCCTGATCTTGGCTTCGAGACCTGCGAGGAAGTTCTGGAGGCTTGGGGGAATACCATTGAGAGTAGCCTCGGTGTTGAGCTCGGCGGCACTAGCAGGAGGAGCAGAGGCTGAAGCTGAAGTGGGAGTTGACATTGCTGATGACGAGCTGAAGCGGGAGTTGACATTCTGGAGGCTTGGGGGAATACCATTCATATGATTAAATCAAATACAACATAAGAATAAAGGAATAAACTAACCCTTGATGGCTATCAAATTTTCTCTTGGTCTTTGGTGGAGGTTTGAAGACTTGATCACGATCACAAAGCTTGAACACGAACTTTGAAGATGATGATTTTCACCCTCTAGCGGTATCCACACTTCGAACGAATATCAAAGTAGCTTCTTTGATCTTGGTTGCTAGACCAAATTGTGAAACACTTTTCACAATCAAAAGAACTATATGGAATTTATTTTGTGTATTATTTTGTTCCTCAACCAAGAATGTCTTGGAACAAAATACCCTCTCTCAAACTCTTGAGACTCACAAAATCATTGGCCTAGAGTGCTGGCCGAATTTGGTCTTTTATACACAAGTATGACCTATTCCAAATAGGAAACTTGTGTCAAAATCCTTCCAAAATTCGTTTCCAAAACAAATTAGGAATCTGCCACCCGACAGCACTGTGCGGCCGCCCAAAATCACCTGTGCCGTCGCACAACTATCTGAAGCAAAACTGGTACAAAACTGTCCTAAGTGTGCGGCCGCCCAGTCAATACTGTGCGGTCGCCCACTCTTCAGAATGTCCAGAATTTCCAAAATTCCAATATAGTCCCTTTTAAAGATTCGTTCTATTGTGTGTGACCCTCTAGGATTATACTAAGTTGGCAATGGACTCAAACATGATCCCATAAGATATGATTAGGTTCTAGCAAACCGTCATACCTACCCAAATAGTATAACTAGATACAAGTTCGCATTCCTTTAGAATATGTCACAATCCCTTTGTCCACGATGTCATTGAACACAAGTCATGGTCAAACAGTCAACTTGTTTTGTTCAATACTTTCTCGATTCCGAATATGTTGATAATCCAAATGACATTGATCCAATCAATTCATCTGAGTCCGGCCCGAACATTTCATCAACATCATTCCTACGAGTGGCCCAAGCTTGACATCTCTCCGAGGAGGGACAAATCCATTTAGCTTATTATTCTTCCCAACGGGATTCCGATTATGCCAATCATACCCTTTATAACTACTCGGTTAAAAGTAGCGTTTGAATATGTCAAACATAATGTTCATCAAGTGGAAGACTATAATAACTTCATGTCTAAGGATTCAAATGACATAACTAATATGAGATATATGTACGACATAGACCATGACATAAATCTCATAGAGCGGGTCATGTCCAGTACCTTGTTCCAAACAAGTACCCATAAATCTAACATGATCATCCCATGACCATTTAGCCTTTATACTAGTGCTTAACAAGTACTAGGGACGGGGATTATTATAAGTAAACATGAACAACAATAATAATCAAAACATCTCTTTATTGATATGAAATAAATGATAACAATTACAACGTTTATTAAACGTGCCTAGGGCACCACTACCAACAGAAGGCTCATGCAAAGTATATTTTAATTTATAAAAACATACATTATTTACATCCTAATTGGTTGGAAGGGGTACCCCTTTTCGCAACTAGTTAGAAGACTACGATCAGTGGAGGCCATCATTACGTCTATAGACCCCTCGTTTTTCACCTGCATTGCACACCCCCAAACGGACAATTTGGGCGAGGGTCCTATAGGGCAAGCGGCTTCCACCAACCATCGGATCCTACGACTAACCCTTCCTTAAAGGCATTTAACGTGACGTCTATGTTACATCCTACGCAAGTTAATGATGAGCGGAGATCTTGACAATAAACACTCATCTCACCATGGCACGTCCCTTGTAGGGAAATCACTTTCTTGTGCACTTTCTCTCAAAGATCTCGATTCATCATTGACTTGGGGATGACTCGACATAGACAGCACGTTAATTGACTATTAAGAAAAAGCTAGCCAAACCAACCGGTCAAAACCTAGGTGTGATACCTATACTAGTGTGGGTTGACACGGGTTAGGTAAAAGGTTCCCACCGTATACGGTGAGTGGAATAGACGAGTGACTCAAAAGAGTGCGGCAGTAGCACACAAATTCCTGCACATCGAATACTCCGGGTAATGGGGACCTGTGCAGTGCTGACACGGACTGTGGTGGTGTGTGGTAAGAAACTAATTCTTTTTAAGGAGAAAAGAGAGAAGCTTTTGATGTTAGGATGATGCAATGCAATGCATGAGAGAGGGAGAGAGAGCCATGTATAGGGGACCATAGCAGAGTTTTGTTTGACCCTAATACCAAAGCGAAGATAACAAGGGTACACGGTACAAGGTATATACAAAGTACAAGTATCGACAAAGTACAAGTATTAACATTGCGGGGTGCGCGGGTGCATGTGTGAACATGGCAAGTATGTGAGATGCATGTATAAACATGGCAAGTATGTGCATGTGTAAACATGGCAAGTGTGTGGAGGGTGCATGTGTGAACATGGAAAGTATGTGAGGTGCATGTATAAACATGGCAAGTGTGTGCATGTGTAAACATGGAAAGTGTGTGAGGTGCATGTGTAAACATGGCAAGTGTGAGGTGCATGTGAGAACATGGCAAAGTGTAAGGTGCATGTGAGAACATGGCAAAGTGTAAGGTGCATGTGAGAACATGGCAAAGTGTAAGGTGCATGTGAGAACATGGCAAACATCATGATGTGAACGAAAGTTAGACCCACTAAGTTTGAAAAAGTTTCAAAGCAGTCCCCAGCAGAGTCGCCACTGTGAATACCCCTTTCCGATGAAGCGACGCATGGAAAGTATCTGTGATTATTTTTGTTTACAAAGGGAATATTCTTAACGACATTAAAATTATGAGAGTCGCCACGCCGTTTTAATTAAAGCCAAAACATTGAAAAAAGCATGTTTAATGGGTTCGGGGGTCAAATTACAACAAGAGAAGAATATTGAACGTTATCACTCCTATTGACTGAATTGATCGGTCTTTCTATCATGATGAATGTGTTAGTAGTGTGTTAGTGATTTAGACCGGATCCGAAGATTGCCTACGTTCCTCTCAATGTGAGAAGCTCAGGTCAGCGTAGTTCGCAGAGAATTAGAATAGGCAGAAGAATCGGGATCATGCATAATGAAGGGGAATTACCTAAAGATTAGGGTTTAGAAGTAGTTCCTAGATCATCCTCGGGTTGATGAACCCTCGATCATCATCGGCTATGAAATAATATGTAATTATGAAAATCGCAACCCTGAATATAGCATAAATAAGGTTTTAATCTATGAACACGAAGAACATGCGAAGAACATATATGAACATATGAATAAACATGCAAAGCATATGAAGAAACTATGACTAAACATGCAAGAACATGAATATAAAAGATCTACATTAAGAATAATGCAAGAACATGAAGAAAAGGTTAGAACACTTACTTATGTTGGCAAGAAATAAACCTTGGATCTTCTTGAGTGTTTGAATGTTAATTAGAGAGCAAAATAGTGTTTAAGAGCTCCAAAATTCGTACTTAGAGCTCTCAAAATCCGACCTTTAAACCAATAGCATGGGATTGGTTTATATAGTAAACTGATGGGAGGATCTGATGGTCCAGATCATCCAGCGGAAGGTTGGCCGCCTGGCCATGGTTGAAGCCGGTGACAATAGTGGCCGCGTGGCCAAGATCAACGCGGAGCAAGGTTGGCCGCGTGGCCAAGTCTGCAGGCTGACTTGATTCTTAAGCTAGGGTTTCTGCATGGTTTTAAGGAAACTATTTGCTACCTAATTTGATAGATTTTGCCATAAATGAGATATTTTGGGAATCCGGGACAAGTCTTTGCAAGGTTTCTAATTCCTATAAAGTCCTTGTATTTTTGGGAAAATCCTAATAAACTCATTTTCAGGTCGGGTACTAACAAAGCCAACACATTCTTAGTTAGGTTCTAACACCCCATGACTAAGTCGGTTTTCATGTTTCGATGTGTCGAGATTTCCCTAAACTAATGTTACCAAAACATACATGTAATTTACGAGAGAAACAAGTGGTTTATGGATAAAATAAAATCCGTCCCCACATGTAAACTTTATGATATTAAGTTAGTTTAATCCCTACACATTTACGTTGGACAAGCGTGGTGGAATCTGATGGGTATGGGACCGCGAGATGGTTTTTATACTAGTGTGAAAATTCTACTATTTTCTTAGAAACCCCAAAAAGGACTAGCGCCCTCCCGACTATTGTAAATAAATAAAAAAAAGTATTTTTCTTATGTGGTCGAGTCTTTTTGTTTTGTGGTTGAGTCGTTTTACCCAAAGTGTGTTTGTGGGGCCATCCTATGATCAACCGTTTTCCTCAAATATGTCCAATGGCTTCCGACGGCAACAACAAGAATGGTGAGAATCATTCCCGGTCCAACAAAGAAATAGTCAACATGATGAAATCAATGAAAGAACAAATTGATGCACTCGCCAAAAATGCCCGGCGCAAGGATGATTATGGAAATCCCTTTTTGAGTATGTGTAAGTACCCCACTCTGAATTTGACCTACTTTAGAGGAATTCTTGGTACCATTTAGGGATAAACCAAATATTCCAGGACTAAACTGGAATTAAACTTAGAAAAATCCAGAAGCTCGCCAAGTCGAGTCGTACGGATGGTTTGGGTACTTAAGGGGTTGAGCCGTACAGCTATGTTGGGCACCCTCAGTCCCTATAAATTGAACCCCATACTGATCATTTCAAGGGGGAGAAAACGTTTTGTGTGTTGATACTCTGCCAGTTTGAGAGCAAAAACTGTGAGTGATACACATTTGAGTGAAAAGTGAGGAAGATAGGCCATAACCATCATAGGTGAAGCCTCCTTCTCCCCATCTTCTTCTTCATCTCAAACTCTTTTTGTTATTGTTCATATTACTTGTTTACTTTGTGTTATTTCTTATTATTCTTTCAAGTCTTGTCCATTTCAAGCACTATATATATATATTATACAAGTCTTGTCTTCTCAAGCTATATATATATTATTGTTATATATATGTACATTGGAACCAAATCATGAGGTGATTCAAGGTTCCCTTCATGCCTTATGTATGATTGTGGGGTAAAACCTAAAGATGATCATGGTTTGTTATGTTTTATGTTGATTTTTTTCTTGTTTGGCCATGAGAGTCATGATTGGGTGATAAAGTTTCAATCTTTATCATCCCAACCATGACCTAGCCATAAAATCACCATGTATGGGACATAAAGATCCAATCTTTATGTTACATTTTTGTTTTTAAAGGTTTAATCTTGCATAATAAGTCTATTTTAATGGTAAAGTTTCAATCTTTACTCATCAAATGGTCATTTTGGCCCAAAGGGCATGTTCATCAACTTTCTCAAAATTTCCCCAATGATTGTCTTGATCACACCCAAAACCTTTGTTTTTGGTGTCTAATTTGTGATCAATGACATAGGGATGATTAAATCCATGTTTTTGTTGAAGAAAATAACTGAAAATGATCATCACATTCCAGTTTCAGCAAGAACACTCTGTTTTGCCTGAAACTGGACAGTTTTTTGATAAACTGTCAAAAACCCCTGGAATGCTCTCCCTAGACGTACGGCTACTTTGGCCAGGGAGTACATTTTCCAGTTTCTTCCCTTTTTGACATAAATGTTTGCAAAATAACCCTTTTCTGTTAAATAATTAACCAGTTTTGTTAAAATGTCAGTTTCTCCCATTTTTGAAATACACACACACACATGCACGTTTGTTAACTAATGTTAGGGAGACTCGGTCCTATCCGAGGCGACTTGGGTGACGTAAAACTCTTCCCAAGGCGTAACCTGACCTCCGAACTAATAGAATCTCTAACCTTTCCACTTGTTGGGTTAAATAATTAACAAATGTGGCGACTCCGTTATGTTTTGCGTGATAACCGTGTTTGGTTTTTCGCCCTTCGAAACGAAAACCTTTCGTTTCCTTCGTCACGGGGCGGGATCCTTACAGTATGTGATCATGGTCCATTAAATAGAAGTTTCTAAGCTCAAGAACCAATGAAAGGGGCTTACAAGTAAAAGAAAAGAGGCCAATCATACCAATACGGTGTTAGTCAACACTCTCATGGCATGCATTGGCCAACATCTAAGTGGGATAAATTTGAACAAGGGCTCAAACTCCGTTCTTCATGAAGCTTCTCTTCTCATGAACACTATGGCGGCTCTTCTAGAAAAATTGAAGAAGCCCAATATTGGCAACCAATGCTCATGTTGACTCCTACATTTGGTCCATACTACCGAAGAAAGTGTCTCCTCAAATAATGTCACAATGCTTCCCGCTTACTATAGATGGGTCCACAAAAGATTGGTACATGGGTCTCCCAGTTTCCACCTGCCTCAATTAGGATGTCGCTATGCTTGCCTTCAAGACAATATGCACCGTCCCATGAAGAAAGAATTAGAGAACACTATGCTAGGGTTTAATGAGTCATTTGTGGACTTTACTTGCCGTTGGAACGACAAGTTGGCCGAGATTGTTGATTGACCGTCAATGATGGAGAGAATGGAGATCTAATTGAAATGTTGAGTATGAACAACTGAGCTCATCTTAGTGGGGCCTTTTATCAGATTTTTCACACATGCATGATGCAGGGCTTAGAATCGACAATTTGCTCCGTGAAATAACTGAGGGCTCCTATGAGAAAGCTCCGACATCGAAGAGATCCCAAGCAATCAAGCAACGACATGGAAGACTGCAGCGACATGAAAGGCTACAATGATATGGGAGACTGCAACAACATGAAAGACTACAACGACATCAAGGACTACAACAACATCAAAGGCTAGGGCAACCTCCGTTTCTTTTTATCTAAAAAAAGGGTCTCATTGTCCTCTAAAGTGTGCATTAAGTTTCATCCGTCCCATTTATGTACAAATTCGAGTCAGTCTCAAAATTAAATAAAAGACATTCTTATACTCATACACTCTTTCAGGTGGTTCAAACAAATAATTATTGGTAAATGATGAAAAGATGTCTAAACAAATTTTAGAACGAAGACAATCACTTAAACGCGTAGGGGCTAAACATCACAATGTAGAAGATAGAGTCAAGACATCGACATGAAGAAGACAAAGTCAAGACATCAAATGACAAGACAAGGTGGAGCAACAACCATGAATACATCTCATTTCACAAGTCATCTCATCGAGGGGGATTAAAAAAATGCTCGCTAGGTTGAAACTCTTCAAAGTAACCTAGGCAAAAGTTAGAACATAAAAAAAATAAAAATAATCCCCCCTCGATCACAAGCAAAGGAGAATACATCAGTCCCTCCACCAAAGAAGGACGAAACGACATCAACAACCATAACGACAAAAAACAACTACGGCAACCTGAGTTCCTCACATTGAGAGGAACATAGGCAACCTTTGGGTCCGGTCTCATGCAAGAAAGAAGACATGTTTAGCCCTAGTCTGTTTTGGTGATCGAACTTCCTCTCGAACTGTTCGATACATCTTTGTACGAATCAATTGCCAAAGATAAATCAAAACAACTTTCTTAGAATTTAAGTCATTTTGCGTTCCTTGTCGAGTCTAGGGGGTTCTTCTTTTCATTTAACTATACTCCCGGTTTCTCGCAATCAAACTGGGACTTCCACTCTCTTCTCCCTAAATGAATCGTCATTTACGTTTGTGGGTAATTCAAAATAATAAATAAATATATATATATATATATATATATATATATATATATATATATATATATACAAAGAGTCAAACACAAAGGGACTACTTCCCTAGTCGAGTCAATGTCGTAACTTCCCATAAAAAAATCAAAACATCTCCTTAATCCTCAGCTAGAGTCAATGCACACTTCCTCCTCAATCGAGTAAAAAAGAAGAAGAAAGAAAGACGCAAAAGAGATGTCTACTAGATTGTAAACCCAAAAGGGCGTCTAGGCAAAAAATAGGGCGCGTCATAAAAAAATGAGAGAGTGAGAGAAAGAAGGGAAAGAGAAAGGGATAACTTTGACATCCAATAAAAGAAGACAATCGCACATTTCTAAATTGGGCTCCCCACAGAGTCAACTTCATTAAGTCCCCGTAGGGTCAACTTCAGCATTGCAAGGGGCTTGACAAGACCAAGCACAATCAAGAGTCGTTTGGGGTATTGGTATTAAAAGGGTTTGTTCCGGAAAAGTGCATATTTGAGGTCATATGAAAGAAGGTCCATGGTAGCCAAGAGAAGTATAAAGGCCAATCCATCCGAGAGTGAGGCCATCGTTGATGTGCCACCACCCGAGAATCAAAAAGAAGTAAAAGGTCGTATGAGTCGCCTTCAAGTATCAATTGGTTTGGAAAATAGATGACAACAATGTGTGATCCGGTTTTGAAGCTTCTAAAAAAGAATGTGCCCCTAAGATGGGAAGAATGAATGTCAAAACACTTCACAAGAAATGAAGTAGCGATTGCCATGTCCTCTCATGTTTGTTAACCTGCATGAGGATGAGCCTATCTTGCTTTGCTTGACAACTAATAATGATGCCCTAGGGGCTACGCGGACTCAAGAACAAAAGCACCGCACACAAAGAGAAGCCTCTCTTATTTCATTTGAAATTTAATGATGACACCATATGGGCTATGCTCAAGAACAAAAAAGATTCCATCAAAGAGAATGTGATTCACTACGATTTCTTGGGTATCTTTATTACATCACTCGGTCGTCGAAATAGCAATGTATCTTACTTGGTTGATTCAAATTGTGATTGATCTTAAGTCTTTATAGGGGCTTGATATCAAAGGTTTTTCAAGGCCTTCGCAATCAGCAATCTCATGGGGGCTCATCATTACATCTCACGGCCACCGCAACAGCGATGCAAATCCTTCAAAGTCTTGGCATAAAAAGTCTTTAGGGAACTTCACAATCTATAATATCTCAAAGCTCATAGTCACCACGAATAACAAATGCATGTATCTTTGGACACGGCATCAACAATCTTTACTATCAACAAATCTATTGGGGCTTAGTGTCAATAATCTTCCCTTTGGTCTCCGCAACAACAGAGGCAAGACACATGGATAGTTTGAAAATTCATCGATCTTGGGGCTTCAAATAGCCAAATGAAATCAAGGTTCTCTCGGGATTTGGCATCAAAGACCTTCTAGGGGCTTTACATTCTCCAACCTCTTGGGATCCCGGCATCAAAAGTGTTTTGGGAGCCCCACAATCAACAAATCTCTTGGGGCTTAGCATCAGACTTCGTTGGGCACCACGACAATGGCAACATTCAGAGGAACAAGTTGGGCTTTGATCGATCATGGCTTGATCTTGGGTTGGCTTTACAAACACTCGATGGTTAAAATGGTTTATCCACAAGTTTTTTTAAACAATATTTTTCTCTTAGGTGTATATACCATTTTCCTCTTGATTTGCATCTTAAAAAAGGATTTTTTTTGTTTCTGCTTCATTACTTGCGTAAAAGTTTGTGCTTTGCTTTACATTGCTTTGCTCTTAGCTTCCTCCTTATCTATATTCAATCTTGACACCACCCTCAAACCACCCTCAAAACACCACCCTCAAATATAATCACTTACTGTGACAAATTGGATTATCAAATCTTGGGTGTGATTTGTGTGAATCTTGATATTTCTTGCTTGTTTAGTTTTCTCTATATACTGCTAGCGTACCAAATTCTTAACATGTCGCACCATTATTCCCGCTCTGATTTTGAGTTTCAATTAGGTCTCGAATTGGGGTTTAAAATTAGGGCGTTCATGATTGGTGTGGCACAGATTGATGTGACACAGACTAAAAAATTTACTGTGAAAAAGAAAATATAACAATTATGATCAAGGGAATAGCTATTTTATTTTTTTTTTAGAAATGATTAATACCAAGTTGACAACAAATTTTCACATTGTTGCTTGCTATGAAAATTTTGTTACTAGAATGGGTGCAAGTTGACATGGTGGAGTGAGAAGTAGGGCGAAGTTACAATTTCTCTCCCAAAGGAAACGCCAAAAACCCCCATTGGGAAGAGCTTTTCTGGCAACACAAAAAAAGACAATAAACTCACTCAACCATTTACCCTAATTTGTCTATTCTATAAGGCCCTATCTTGAAATTAACCTCCTCTACAAGCCCTTCCTTGCAATTTCCCTTATTTCCATCTTAAAATAGTTGGCGAGAGAGACCTATAAAATTCCAACTTATATTCCTCTGATAAACGGCCTTGGCTTTTCTTTCAACATACCTCTTAAACTTATTTCCCTCTCTCCCATTATTTTAGCCCTATCCACCAACTAGCTCATTTCTCTCTCTTTCCCCTCCTCTCTCTAACAAATCACTCTTTGAAGAATATTTTTGGTTCGTGCAATGGCTATTGATTGTAAGATAAAAAACATGCCCTCTAAAGAAGACCAAAAGTCATCACTAGTCTTTGATGCCTCAGTTCTTAGACATGAATCCAACATCCCACAACAATTCATATGGCCCGATCACGAGAAACCATGCGCCAATGCACGGGAACTGCCTGTTCCCATCATTGACTTAGGAGGATTCCTCTCTGGGCACACCAGCTCAGCAAAGGAAGCCTCCAAGCTCGTTGGCCAAGCGTGCCAGAAGCATGGCTTTTTCCTAGTAGCCAATCATGGAGTTAACGCTGATTTGATAGCGGATGCTCATAGATACATGGACTTATTTTTCGAGCTCCCACTTGTTGAAAAGCAAAAAGCTCAAAGAAAAGTTGGTGAACATTGTGGTTATGCAAGTAGCTTCACGGGTAGGTTTTCAACTAAACTTCCATGGAAAGAAACACTTTCTTTTCAATACTCCGCCGAGAAAGGCTCGTCCAGAATTGTTGAAGACTACTTTAGCAAAACTATGGGAGATGAATTCGCTCGATTAGGGTACAAATCATATACTCTTATTTTATTTTTCATATTATTCTAACATTTGATCATGTCATATTTGCGTAGTCTAATTAATTTTATTTTCCATTTCTTTTTGGTTATAGGAAAGTTTACCAGGACTATAGCAATGCTATGAATAAATTATCTCTTGGGATCATGGAGCTATTGGGAATGAGCCTTGGTGTTAGTCAATCTCATTACAAAGAGTTTTTCGAAGAAAATAGCTCGATAATGAGGCTTAACTACTACCCTCCATGTCAGAAACCCGACCTTACCTTGGGAACCGGGCCTCACTGTGATCCAACTTCCTTGACTATTCTTCACCAAGACACCATTGGCGGTCTAGAAGTATTTGTGGACAACGAGTGGCGATCCATTACTCCAAATTTCAACACGTTCGTAGTTAACATCGGGGACACCTTTATGGTACGTAACACTTTACTGTTACACATATTAAGTCACTAGCCAAAAAATATCACCAGTAATTGGGCCCCACGTATAGTAAAATATCTTGTAACACCATGTTTTATTTTTAAAAAAAATTAAGATTCTCTTCGGGGTTCTTCGTATTTGTAGTGTTTGTGTTTCTAATAAAATTGATTCTATTTTGGTTTTGTGATGTTATTGCAGGCACTATCAAATGGAAGATACAAAAGTTGCTTGCACAGGGCAGTGGTAAACAACAAAAATACTAGGAAATCACTTGCTTTCTTTCTATGTCCAAAGAAGGATAAGGTGGTGACCCCACCAAAACAATTGGTGGACGAAAATAACCCTAGGATATACCCAGACTTTACATGGTCGTCCTTGCTTGAGTTCACTCAAAAGCATTACAGAGCCGACATGAATACCCTCCAAGCATTCTCAAATTGGGTTCAACAGAAAAACATCTGAATATATATTAGCTATAACTCCCTCCGTCCCATTTCAATGGGCACTTTTGGTCAAACCAACTTGAACTTTGACTAACATTTTATGCTAAATAATTTATCTCCATAAAAATTTAAAAATAGTTATTGATAATGTTTATATTACTAATTTAGTAACTTTTTTTTTTAATTTTTATGATGATTAATAATTTAGCATAAAATGTTAGTCAAAGTTCAAGTTGGTTTGACCAAAAGTGCTCATTGTAATTGTAATGGGTCGGAGGGAGTATACATATTCATTCAGTCAATGGTTTATTATACCATCTCTATTGTCAAAGCGCCAATCTATCTCTATATATGTGCCAATTTTGCAATTTCTTCGAATATATATATGTAGAAGCTTATTAAGTAGCTAAGCCTTACACTTGCTCTCTCTATTTGCACATATGCAAAATGGATAATTATTGGGTGTCCTATACTCCCTCCGTCCCACCCGAATTAGGATTTTTGGGTTGGGCACGGGGATTAAGGAAAAAGTGTTAGTGGAGTAGGTGTTGTGAGTATGAAAAGTGAAATAGGAGAAAGAAAGTGGGGTAGAGAATAATGAGTGGAAAGTTGTTGTGAGTGTGAATGTGGGTCCATTAAATAAAACACTTTCATTTTTCGGTTGTCTTAATTCGAATGAGACACCCAAAATGAAAATTTGTCTTAATTTGAGTGGGACGGAGGGAGTATATGTATCTCTTACTTGTTTATCTGACATGATATACCCTTCATTGCCAATTTATTATGACACATTTTCTTTTTACGTCCGTCCCAATTTTTTTTACGTCCGTCTAAAAATAAGTATATCCTTACAATTTCTAATTAAAAATTGACAATTTAGTTGAAATATTTCTTATGAAATAGTGTGAATACGCGTGATTAAAATTGAGAGTCGTCACACTGTTTTATTTGTAGTTAAAACATTGAAAAAAACCATTTATGAGAATAATAGAGTTTGGGGGTCAAATTACAATAAGAGAAGAATATTAATGTGATCACTCCTATTGCCCGACGAATCAGTCTTTCTTTCATGATCAATGTGTGTGTGTGTGAGTGTTTGAGACCGAATCCGAGGATTGCCTACGTCCTTCTCAACGTGAGAAGCTCAAATAAGCGTAGTTCATTGATGAATTTAGAATAGAGAGATGAAGCGGAATCATGCATAAAGTGGGGGAAGATTAGGTTAGAAGTAGTTCCTAGATCATATTAGGGTTTGATGAAACCCTAGGATCATCGTCGGCTATGTTATGTGCACATAAATAAGGATTAAAACCCTAGATCTAGTATGTTATGCATGGATAAGTCTTCAATCTAGCATAATAATAAGAACATCATGAAACAATATGAATGAACATGTGAAACATGAAGATCGCTACCCTAAACATGACATATATTATGAGTTTAGACTAATAATATGAAGAACGCATGAAGAACATATGAATATGAATGAATAAACATAATAAAAACATGCATAAAACAGATCTAGCCTAAGAACATAATAAGAACATAATAAGAAAAGTAAGAAGACTTACCTTGATCGGCAAGAACTATGATTGAAGCTTCTTGATGATTCGAAAGAGCTTCGAAGGTGCCAGAAAGGCTTAAACTTGGAGTTTTCTCGTCAGTTTTGACTCTGAAACTCGCAGAATGAATTGTGTGATCCAAATTATGAACTGAGGTCACCTATTTATAGGGATTCAGGCTGGAAAGAGTGGCCGCACGACCAAGGAAAGAGGGGCCGCCCGGCCAACCGTCGAGGTTGGCGTGGTTCCCAAGGTTCTGATCAGATTTGGACTCTGGAGAAACCCTAGATTATTCATATCTTCGAGAATAATCCGATCAATCGTGAATATCTTTTTATCTAGTATTTTCGGGAAATTCTGGATAAATACTGCGCAGCTTGTAAATACCTGTGAGGTCCTATAAGATACATACGGGATGGCGCACGAAAAATTTCCCCTCGAGAATCAAACATGGCACTTTATGTTCACAAAAAACGGAGTCGCCACGTTAAATTAATTTTAAACCCAATTTTAACGAAAAAGGTTACAGAAAATGAGTTCGGAGGTCAGGTTACGTCTTGGGAAGAACTTTTCATCGTTCACCCAATCCGTCTCGGAAAAACTGAGTCTCCCTAAGTTTTTTGACAAAAAATGTGCAAGTGTGTGTGTGTATTTTAAAATGGGAGAAACTGACTTTTAACAGAAAACAGTTAAAAAGTTTACAGAAAGGGGTTTATTTGCAAGGGTTTTGACAGAATGGGATTAAAACTGAGAAAAGAAGTTCCCCGGACAAACCATCCGTACAGTTGGTGATGGATGTCCTGGGAATTTACAGATTTATCAGAAACAGTCCAGGTCCAGGCAGAAACAGAGCATCATGCTGAAACTGGACAGAATGTGATCTTTCCAGGTTACTTTGTGGTACCAAAACATGTATACCAATCATCCCTATGCCATTGACCATCAATTGGACACCAAAAACACATGATTTTGGGTATGATCAAGGCAATAATTGGGGAAAAAAACACAAAGTTGATGAATATGACCTTTGAGCCAAAACAACCATTTGGATGGTTAAAGATTCAGACTTTAACCTTCCAAATGAATGATTCATCCAAGACAAAGTCTTGAAACATCAAAACTCAACCTTTGGATGAATAAAGATTGAGTCTTTATCATCCAAAGGGACATTATTAGGACTTAGATCAATGTTTGGAGGGTAAAGATCAAGGCTTTGCCACCTAAACTTGATCATCATAACATAAACATAAATATCATAAATGCGCAATGGCTTTCTCCAAATGTGCAATGGATCACCAAGCCAAAAGTAAAGACATTAAATTAAATGACAGTAATATAAATGACATGAAAGTAAATGACATAAAGTAAATGACATAAAAGTAAATTGCATTAATCATAACAAGCCTTGATCATTTTAGGTTTATAACCCTTAATCATGCACAAGGCATGAGGGAACCATGAATCATTTCAAGACTTGGTTCCATTCAATAATAATATTTCAAGAAATGTAAAGACATTGCATAGATAAGAACATGAACAAGCTAAAAAAAAAGAAGTGAAGAGGAGGTGGGGGAGAAGGAGGCCTCACCAATGTTTGATTCTAGCCTATCTTCCTCTCTTTCACTCAATTCTCACAAATATTGTGTTTCTGCTCGTATTTCAGCAGATTGTTTGCTCTCAAAACTATTTCTCTCCCCCTCTGAAATGATCAGCAAGGGCTCAATTTATAGGGACTGAAGGCACCCAAACCAGCCGTACGGCTGGGCCCTTCTAGTACCCATACTATCCGTACGGCTCAGCCTGGTGAGCTTCTGGATTTTTCTAAGTTTAATTCTAGGATAGTCCTAGAGTTTTGATTTATTCTAGTGAGGTCCTAGCCTATCAGTTTTAACCTTGAATAGTCCTAAGAATTCCTCTAAGCTGGTTTCAGTTCAGATTGGGGTACTTACAAAGCCCCTCGGAAATGTCGCTTTAGGAAAGCGGAGTTGTCGACCTAAAAAGCATCCCAATCTGCCTATGATGGGAGGACGGCTTGGCCGATTTGGTTGCATGGCTGGACCTAAGGGTATATGATTCCTACGTATCCCTTTCCAAGGGAATCAAGACAGTCGTAGTTCTGGGGCGAGGGATTTTAAGGCTACTCAAACCCAAGGGTGACCATTGAGGTCGGTTGAGGAACTTAGCGTCTCAAGCCAGGGTGACCAACAAGGTCTGGTAAGGAACTTAGCGTCTCAAGACAGGGGTAACCATCAAGGTCAGGTGAGGAACTTAGCGTCTCAAGCCAGGGGTGACAATCAAGGTCGGGAGAGGAACTTAGAGTCTCAAACCAGGGGTGACCATCAAGGTCAGGTGACTGGACCAAGGGGTATAGGATTCTTACGTATCCCATTTACGGGGAATCAAGTCTAACGTAGTTCGAGCAAAGGAATTTTTTCAGGACATGGGAGCTGTTTAGCGTGGGTTCACCCGAAAAAGGGGGACATCTTTCGTCTTCTCCTTGGATGCTTTGATAGGGGGATATCTGTTATCCTCTCCTAAATCTAGGTGGATATCTGTCATCATCTCCTTGGATTCTTTTGGTTGGTGGATATCTGTCATCCTCTCGTAGAAATGATTTGATAGGGGGCTATCTATCATCCTCTCCTAGAAATGGTTTGATAGGGGGATATCTGTCATCCTCTCCTACACCTAGGTGGATATCTGTCATCCTCTCCTAGAAATGGTTTTTGGTCTTACTTGGACTTGACTCTCATTTGGTTAAAGTCGGGACTTGGTCAACTCGACTCTACAGGAGGGTTTACTAAAGGATGGGCTTGAGTCTCATTTGGTCAAAGTCGGGATTTGGTCAACTTGACTCTACGGGGAGGGTTAACTAAAGGATGGACTTGACTCTCATTTGGTCAAAGTCGGGATTTGGTCAACTTGACTCTACGAGGAGGGTTGACTAAAGGATGGACTTGACTCTATGTAGATACCCCGGGGGAGCCCAAGGCTTGGCTAGAGCAGTGGAGGGATCATAGGATGTCTAATTGATTTTATTTGTTAGAGTCGCCACCTATGTTATTAAGGGAACATAAGAAAAACCTAGAAATAGCCTAATTTTTGTACTAAACCAGAGATTCAGGAAGAGAAGGGTTCGGGGGTTAGGTGATAGAGTGGGAAGTACTTAAACACCCACTCTACCCCGATTACGCGGGTCTTGCTACTAAAGGTGTTCTAATGTAAAAAGTCCTTCAATTTATTAATATAAAAGTGCTAACAATTACAATGAAAATAAAGGGAAAATTGCAAAGGGAAATAAAAGAGAATTGTTTTATTGATTTTATGCTAAAGATTACATTAAGATAAGAATGGTAAATTAAACTAGAGTTTAGAATGTAGCGAGATAACCTTTAACCAACTTTAATGTAATAAAGTGATCATTTGGTCATGTCTCATTTGATGGGGATTGCATACATTAAAGAAAGCACATAAATAAAATAAAGAAAAGTTGTACCTTGTTGGGAAAAGAAAGAAGACTCCAATCTTGATGAAGAAAATAGTGTTGTTGTAAAGAAATTGTTATGGAACAATTTGTGTAGAGTTTTCGTAGAGAGAAGCATTCTTGGTGAAGAAACTGGTGTAGAAAGAATTTTGTAGAGTTTTTGTGTCTAAGAAGTGGTGTCCCAAGTCCAAGAACTTGTGTATAGTTTTTGTAGAGAAGTTGGGTCCTTTTTGTGTCAAGAGAGAGTCCTTTTCTAAGGTAAAAAAGAGGGGTTTAAATAGGTAGAAAAGAGAGGAAAAGATGGTTTTTCAACCAATAAGAAAATAAATAAAAATAATTAATGGGAGGCGCGCGAGTTCCACTTTAGGGGCGAGACACGTGCGCAGCCCACAAGCAGTGCTGGAGGCGCCCGCGGGTGAAAAGGACAGAATAACAGAAAAGACCCTAAAGTTAAATCTGTTATGCAGTTCGGTCCAAAACTAACGGAATCAGTTAGGAACTTAACCAAAGTAACAGAAATCAATGAAAATAAGTTAAATAAAAATACTATGTATGCAATCGGGGTGAGAGGTCCAAGGTGGGGTGTCTACAGAGCCCCTCGGCGACGTAGATTGTAAAGCAAAATGCATCTACGAAAGAAAGACAACCACCGAGGACATCGACAAGAGAAAATAAAGACTCGATAAAAAGAGAAGACTCAATAAAGCATACTTAAATAAGGAAAAGACGCCCCCTGTGTAGGCGATTTTTTTTTCTTTATGTAGTTGCGGTGGTCCGCCATGGGTGAGACCATGCAAAGAGGTGGTCCCTAGACCGATGTAGATGTAGTTGCGGTGGTCCGCCATGGGTGAGCCCATGCAAGGAGGTGGTCCGTAGACTGATGTAGATATAGTTGCGGTGATCCACCATGGGTGAGCCCATGCAAGGAGGTGGTCCGTAGACCGATGCTGATGTAGTTGCGGTGATCCGCCCTGGGAAAGCCCATGCAAGGAGGTGGTCGGTAGACTGATGTAGATGTAGTTGCGGTGATCTACCATGGGAAAGCCCATGCAAGGAGGTGGTCCATAAACCGATGCTGATGTAGTTGCGGTGATCCGCCATAGGAAAGCCCATGCAAGGAGGTGGTCCGTAGACCGATGCTGATGTAGTTGCGGTGATCCGCCATGGGAAAGCCCATGCAAGAAGGTGGTTCGTAGACCGATGCTAATGTAGTTGCGGTGGTATCGGATGCCAAGAGACTCACTCCTTTACCTGTTATATGTGTGCTTTGCAGATATATATGTGTTGTGTGTGAAAATGCGTGAAATGTGAAATTGTGCTTGTGGTGCGTTGTGATTTGAAAAGAAGAGATTGCTTGAGAGAGAGATTTTGCAAGAATGGAGAAATTGTTTTTGTGTGCTGTGTGATTCGCAGAAAGTGTGAATGATGTTCATACCTTCACTTACCATGGCCGCTTGATGGATTTCTGATGTTGTGGAGGATGCTTTGATGGAGAATGTTGGTGAGATGACATTCTGGATGATGGGTTGGTCGTGCCAAAAGGCTGCCTACGTTTCCCTTGAAGAGAATCAGACCAGCGTAGTTCAAGGATGATGGAGAATGCTGGGGAGGAAGCTTAGAGCAAAGCAAAATGAAGCACATACTTTTTACACAAGTAAGAATTATAAAAAAGAAAAATCTTTTTGTCATTTTTTTTTAGTTCGTGGGTGAACCATTTTAACCATTGTGTGTTTTTAAAGCCAACCCAAGATCAAATCATGTTCGGTCGAAGTCTGGATTGCTTCGCTTGAATTCTGTTGTCGTTGTTGTGCCCAACGAAGATTGATGTCTAGCCCCAAGAGATTTGTCGATTATGGGGCTTTAAAGACTTTCGATGCCAAGATAAGGAGTCGCTGATTGTAAAGCCCCTAGAACGCCTTTGATGCCAAACTTTGGGTGACTCGTGAAGCCCCAAGATAAATCAGTTCTTGGCCCATTCAAATAAATCACCTTTTGTTGACGTGAGCAAGCCCCAAGAGAAGATTATTGATGCCAAGCTTTGAGAGATTGCTAAGCCCCAAATGTCATGTACTTGTTGTTTGCGAGCTTCAAGATGGTGGAATGTGAAGACCTGTCGATGTAAAGCCCCAAATTGTCTTGGAATCAGCTCGGCATTGAGAGAGGATGCACCTTCGGGTAGGATTCTTGATAGAGATCTCCTTCTTACTCTTATTGGGGAGATGAATGGCCTTATTGTGGTCGGTACCCAAATGGCGAAAAGAAGCAGTAATGTCTTGTGGTGTCGTCGAGGTCGCGGATGATAAGGTCTTGGTGTGATAAGGTCCTCAAATGGGTATGCTTGCTTGAGTCTTCTTGAGTTGAACTAAAGACGGATCTTCGAATGCAACTAGTGCTTGAGGCGCAAGAGCCACACTTTTTGCTTTTGATCTTGGAGAAAGGGGTGCTGAATTGCAGAAACATTAGGATTGGCTGTAACTCTGTTTGTGGAGTTAACATATTGGCATTTCCCGCTATAACCCTAGAGTTTAGCATATTGAATCTTTTTCCTTTTCTCTAAGACTTTCTTCATAATCTCGTCGTAAGTCACAACATAAGAATCATCAAATTCATTCATAACATCGGAGCCCTCCTTTCAAACCAGAAGACCTTTGACGTGAAGTACTGAGAGACCCTTTAAGTTTGGACCACTCCCCACATTTCATTACATCGAGTATCATTACCCAAAAGATTGTCGAAGCCCTTTAAAAAGACTTTCGGTGCCAAATTGATAGAGGAAGCTTCAAATGTTGCACATGACTTTGCTAGGGCCACCGTTGGGGGAGGTGAAGTGAATTGCATTTTTGCTGAGGGAGCCTTTCAAACATGAGTCTAGCCCCTAGAGTTCCATCACTGATTGGAAGTAGAGGAAGAAACCCCTATCCTTGATTGGGGGAACAGGCACGAGCACACATGACAAGGAGGCTTTCCGACATTCCCTTTAAGAGATTTTGAGGATAGTCTCACACATCTTTCTCGAGCGCACCCCCTAGGGCTCATTAACTATCAAATGAAGCAAAAGAAGCTCTCGTTCTTGAGTCATATAGCCCCTAGGGTGTCATCATTTATCGAGCAAAGCAAGAGACTCATCCTCGTGGGGGGGGGGAACAAACATAAGAGGACATGGCAAGATCTACTCCATTTCTCGTGAAACCTTCTGACATACTGTAAGGGCACATGCTTGGAGAAGCTTGAAAACTGAGTCACACGTTGTTGCCATTTGCTGCCCAAACCAATTGACTCACTGGGGACTATTTGTGCAGCTTCGTACCCCTCGATGATGGGCTCGTTATCGGATGGATCTTGGTTACCATGGGGCTTCTTTCACATGAACCCGAAAATGGATATTGCAAGAACAACCTCTCTTATACCAATAACCCAAAATGACCTTTGATTGTGCCGTATCTTGTCGAGCTCTTTGCATTTACGAAGTTGTCTCGGTGGGGAATTGACTTGCTCGGGAGATTCAATATATAAGTTGTCTTCTTTAGAGGCCGGGGATCTCCATTTCTATTTCCCTTCTCTCTCTCACTCTCTCATTTTTTTTATGACGCACCATTTTTTTTTGCCTAGACCTCCCTTTCGAGTTTTTAATCTAGCAGGCATCTCTTTTGCGTCTGCATTTTGACTCGATTAATGAGGAAGTGTGCATTGACTCCAGCTGAGGATGAGAGACATGCGATTTTTGCGGTGGAGACCTTTTGTCACTAATGATGAGTGACATTGACTTGACTAGGGAAGTGGTCCCTAGTATTGACTTTATATATTTTTTGAATGACTCACGAAGGCAAGTAAGTCATTAAGAGAGAAGAGAAGGAATGCCCCAATTTGATTGCAAGCAACTGGGAGTGTTGCTGAAAGATAAGAAGCCCCTAGACTCGACAATGAACGTGAAATGATTTCAAATCTAGGAAAGTTTTTCAAAACTTGAGGTGATTAATTCATTGGCAAATGACTCGTACAAAGATGTCTTGACAAGTTCGAGATGAAGGCCAATCACCATAACGCACTAGGGCTAAATATATCTTCTTTCTTGCATGAGACCGGACCCGAAGGTTGCCTACGTTCCTCCAGTGTAGAGGCTCAGGTCACCGTAGTTTTTGTTGATGCTCCTTTCATCGTGATGAATCGTTGCTTCGTCCTTCGTTGGTGGACGGAATGATGATGATGTGAACTTCTTTGATTGAGGGGGATTTTTTTTTTGTGCTCTGACTTTTTCCTAGTTGTTCTGAAAAGTCAACCTAGCGAATTTTTTTTTTTTTTTTATCCCCCTTTGAAACATTGCTTGATCTTTCTCCATGGTTGTATTTCCACCTTGCTTGATGTCTCATATTTGTCGTTGATGTTGTCGCCTTCATCACGATGTTTAGCCCCTAGGCGTTCAAGTGATGGCCTTCGTTCCAAAACTTGCTTAGACATCATTTCATCATTTTGCCAAGAATTAAATTGAACTTGGAATAGTGTATGGGGACAAGAACGACTTTTATTTGATGAGACCGACTCAATCATTAATTGGAAGGAAGAAAACTTAATGCACACATTAGAGGACTTTGACTCTCTCTCTTTTTTTTATTTTTTTTTATTCCTATTACTAGGTAGAGAAAGAGAAACGGAGATTGTTGTCGTCGTCCCCCATGTCGTTGTAGTCCTCATTGTCATTGTAGTTTTCCATGTCACTACATTCTTCCATGTTGTTGCTCAGATTGCTCGGGAACCCTTCGTCGTTGAAGCTTGTCTCATGGGAGGACTCGGCCACTTCTCGGAGCAAATTGTCAACTCTAATTCCCACATCATACATGCTTGCAAAATCCGGATAAAAGGCCCCACTAAGATGAGCTCAGTGGTACAAATTCAAACACTTCAAGAAGATGTCCATTTGTTCCTTCTTGGAGGGCCTATCAATGATCTCGGCTAACTTGTCATTCCAACGACGAGAAAAGTCCCCAAATGATTCATTGCCCTTTTTCATGGTGTTCTCCAATTCTTTCTTTGTGGGACGGTACATAAAATTGCCTTGGTATTGCTTCTTGAAGGCAAACATAGCGGCATCCCAATTGAGGCGGGTGGAAATCGGGAGACCCATATACCAATCTTTTGTGACCCCATCGAGAGTAAGTGAGAAGCACTGTGCCATTATTTGAGGAGACACTTTCTTCTATAGCATGGCCCAAATGTAGGAGTCAATATGAGCATCGGGACAAGAGTTGCCATTGAACTTTCCAATATCAGGCATTTTGAATCTTCCGGGAAGGGCCACCATTGTGTTCATGAGAAGAGAAGCTTGGCTCAGGCCCTTGTGCAAATTTAGCCCACTAAGCTTTTGGTTAATGTAGGACATGATATTGTTGACAAAACCGGTGTCGATGCTTAGGACCTCTTTCCTTTCATTTGTTAGCCCCTTCAATTGGTCCTCGAGATTATCAAGTTCTTTCTTATGGGCCATTATCTCATGCTTGAGACAGGCTTGCCACAAATCATCCTTGCGTCGGGCATTCTCGGCGAGTGCATCAATTTATCCTTTCAGTGTTTTGATCATGCTGGCTATATCCTTATTGGACCGGGAAAGATTGTCACCGTTGTTGTTGCTGTCGGAAGCCATTGGACCTATTTGAAGAACACGGTTGATCTTAGGTTGGCCCCACAAATACCTTTTGGGTAAAATAATTTAACCCACAAACAAGAAAAAAGACTCAACCACATAAGGAAAAATGATAAATATATATATATATATATATATATATATATATATATATATATATATATATATATATATATATATATATATATATATTTATAAGTCAGAGGGACGGGGTCCCTTTTGGGGTTTCTAAGAAAATAGTGGAATCGTCACACTAGTATATAGACCTTCTCGCGGTCCCATAAACTCATCGAATTCCACCACGTTTGTGATTCCTACATGTGTCGGGATTAAACTAAATTAATGTGGTAAAGTATACATGCAGGGACGGATTTTTATTTTCGTCCATAATAACCACTTGGGGATGGATTTTTATTTTGTCCATGATAACCACTTGTTTCTCTTGGAAACGACATCTATGATTTGAAGACATTAGTTTAGGGAAATCTCGGCACATGAAAACCGACTTAGTCACGGAGTGTTAGAACCTAACTAGAATTGTGTTGGCTTGTGCTTGGCTAAAGAGAGGCTTAAAGGTCACCCCCCGGCATGTAGTCATGAACTACGCCACGGGCTGAGGTTTACCGCTTCGAGAGAGTCAAGGTCGGGTGGAGCTTGAAACTCTCTAGGACGGGCCTCGACGGGTTTGGGGTTATGAACTTGTGCGACTCGATAGTGAGCAATTCATAGGAATATGTGCATGTAGTGTGAGGTCAAGCCAAGTGACAATTTTTTTTAAACAAAAATAAAAGAAAATAAGCACATATTTACAACTTTCGATTCACCCGTGTGACCGATAAAATAAACAAAAGGTAAAATCATTTATGTGCAGGCTCGGTCCCCAAACACTGTCAAAACTGTTCTGTTTCTATGCACTGTTCTGTTCTGGAAAACGGCCCAGACGCGCGCGCATTGGGATACCTATGCAGGAGGCGCGCGCATTAGAGAAGGAGGGGAAGAGGCGCCCGCTTCTGGGTGAAAACCTGGAAACTGATGGGTTCAAGGGATTGCCTTGACCCTAAATGAAAACTTTTTTTCCTGCAGTAATTGTTAGCACATAAACATGGAATTGAAGGACGAGATGAGAGGAAGGCGATTCTGGTGGTGAAGGTCGGAGACGCGCGCCTTAGGCCAAGAAGGCCAGAGGCGCACGCGTCCCACCTTTTCCACCAGAATGCCCAGAAAACAGAATAAAGAACACCAAAAGTAAGAAACACAAGTTTAACCCTCTAAGATCTCCCCAGCAGAGCCGCCACTGTAGATACCCCGGGGGAGCCCCCGGCTTGGCTAGAGCGGTGGAGGGATCCTAGGATGTCTAATTGATTTTATTTGTTAGAGTCACCACCTATGTTATTAAGGGAACATAAGAAAAACCTAGAAATAGCCTAATTTATGTAGAAAACCAGAGATTCAGGAAGAGAAGGGTTCGGGGGTTAGGTGACAGAGTGGGAAGTACTTAAACACCCACTCCGCCCCACTTACGCGGTTCTTGCTACTAAAGGTGTTCTAATGTAAAAAGTTCTTCAATTTATTAATATAAAAGTGCTAACAATTACAATGAAAAGAAAGGGGAAATTGCAAAGGGAAATAAAAGAGAATTGTTTTATTGATTTTATGCTAAAGATTACATTAAGAGAAGAATGGTAAATTAAACTAGAGTTTAGAATGTAGGGAGATAACCTTTAAGCAACTTTAATGTAATAAAGTGATCATTTGGTCATGTCCCATTTGATGGGGATTGCATACATTAAAGAAAGCACATAAATAAAATAAAGATAAGTTGTACCTTGTTGGGAAAAGAATGAAGACTCCAATCTTGATGATGAAAATAGTGTTGTTGTAAAGAAATTGTTATGAAACAATTTGTGTAGTGTTTTTGCAGAGAGAAGCATTCTTGGTGAAGAAATTGGTGTAGAGAGAATTTTGTAGAGTTTTTGTGTCTAAGAAGTGGTGTCCCAAGTCCAAGAACTTGTATATAGTTTTTGTAGAGAAGAGAAGTTGGGTCCTTTTTGTGTCAAGAGAGAGTCCTTTTCTATGGTCAAAAAGAGGGGTTTAAATACGTAGAAAAGAAAGGAAAAGATGGTTTTTCAACCAATAAGAAAATAAATAAAAATAATTAATAAAGATAAAATCAAATAATAAATAAAAGAAATATTTTATTTTGATGAAAATGCTAATGTGGATGTAAAAAAGAGGTTTTTGTGATAAAAAAAATGGAAGGAAAATGCTACAATCCGTAACTGCCATAATTGGAGGCGCGCGAGTACCGCTTTAGGGGCAAGACGCGCGCGCAGCCCACAAGCAGTGACGGAGGCGCCCGCGGGTGAAAAGGACATAATGATAGAAAATACTCTAAAGTTAACTCTGTTATGCAGTTCGGTCTAAAACTAACAGAATCAGTTAGGAACTTAACCGAAGTAACAGAAATCAACGAAAATAAGTTACATAAAAATACTATGTATGCAACCGGGGTGAGAAGTCTAAGGCGGGGTGTCTACACTCTCATTTGGTCAAAGTCGGGATTTGGTCAACTCAACTCTACGGGGAGGGTTGACTAAAGATGGACTTAACTCTCATTTGGTCAAAGTCGGGATTGGTCAATCGAATCTACGGGGAGGTTTGACTAAAGGATGGACTTGAATCTCATTTGGTCAAAGTCGGGATTTGATCAACTCGACTCTACGAGGAGGGTTGACTAAAGGATAGACTTAACTCTCATTTGGTCAAAGTCGGGATTTGGTCAACTCGACTCTACGGGGAGGGTTGACTAAAGGATGGACTTGACTCTTATTTGGTCAAAGTCGGGACTTGGTCAACTCGACTCTATAGGGAGGGTCGACTAAAGGATGGACTTGACTCTCATTTGGTCAAAGTCGGGACTTGGTCAACTCGACTCTACGGGAAGGGTTGACTGGACTTGACTCTCATTTGGTCAAAGTCGGGATTTCTTCAACTCGACTCTACAGGGAGGGTTGACTAAAGGATGGACTTGACTCTTATTTGGTCAAATTCGGGACTGGTCAACTTGGCTCTACGGGGAGGGTTGACTAAAGGATGGACTTGACTCTCATTTGGTCAAAGTCGGGAATTGGTTAACTCGACTCTACGGGGAGGGTTGATTAAAGGATGGAGTTGACTCTCATTTGGTCAAAGTTGGGATTTGGTCAACTCAACTCTACGGGGAGGGTTGACAAAAAGATGTACTTGACTCTCATTTGGTCAAAGTCGAGACTTGGTCAACTCTATGGGAAGGTTGATTAAAACGATGGACTTACTTCGCTTTGGACTGCCGGGGATAAAGGTTTCAACCTTAAATGACCACTCTAGGTCAAGGCTTGGGTCAACTCCATCTTTGGGGAGTTTGACGAGAAAACTGGTCTTACGTCCGACTAAGAACTGCCTGGCATAAAGGCTTCAACCTAAAATGACCACTCTGGGTCAAGGCTTGGGTTGACTCCATCTTTGGGGAGTTTAATGAGAAAACTAGTCTTACGTCCGACTAAGGACTGCCGGGACAAAGGTTTTAACCTAAAATGACCACTCTGGGTCGAGGCTTGGGTCAACTCCATCTTGGGGAGTTTGACGGGAAAAATTGGTCTTACGTCCGACTAAGGAATGCCGGGGACAAAGGCTTCAACCTAAAATGACCACTCTGGGTCAAGGCTTGGGTCAAATCCATCTTTGGGGAGTTTGACTGGAAAACTGGTCTTACGTACGACTAAGGACTGCCGGGGACAAAGGCTTCAACCTAAAATGACCACTCTGGGTCAAGGCTTGGCTTGAGTCAACTCTACACTATGGGATGGTTGAAACATTTTCTTGACACAGGGGAGAGCCTAGGGGCGACCTTTAAGACACATTGTGGACGAAAAAGTCCAAGACTTTGGAAAAATCATTTTGAGGGGAGATCAAAAGCATTTTGCTTGAAACATTATTTTTGACAAATGATGCCAAATGGGCAAATTTGGAAATGATTATTTCTAAAGGCAAATCTTTCAACGAAGCATGTTAGTCAAATTTTTTATTTTAACTTAACCGTGAGGTTTGTTATGCATAAATTCCTTTGGGTTTTGTCCATTCGTTGAGAAGTAACTGATGGTAGGAAATCTGCTTGTCACTATTGTGGGGATAGCCCCAATGTCATCTTTGTCATTGATGTCGGGGTAGCCCCATGTCCTTGTTGTCGTTGATGTGGAGGTAGCCTCATGTCCTTGTTGTCATTGAGGTGGAGGTAGCCCCATGTCCTTGATATCTTCGATGTGGAGGTAGCCCCAATGTCGTTGTTGTCGTCGATGTGGAGGTAGCCCCAGTATCATCTTTTGAACTTTGAAGTGAGGTTAGGAACCCATCCTTTTTTCATGACGCACCCTTTCTTTTGCCTATGACGCCCTTTTGGGTTTTCAACCTAGCGGGCATCTCTTTTTGCGTCCTTTTGTGGCACACCCTATTTTTTGCCTAAGCCGCCCTTGCGGGTTTTCGACATAGTGGGCTACTTTTTTGGTGCCTTTCTCTTTTTTTTTTTATTTATGAGTGATCCAGCCGACTCGACAGGACATGTAACGACCCGAAAACCCGTCTCTATTTTCGTAGTAATAAATACTTAATTATTTATTTATTTCTTATTTATTTATTTAAAATTATTTATTTATTTAAATAATTATGTGTGCATTTTGTGTTTCATAATATTTTATGCTTAGCATTTAATTGGTTATTTGTGCTAGTGTGGAGTGTTGGGTCTTAGTTGTTAGTGGGGAGTATAAGATTATTGTGTTAGTGTGTAGGGGAGGGGGTCTATGTGTAAATTCTAATTTATCATCCTACTTACTCCCTCTTTTCCCCTCACCTCCCTCACATTCACCTCACCATTTTCATTCCCAGTCATTTCTCTCTCTCTCCATAGCCATTGGTGAAGGTAAGAAACTTCTCTCTCTCTCTTCTTATTGACCATCTTCTAGTCTTTGTTTCTCATTTCTCATTATACGAAAAATGTTTAGATCGTCGATAGAATCGTAGAGAACAAAGAAAATTCGAATTTCGTCAACTTTCATAAAATCCGGGTAAGTTACTTTTCCCCATTTTTATGCTAAAATGTTCATCTTTAGTTTATGTAATGCTTTAGTTCATATATATGCCATTTTGTTTGAGTTTGGAATTTATTTGTATTTTTGTTCATCTTTTGTGATTTTGAAATGTTGGGATCAAATCTTGATTTAGGGTTGCTAGATGGTGTTATTTAGGTTCCTTATAGGCTTAGATGTTGTTTTGGGTACTTGGGCATGTTAATAGAAGTGTTGGAAATGTTGGGTTTGATTTGGGTAAGGTTCATGTTTGATTTTGGTAAGAAATGTGAAGAACCCAGTTGATTCCTAGTCAGTCCGTCGACCGGGCGCCCGCCCGGGCCTTGCCAGGCGCCTGCCCTCTTGGTATTTTTCCTTCAGCTAACTCTCTGCCTAAATGAGCGCCCGCCTGCCCCTTAGCGAGTGCCCGCCCGCCCCTAATTCCTGGAATTCCCTCTTTGTTTGGTTAAAGACTAGGATGCCTTTTTGGTCTAGGTTTTGGGTACCACCCTAAATGGTTTAAATGGTCATTATGGAATACTCTAATGTTGGGAATGGTTCCTATGTGAACAAATGTGTTATGAGATTCGATTAATTATTGTTTGGAAATGGTTGAGCACTTATTATGTGTGGTTGGTTTTATTTCATCTTCTTGGTGATTAATTAGTATGGTTCCCTACTTCGGAATCATGAGTGGTTTATTTGAGCTAGTATTTATTACTTGGCATTTATTTAAAAAGTCCAGCTGGTATTTGTGGTTGTGTCGGGCGATGGAAAAGATTATAATGGCAACGAGCCGAGTCCATTATAATGTTGACCATTGTTTTTGCCCCATTATTTCCCTCCTCCAGATTGGCCTTGGATGTGAGATGAGCTAGCTCCTTTCTTGGGAACAGTCTAGCTATTATAAGGGGTTGCGACTTTGTGTCGTATACTCAGTTATCGTTTGGTTATTGGTTCCGGTACCGGGTTTTCTCTTCAGCTATTATGCTACTATCATTGATTGGTTTATCGGCTCTTCGATGCTGCTTATTGATGCTGCTCTTCGATGCGGCCCTATCGTCATTGATCAGATTGTTATATCCTTTATTGGTGAAACCTTGGCTCAGTATCCTTTGTTACTTGTTTATTTCCGCTGCTATCTGTTAAATGATATTTGCTACGTGCTATGTGAGATATTATTATTGTTATTGCATCATAGCATGTCATGTAGTTGCATTAGTAGCTTATTGAGATTTATCTCACCCCCTTTCTTTTATCTTTGTTTTTCCTTAACCCCCCCCCCCCGGAGGAAAGGATTAGGATTTGCGGATCGAGGAGGACATCGAGAGGATTGAGATTTTGGGCAGGTTGTTATTGATCGGTTTGCATTATTTAAATGTATAACCTTTTGGGGATAGTTTTACCAACAATGACGTCATTAAGATTTGTAATCTTTTATATTTTTGGTGTAAACTTGTGGAGCTTATACTAGTAGTATTTTGTTGTTGTTAACTTGGATTTCTAAAACTTTGTTTTAAACCTTTTAGGTATAAAAAAATGGAATTTTTATCTTCAATATTTTAGTATTTTGGTGTATTGTTGTAAGTCGACGTCCAGCTCGTGAGTTCCGGGCCCGCGGGGTCGGGGTCGCGATAGTTGGTATCAGAGCTATGGTTTAGCTCTAAGTATAAGTATAGGTGGACTAGAATGACCTAGGAGGGTAGTTGTGTTCGGAGTGAGTATCGGTTGATGTTTTATGCAGGTATTTGTTCTAAATGGCTAGAAGAAGAGTGGGTGAAGGTTCTAGTGGGACTCCGAATCAGAATGATCTACGGGAAGAGAACCGTGCAATGTTTCAGGGGATGTTTGAAGCGGCGATGAAAGCAATTCATGACCACGGACCGAGAGAGGAACATGTAGCACCTCCACGTTATGGGTTGGAGCAGTTTTTGAAGTTAAAGCCGAGTGAGTACGACGGTGAGCCTGATGTGAAGAAGGCTGAGCTATGGATAGAATCAATGGAGAAAATCTACGATGTATTTGGTTGCACTGATGAGGATAGGGTTCGGTTTGCAGCTTATATGTTAGTTGGGGCTGCGGAACATTGGTGGAAGGCACTGAAGGCCAGTTGGGATGCTACTCTTGTCCCTTATGCTTGGGAGTTATTTGTGAGAAAATTCAAGGAACACTTCATCCCTCTAGTGGATCAGAACCGGAAAGAGATCGAGTTCCTCAACTTGGAGCAAGGCGTGTTGACAGTAGCACAGTACTCGGCTAAGTTCACAGAATTAGCCAGGTATTGTGACTACCTTGTGCGGACCGAGGAGCGGAAAGAAATGAGGTTTATCAGGGGTTTGAAGACAGCTATTAGGACACAGTTAATAGCCCAGAGAATTCAACTTTTTCAGGATGCGGTGGACCGTGCCTACTTGATAGAGCAAGACATTGGGGAACATAAGAGGAAGACTGAGATGGTTAACCCGAGTAAGCAAGGAGGGCAGAGCAAGTCACAACCGCAACGATCGGATAACCGAGATAACTCTGGAGGGCAGCCGATAGTGAGAAATCAAGGTACAAATCAGGGGACACGAAATGGGAAGATCTGCAACTATTGTCAGAGGGAAGGACACTCAGAAGACAAGTGTTGGAAGAAGCAAGGAAAATGTGTGAATTGTGGTCAGTTGGGGCATTTTGTGAGGGATTGTCTTAGGGGCAGATATCAACCATCCGGGAGTGACGCTGGTACTGCACAAGGTCAGAAGAGAGATACTTCGGGAAACCCTAAAGGTTCAGGGTAGGGTATTTGCGATCAATCAGCACTCAATGGGTGACTCATCAGTTTCAGGAGGTTTGATTTTGTGTCGAGATAGCGAGCGCGTGCATTTTAGGATCATCGCATTCTCATGTTTATGTGCATTTAGTTGCATTATTTCTCTTGAGTTTTTGACTTATGTGTTGTCAGTGTCTACTCCTATGGAGGAGTGTAGGATATCTGATGGAGTCTTATGTGCTCGTGTTGTGCTTAAAGGTATATATAACTTACCTGCTAAATTTGCCATATTGCTATTATAAGGTTTGATGTTATTTTGAGAAGGGAAATGTTATGCTCTAGTCGATTGTTGTAGGAGGATTGTTACATTCTCTATTCCTGATTTCCAAAATCGTTTTGAGACCGATCCTTTGAGTAGAGTTATACACATCTTTTCTTATATGGGATTTGGATATATAACTTAGGTAGGTGTCAATGGGATGTCTATACCGAATTGTCGGGTGTATGTATCATTTGTAAGATTTCTATTTTCTTCTGAATAGTGCCTAGTGTTTGGAGAGGAACTTGGGTTAAATTGAGTTGTTATGATACAAGGTGGTAGTGCTAATAATTAGATCAATGTCCGTGTTGTATCGTTTGGGTTATAAGAGCTGAGGATTCAATTGAAGATTCCATAATAGGAGATTTTTGTTTACTTGTAGTATATCTGTGTGAGTGCATCGGAATTAGTTAGTATGAAGAATGCATGATTGACTATGAGTGACTAGTATATTGTGGAAGTTATAATCATTAATGGTGGTAAGCGCGTTAAGTTTGAAAGGACTAAGCACATTTTGAGAGGGCAAGAATTTCTCGAATGGTATTAAAGGCATTTTGAGTTTTAGTTAAATGGTTGTTTTATGGTTCTAAATCTTTTCTTGGTGGCGTTTCTCGTTTTGGATTAAGGGTAGGTAAGGAAAGTTGGGTACAGACACTTGGGCATATTAAAGAATACCATGATGTAGTATTGGGTCGGTTGGACTGTGATTAGCTAATAGGTTTATTATGATGGTAGTAAAAATCGAGCCTAAGTATCATCGAATTGATAAATGTATACGTGAAAGACTAATGTGGGTTAGCCATTGAAGATTTAGAATTTGTTAAAATTCATTTGGGTATATAAGCACGGATTATTAACTTAAATGGGAGTTAGAGGAAATCTTTTGAAGATAAAATTTGAATTGTTTGCGGACTACTGAGTACTGGGAACTGTTTTAAACTTTCAAGGATTGGAGTAGTGTAATGATAATAATTTCGGTATTAATGTAGTTTCGTGGTTTGGGTGGGTATCACTGTTATCTTAAAAAGGTGTGATCAGCGTTATGTTTTCTTGGAGATAGGTTAAGTTTTCCATTATAGCAAAAATTGATAATCCATTACCTCTAGTGATGCTTCCAAATAGAGATGGAGGTGTGTAACGATTTTGGGTGATAAAACATTTGTATATGTTTCGAGGAGTAACGCTTAATAAATGGAATTATCTATGATTTGGGATTGGTGGTGATTCTGTTGATATTGCCTTAGCGGATTATATCTTTTATTCTATTTTGGGACCAAGTTGAGACGTTGATGACAGACTATCAAAAGTTGGTGGATATAACTCCTTAGAAAACTAAGTATGAGCGTAATGCTAATTAGGATCAAATCAGCTATGTCTCGGAATTGGTGATCAAGTGATAGTCTTGAGAATGTGAAATTCGGTATGAAAGAGGAAGTTAACTTTAGAATGTTTAAAATGAGTATACCTGAGATATGTATGTGATTAATATATAACGGTTTATTTGGCTCATCGAGTCTGTGTCTGAAAATTTTGTTGAGTACTCGATTGAGGTTATGAGTGCTATGGGAGAGTCGATATGTTGTCGCCTCATTATGACCGCGTGTTGTGAAGTTTGATGAGTGAATTCGTGGGCGAATTCTTTTTAAGGAGGGTAGATTGTAACGACCCGAAAACCCGCCTCTATTTTCATAGAAATAAATACTTAATTATTTATTTATTTCTTATTTATTTATTTAAAATTATTTATTTATTTAAATAATTATGTGTGGATTTTGTGTTTCATAATATTTTATGCCTAGCATTTAATTGGTTATTTGTGCTAGTGTGGAGTGTTGGGTCTTAGTTGTTAGTGGGGAGTATAAGATTATTGTGTTAGTGTGTAGGGGAGGGGGTCTATGTGTAAATTCTAATTTATCATCCTACTTACTCCCTCTTTTCCCCTCACCTCCCTCACATTCACCTCACCATTTTCATTCACAGTCATTTCTCTCTCTCTCTCCATAGCCATTGGTGAAGGTAAGAAACTTCTCTCTCTCTCTCTCTTCTTATTGATCATCTTCTAGTCTTTGTTTCTCATTTCTCATTATACGAAAAATGTTTAGATCGTCGATAGGATCGTAGAGAACAAAGAAAATTCGAATTTCGTCAACTTTCATAAAATCCGGGTAAGTTACTTTTCCCCATTTTTATGCTAAAATGTTCATCTTTAGTTTATGTAATGCTTTAGTTCATATATATGCCATTTTGGTTGAGTTTGGAATTTATTTGTATTTTTGTTCATCTTTTGTGATTTTGAAATGTTGGGATCAAATCTTGATTTAGGGTTGCTAGATGGTGTTATTTAGGTTCCTTATAGGCTTATGTGTTGTTTTGGGTACTTGGGCATGCTAATAGAAGTGTTGGAAATGTTGGGTTTGATTTGGGTAAGGTTCATGTTTGATTTTGGTAAGAAATGTGAAGAACCCAGTTGATTCCCAGTCAGTCCGTCGACCGGGCGCCCGCCCGGGCCTTGCCAGGCGCCCGCCCTCTTGGTATTTTTCCTTCAGCTAACTCTCTGCCTAAATGAGCGCCCGCCTGCCCCTTAGCGAGTGCCCGCCCGCCCCTAATTCCTGGAATTCCCTCTTTGTTTGGTTAAAGACTAGGATGCCTTTTTGGTCTAGGTTTTGGGTATCACCCTAAATGGTTTAAATGGTCATTGTGGAATACTCTAATGTTGGGAATGGTTCCTATGTGAACAAATGTGTTATGAGATTCGATTAATTATTGTTTGGAAATGGTTGAGCACTTATTATGTGTGGTTGGTTTTATTTCATCTTCTTGGTGATCAATTAGTATGGTTCCCTACTTCGGAATCATGAGTGGTTTATTTGAGCTAGTATTTATTACTTGGCATTTATTTAAAAAGTCCAGCTGGTATTTGTGGTTGTGTCGGGCGATGGAAAAGATTATAATGGCAACGAGCCGAGTCCATTATAATGTTGACCATTGTTTTGCCCCATTATTTCCCTCCTCCAGATTGGCCTTGGATGTGAGATGAGCTAGCTCCTTTCTTGGGAACAGTCTAGCTATTATAAGGGGTTGCGACTTTGTGTCGTATACTCAGTTATCGTTTGGTTATTGGTTCCGGTACCGGGTTTTCTCTTCAGCTATTATGCTGCTATCGTTGATTGGTTTATCGGCTCTTCGATGCTGCTTATTGATGCTGCTCTTCGATGCGGCCCTATCGTCATTGATCAGATTGTTATATCCTTTATTGGGGAAACCTTGGCTCAGTATCCTTTGTTACTTGTTTATTTCCGCTGCTATCTGTTAAATGATATTTGCTCGTGCTATGTGAGATATTATTATTGTTATTGCATCATAGCATGTCATGTAGTTGCATTAGTAGCTTATTGAGATTTATCTCACCCCCTTTCTTTTATCTTTGTTTTTCCTTAACCCCCCCCCCAGGAGGAAAGGATTAGGATTTGCGGATCGAGAGGATTGAGATTTTGGGCAGGTTGTTATTAATCGGTTTGCATTATTTAAATGTATAACCTTTTGGGGATAGTTTTACCAACAATGACGTCATTAAGATTTGTAATCTTTTATATTTTTGGTGTAAGCTTGTGGAGCTTATACTAGTAGTATTTTGTTGTTGTTAACTTGGATTTCTAAAACTTTGTTTTAAACCTTTTGGGTATAAAAAATGGAATTTTTATCTTCAGTATTTTAGTATTTTGGTGTATTGTTGTAAGTCGACGTCCAGCTCGCGAGTTCCGGGCCCGCGGGGTCGGGGTCGCGACAGGACAGGGACTTAAGGTATCTTTTGGACAAAACATGTAAGGGAATTTTATTTGGGAGAGAGTCCCTTTATGTTGGTGAGATCTTTGAGCAATGTATCATGAAATGGGAGGAAGCCCTTGCTTGACAGAAGATAAGTGTTTAGCTCTTCCCTAAGATGAAGAAAAGAAGACTTGTCGAGACATTTGATATTTGCCTTAGTTAAGATTATCAAAACGATGGCTTGAATGGACCATGTTTATTATTAAGTCAAGATTATAACAAACAATTAGCCTTAACATGTATAAATGTTGTGATCAATTGAGATTAAGATTCGATCAATGGCAAGATCAGAAGGATAATGTGTTTAGGGGGAATTGGTCCTTGATGTGACCAAAGAAGGTGTGTCTGGGAAATCGGTCATTGATGGGACCGAGGGAAGAGAACTTGGTCATTTTGAGAGGACCAAGGTTTTATGGTTTTGTTTCATGCTATGACCGGACCCGAAGGTTACCTGCGTTCCCCTTAGTTTGAGGAGCTCAGGACGCCGTAGTTCGGCGGTGGATCGTCTTTTGTTGAAATTGGTGTCCTTTTGAGGCAGACTTCCTCTTCGCGTATATTCATTTCCTTTCCTTCTTTCCATACATTCATTTCCCTTCCCTCTTCTCATTTATATATATATATATATATATATATATATATATATATATATTTTTGAGGGAGAGGGGAAACATTAGCCTCAACTTGCTCTCTTGGATATTGTCTCATTTGTAGCCCCTTGGTGGAATGTCTGTCACTTCTAGCTTTGACTTTGAAGATCCGGGAAGTCCTTTGCTTGGTTGCGCACGTTCGATCATGGTTGAATCTTGGTGGTTGAGCAACAACATCCTTGCCTTTTCATTGTCTTGGGATGCCTTTGATGTGCATCAAGAATTCGTATAGGAAAGGTGTATTGGGTTGTGTATTGGGGATGTGTATCAAGGATATGTATCGGGGATGTGTATGAAGGAAGATATGCCATTAATGGTTTCTTCATGTCAATTGATCACAACATTTATTCACATCAAGATTAATTGTTTTCACTTACCATTTTTCATTTGTGTTAGGTCCATTCGTCCTTAATGAGTCGTCATTGACTAGTATGCTTAGAAGTCAATTCATCATATTAGGGACGTAGCAATCAGTTGATAATAACAAGTAAGGAAATTTCAAGAGTAAATGTATATTGCGAATAATGTCCTAAGTCTAGAGAGAAGAGAAGGAAAATGACTCTTTTATTTAAATAACTTTATACATACATGTCCCAAGTGTGGACTTTTGTAAAAATAGAAAGACACAGTCCGGGACGGACTTTGGTGAAAATCTATATCCTACGAGGCTGGAAGACTCTTTTTTTTTTTTTTAGGGATGGGCTCCAATGAAGCACGATGATCCATTTTCTTCCTCAATTGTTGGAGGGGTTCTCGGCGGCATATTCCATGTCTTCCACGGGGAACTCGGGTTCCGTGTCATCGGGAAAGATGTCGCGAGGTCTCCACTTGGCTTGGTGTTGTAACTGCCAGATTCGTCTACTCATGAGTTGGGAGTTTGCTTTGGCCATCTCCTTTTGGTGATTTCCTTTTGAGGTGCTCAACCTTTGTTTATGGCACTCGATGAAGGTACGGATCTCCATTTGATGTAGCCGCTTTTGGGCATCCGAACCACGGGCCTCACAGTGTTCCAACCTTTTGATCTTGTTGTTCATGTGGATGGTTGTCTCGGACGCCAATTCAGATGTGTGGCCCTTGGTCAATGTTTCTAATGGACAGAACCACGAAGGACTTTAGCATATTAAACCTCAAGGTAAAATTGTAACCGGGATTTGAGAAGAACACTTCATTAGTAGATTAGCCTTTTAGGAAAAACTTGATCTTTTATTTCAAGAAAACTTGATCTCCATTTTCAAAAAACACTTTTATTTTGAGCGAAAGACTCACGCACAATTTTTATGGAAACTTTTGACAAGGAAACAATGATAATAATAATCTTATTAAGAAAAACCGACAATGGACTCGGAATGGTCACCACATGGCATCTATCAGGGAGTCAAGACTCTAACTAAACCTAAGAGACATCTTAACTGATTTTTCTTAAGGGCTTATCGCACATCTTAACAATGGACTCTGGATTTTTCTAAGGGGAGGTTGATGGAAGATGTTTCGATATTCCGCTTCTGACCATAGATGTAGCTTTATTTCCAACTTCCCAACCCGGGGCATTCAAGCTTTCCTTCCACGATTAATTTCTGGATGATGTGTTTCATAGCGGTGCAATCATCGGTATTATGCCGATGGTGGTTGTGAAAGGCACACATCTTGGTGGTGTTGCGGTGTCTTTCAGGTTCCCTTGGCAGGAATTTTTGAGAGGCCACATGAGACCTTGTCTGAGCAATCCCTCAAACACTTTGCTTATGGGCATTCCGAAATCCTCAAACTTTGTGAAATAGGGCTTGGCTTGGCATTTGGATTCTCTTCCATCGTTGACCGGAGCGTGGTGGGAATAAGAGTCACTGCCACTCAATGCAAAGGGGTGCTCATTGAGTGTCCTTTCAAACTTGTCTTCCATTTGCTTTCTTTTTCCCAATAGATAATTGAGAGGATTTTGTGGAGGCGCGGGGGCGTAGGAGTGCTCATAACCTCGGTTGCTTGCAGGAACATACATCGGAGGCGTGCAAGGAGCTTGTGGTCCAAAAGGTCTTGGATTGTAGAAATGATACGGCTCACCCAAGAATCCTATTGGGGAATCCTATGGAGGCAAGTTGGCGATGCCTGGCTGGGTATCCATATATGGTGTAAACAGTGAGGAGGTGATGTCTGGTTGCAATTTGGAGGTTGGGTGGCTTCTATCTCTTCTTTGTGGTTGGTTACTTTGGTGAAAGGCCCACCAATTTGAAACAGAGCTGTAACACCTCTTTGTCTCGTCGACTCATCAGACGAAGTTTGCGTTTCCTTGTGTCTTTTTGTTATGATTTCTTCCCTAGCCCCGGAGGCTTCTAGAGCTTGGAGAAACACTTCTTTCGTTGGGCTATTCGGATTATCCGCAGTGTCATTTCCCAAGCTACTATCTATTGAAGCGGTCTTTTCGAGGTACCGGGTCAGAGAAGTTGTGGTGACTGGGGAACTTTCTGACTCCATACGCACTAGGCGGCGACATGATGCTCTCTTCCACTTCATCCGAGCTACGGGAGATGGAAAAAAAGGGTAATTCAGTCTTTGGTAAACATTGGGTGAACGCTTGGGCTATGGGCTTAACGCTCATGCTACTGATGGGACATGACCGTTATGCTTAGACCTATGGAGTGGAAGGTAGACGAGACTTAAAGGGATCTTTGGAATCCATCCAAAGATTGGCGGGTGCCTCAGAGATCTTCCAAGGGCTTGACGGATGCTTAGGGGACTATTCCTAAGGACTTAATAGGATCTTTGGAATCCATCCAGAGATTGGCAGGTGCCTCGGAGATCTTCTAAGGGCTTGACGGATGCTTAGGGGACTATTCCTAAGGACTTAATGAGATCTTTGGAATCCATCCAAAGATTGACGGGTGCCTCGGAGGTCTTCCAAGGGTATGGCGAACTCTTAGGGGACTATTCCTAAGGACTTGACTGGCTTCTTGGAGGATAACGGGGATCCATCCAAGGACTCGATTGGCCTTTTAGAGGATAACAGGGATCCATCCAAGGACTTGACTGATTTCTTGGAGGATAAAGGGGATCTATCTTGATTGGCCTTCCTAGGGGACTATTCCTAGGGATTTAACGGGAATCTTATCGGGGACCTAGGGGACCATGCCTAGGATTTCACGGGAGTCTTAACGGGGACCTAGGGGACCATGCCTAGGGATCTGACGGGAATCTTAACGGGGACCTAGGGGACTAGGCCTAGGGTTTTAACGGAGGTCTTTGGAGGATAATGGGGATCCGTCCAAAGACTTAACGAAATGACACTTGTGAGCGGGAGAATGCAATGTGTCAAAGACGAGAAGCAAAAACGGAGCAAACTCATGCAAGATGCAATTAATTATTCGTTCAAGTTTACTTAAAACGCATTTTTATTCCTAAATGGTTGGAAAATATTTCTCCTTTTTCGCAACTACTCTAAACCATGGATCAGTGGAGGCCATCACTACGTCTATAAGCCCCTCGTTTTTCACCTGCATTGCACACCCCAAGGACGGAGTATCCCGGGCGAGGGTCCTATAGGGCACGTGGCTTCCACCGACCAAAAGAACCATTCCTAAGGTCCAGTGTGTCGTGAGGTTCCAATGCGCATGCCATCCTTATCATGATGAAGCCCTAGTCAAGGTCAAAATTGATTTAATGCTTTAACAAAATTTTAGCATGACCTCATTTTAATGAGGGACCTTGGACCATAACCTTAGGCTTCAGGATGATTGGCATGGGCTAAGCATTGGGACTTAACGGCACGGTGTCAACCAATCCTTAATACATGACTTTGGTTAATTCTAGTTGGAATTAACGCATAGGTCAAGGACCGGGTCAAAGATGACCTTGGTCACACTTGCTTTCACAAGAAGTCGTGAACTTGGGCATTAACTTGGCCATAATTAACGTTTGAACACGTAATAGGGACGATGACGTGAGCTAGACCAAAAACCAACCATGGTCACGGTATTTGTGTGTGACAGATAATGTGTGGTTGACTCGGCTCGGAAGGGGAGGTGGAATGGACCCGTGCGCGCGAGAAGGGCAACCCGTGCGCGCGAGAAGGGCACAAGAGCACCAATCAAGCTGCATCGTGGCATCCATACCGGGTTTTGAGGGTTTTTGAGACATGCACAAGGTCGAGTGCGCATAGTGTGAAGTCTTCCACGTTCCCTTTTGAGTTAAAATAGGAATTTTCGGTGCGTTTTTAACATCATGAACAAGAGTATATACAAGAATTGGACAAGCAATTTAAACAAGTACTTTGCACAAGTAATCAAACAAGGATATGAACAAGTAAGAATCTTGAAAAATCAAATTTTGTACATGAAGAAGGTTGTGCACAATCAAAGGTTTTGAAAACCAAGAAATTTTTGCAAGAGGAGCAAGGCCCTTTGAAAATCAATTTGTATAAAAGTATTGTGCACAACAAAAGGATTTTGAAGACCAAAATTTTATGAAAAGGGTTATGCACAATAAGGTTTTGGAAACCAAATTTTATGTCACAAAAATTGTAACCGAGCTTTGGAAAAAAAGTTTCGGTTCAAGAAAACAAAGGCATATGTGCACAAGTAAAGGCTGAAAATTGGAACCTAGACCAGCAGAAGCAAAGGGGACCATCAGAATGTTTTTGCCCTGCAAAAATTGTTAATTTGAAACATTTTGTGGGCCTGGGAAAACCAGCCGTACGGCTAGTGAAGGGGTCCCATTATTTTTTGCAATTTTCCAGTTTCTGATTCTTCAAGCCCCAGTTATTGTGTTTCCAGAACAGTTTCATTTTCAGCAATCAAAACAGAAACATAAAATACACACAAAATATGCACAAAATCAACAAACGGGAACGGGAGTTTGACACACACAAAAGTACCCCCAAGGCTTCTAAAAAGAAGTTTGGAAACACTTTAGTCCCCAGCGGAGTCGCCACTGTAAGATACCCGCGGGATGGCGCACGGAAAAGTTCCCCTCGAGAATCAAACACGGCACTTTATGTTCACAAAAAATTGGAGTCGCCACGTTAAATTAATTTTTAACCCAATTTTAACGAAAAAGGTTAGAGAAAATGAGTTCGGAGGTCAGGTTACGTCTTGGGAAAAACTTTTCATCGTTAACCCAATCTGCCTCAGAAAAACCGAGTCTCCCTAAGTTTGTTGACAAAAAATGTGCAAGTGTGTGTGTGTATTTTAAAATGGCAGAAACTGACTTTTAACAGAAAACAGTTAAAAAGTTAACAGAAAGGGGTTTATTTGAAAAGGTTTTGACAGAATGTGATTAAAACTGAGAAAAGCAATTCCTCGGACAAACCATCCGTATGGTTGGTGATGGCTGTCCTGGGAATTTACAGATTTATCAGAAACATCCATTTCCAGGTAGAAACAGAGCATCCTGCTGAAACTGGACAGAATGTGATCTTTTCAGGTTACTTTGTGGTACCAAAACATGTATACCAATCATCCCTATGCCATTGACCATCAATTGGACACCAAAACACATGTTTTTGGGTATAATCAAGGCAATAATTGGAGAAAGAAAATAAAGTTGATGAATATGGCCTTTGAGCCAAAACAACCATTTGGATGGTTAAAGATTGAGACTTTAACCTTCCAAATGAATGATTGATCCAAGACAAAGTCTTGAAACATCAAAAATCAACCTTTGGATGAATAAAGATTGAGTCTTTATCATGCAAAGGGACATTATTAGGACTTAGATCAATGTTTGGAGGGTAAAGATCAAGGCTTTACCACCCAAACTTGATCATCATAACATAAACATAAATATCATAAATGCGCAATGGCTTTCTCCAAATGAGCAATGGATCACCAAGCCAAAAGTAAAGACATTAAATTAAATGACATTGTAGACACCCCGCCTTGGACCGCTCACCCCGATTGCACGGTTGATTTTGTGTTTCTCCCTCTTTTAAGTGTTTTTTGTTAGTTTCTGTTACTTCCGTTAAGTTCCTGACTGACCCTGTTAAGTCCAGGGACTAAACTGAATAGCAGGGCTGACTTTCAAGTCCATTCTGTCAGTTACAGATTTATGTCCAAGAATGTCTCCCCTGCTCATTTTACATGATTTTGCCCGAGAAAAATTTCTTGGTGACTGAGTTTTGGCACCAAAAACTTGTGTTTTACAACTATATAAACCCCTCTTCTCCACCATTTGAAAAAGGGACTCTTTTTGGAAGAAAGAAAACTATACACAAAAATATTCAAGGCATTTCAAAGGCAATTTCTCAAGAAATATTTGAAGTCACATTGAAGCATAGGTAAAAGACCATTCTCTTCCCTCTTCCCTACTTCATCTTTTTTCCTTCTCTTTTTATTTCATCAAAAGTGCGATCACCCAAACATTTTGGGACATGACACCAAAGATTACTTCACTTCATTGAAGTTAGTCAAGGAGTTATCTCCCTACATTCTAAAACCCCCCTTTTTAACCCTTTTTATCATCATCGAAGAATAGGGGGAAGACTTACAGTTTCCCGACGAGCACTTGGTTTGCACTTCAACCGAGGAAAATAAGTGGCAACTTTTTTTCGATGGCGCTGCCAATAAACATGGTTTTGGGATAGGAATGTTGCTTGTCGATCCAAAGGACATCTACACTCCAATTTCCATCCGTCTTGAATTCGAAGCTACCAACAACATTGCCGAGTATGAGGCATGCATAGCGGGGATGGAAGCAGCTCTAGAAAAAAATGTCACAGAACTAGAAGTATTCGGCGACTCCCTGCTCCTTATCAATCAAATATCGGGTAAATGTCGAATCCAAGACCCGACCCTCTAACAGTATGGTCAACACCTCGAGGAATTGGTTGAACAGTTCCAAGACATCACGTTCACTTATTTGCCAAGGGACAAGAATCGCTTTGCCGATGCTTTGGCTACTATAGCCTCACTAGTTGAGATGCCCAAAGGAAAAATGGTGAAACCCTTCAAAATTTCAAGGAGGACCAGTCCGGCATACTGCATGAACATTGAGATCAATGAAGTCCAAGATAACCCCCCGTGGTACACTGACATCATGAACTTTCTCAACAACGGCACCTTCCCCGACAATAGCAACGGGAAATCTAGAGTGGCACTACAGAATCTAGCCGCCAGATATGTGTTGATTGGAAACCGAGTCTACAAGAGACATCATCAAGGGATCAATCTTTTATGTGCAAACGAGTATGAAGCTCAAGAAATCATGTATAAAGTCCATGAAGGTGAGTGTGGACCCCACATGAATGGGATTATGTTAGCCAAGAAGATACTCCGTATTGGCTACTATTGGACTACAATGGAAAGAGACTGCATCGAGAAAGTCAAGAAATGCGCTAAGAGCCAGTTCCATGCTAATCTACAACATGCTCCGCCTTCACAACTGTACAACATGACCACACCTTGGCCATTCTCTTGTTGGGGCATAGATATCATCGGTAAAGTCCATCCTACGGGGAGCAACGGACAGTCATTCATCCTTGTGGCCGTAGACTATTTCACAAAATGGGTCGTAGCACAAGCTTACCGAGTTCTCAAGGCCAAGAAAGTGGCCGATTCGTGAAGAACAACATTATGTGCCGATATGGTATCCCCCATGAGATCATCTCCGACAATGGCTCTCACTTCGAGAAAGAAATGGATGCACTTTTGGTTAACTACAAAATTACCAAGCATAAGTCATCCCCGTACCGCCCCCAAGCCAATGGAGCGGTCGAAGCAGCAAATAAGACAATCGAAGTCATCATACGAAAAATGGCTTCAACGGGAAGGGATTGGCCCGAGAAATTACCGCTAGCATTGTGGGGCTACCGCACATCAATACGGTCAGCAACGGGAGAAACCCCGTACTCATTAGTTTATGGTTCTGAAGCCGTACTCCCGGTCAAACTCGAGGTTCCTTCTCTACGGGTCTTACTCGAGAACCAAGTCAACGAGGTCGATTGGATGCAAAGTCGATACGAGCAACTAGCCCTACTCGACAAAAAAAGATTAAGAGCGTTCGAACGCACAAGGGCTTACCAACAAAGAATGGCAAGAGCTTTCAACAAGAAGGTGAAGCCTCGAAATATCAAAGTGGGAGATTTGGTCCTAAGACAACATCCTCCCAATGCCATGAATCCCCTTGGGAAATGGGCCCCCGATGGATCGGTCCTTACGTGGTCAAGAAGATACTAAGCGATGGTGCAGTCTGACTCATAGATTTGGATGGCGACCAATTGCCAAAGGAGGTCAACCTCGACAAGCTCAAGAAGTTCTACGCTTAACAAATAAAGACCATTAAAAAAAAAAAAACGCTCGCTAGGTTGAAAACCCGCAAGGGCGGCCTAGGCAAAAATTAGAGCACGTGCAAAAAAGAAGCCCGCTAGATTGAAAACCCGAAAGGGTGGTCTAGGCAAAAAACAGGGTGCACACACAAAAAAAATGGTCTTCATTTGTTTGGATTTGTTAACGAGAGTTTACTAATGAGCTCATTTAAGAGGATTCACTAACGGATTCATCAAGAGGATTCACTAACGGATTCGTCAACAAGAGTTCACTAACGGGCTCATTCAAGAGAGTTCACTAACGGATTCATTTAAACGGATTCGTCAACAAGAGTTTACTAATGAGCTCATTCAAGAGGATTCACCAATGGATTCATCAAGCGGATTCACTAACGGATTCGTCAACAAGAGTTTACTAACGAGCTCATTCAAGAGGATTCACTAATGGATTCATCAAACGGATTCACCAACGAGTTCATCAAGAGGATTCAATAACGGATTCATCAAACGGATTCACTAACGGATTCGTTAACGAGAGTTTACTAACATTCAAGAGGATTCACCAACGGATTCATCAAGCGGATTCACTAACGGATTCATCAACAAGAGTTTACTAACGAGCTTATTCAAGAGGATTCACCAACGGATTCATCAAACGGATTCACCAACGGATTCGTCAACAAGGGTTCACCAACGGACTCATCCAAGGGATTCACTAACGGATTCACCAAACGGATTCACTAACGAATTCGTCAATAAGGGTTCACCAACGGACTCATTCAAAGGATTCACTAATGGATTCATCAAACGGATTCACTAACGGATTCGCCATCAAGAGGGTTACTAACAGACTCATTCCGATAGATTCACTAACAGAATCATCCAACAGGTTCAACCGACGGATTCACAAACAGATCATGCCACCTCCTCTATCAACAAAAGCCGCTCACACAGGGAGCGCACCCCTATCTCTCACAATTTCAAATTCCTTCTTTCATCGAGTCTTTGCTTTTTCTTGGTGATGTCCTCGGCGGATGTCTTTTCTTTCGTCGGCACGTTTTGCTTCGCAATCCACGCCGCCGAGGGGCTCTGTAAACTCCCCACCTTGGACCGCTCACCCCGATTGTATGGTTGATTTTGTGTTTCTCCCTCTTTTATGTTTTTTTTGTCAGTTTCTGTTACTTTCGTTAAGTTCTTGACTGACCCCGTTAAGTCCAGGGACTAAACTGAATATCAGGGCTGACTTTCCAGTCCATTCTGTCAAAAAAGCCATCTCTGAGTTGTGCGCCTCCGACCATAGGATCCATAAGCGCGCGCCTTCCACACCCAAGGTGGGAAGCGCGCGCCTCTGGGCGTCAGTTACAGATTTCTGTCCAAGAATCTCTCCCCTGCTCATTTTACATGATTTTGCCCGGGAAAGATTTCTTGGTGACTGAGTTTTGGCACCAAAAACTTGTGTTTTACAACTATATAAACCCCTCTTCTCCACCATTGGAAAAAAGGACTCTTTTTGGAAGAAAGAAAACTATACACAAAAATATTCAAGGCATTTGAAAGGCAATTTCTCAAGAAATATTTGAAGTCATATTGAAGCGTAGGTAAAAGACCATTCTCTTCCCTCTTCCCTACTTCATCTTTTTTCCTTCTCTTTTTATTTCATCAAAAGTGCGATCACCCAAACATTTTGGGACATGACACCAAAGATTACTTCACTTCATTGAAGTTAGTCAAGGAGTTATCTCCCTACATTCTAAAACCCCCCTTTTTAACCCCTTTTATCATCATCGAAGAATAGGAAGAACATTTTGATTATGTAGATTTTGAACAAGCAAGACCAACATTAGTTGGGTGAGTTGGGTGTTTAAGTACTTCCCATCTCGTAACCTAACCCCCGAACCTCATAAACAAGAATCTCTGTTTTCGTAAATCAAACTTAGGCTGCACATTAGGTTTTTCTTATGTTCCTCTAAAACATAGGTGGCGACTCTAAAACAAGTTAGACATCCTAGGACAATTCACCGCTCTAGCCAAGCCGTGGGCTCTCCCGGGGTATCTACAGACATTAATATAAATGACATGAAAGTAAATGACATAAAGTAAATGACATAAAATTAAATTGCATTAATCATAATAAGCCTTGATCATTTTAGGTTTATAACCCTTAATCATGCACAAGGCATGAGGACACCATGAATCATTTCAATACTTGGTTCCATTTAATAATAATATTTCAAGAAATGTAAAGACATTACTGTAAGGATCCCGCCCCCGCGCGCGGAAAACGCGACGTGTTTTGGGGGCGAAACGCCAAACACGGTTATCTCACAAAACATAACGGAGTCGCCACTTTTGTTAATTATTTAACCCAACAAAAGAAAAGGTTAGAGATTCTATTAGTTCAGAGGTCAGGTTACGTCTTGGGAAGAGTTTCACGTCACCCAAGCCGCCTCGGACAAAGCCGAGTCTCCCTAATGTTATTTAACGAAAGTGCTTGTGTGTGTGTGTGTGTTTTCAAAATGGGAGAAACTGACTGTTTTGACAAAACCAGTTAATTTTTTAACAGAAAAGGTTTATTTTGCAAACTTTCTGGTCAAAAAGGAAAAAACTGGAAAATGTCCTCCCCGGCCAAAGTAGCCGTACAGATGGAGAGGGCTCTCCAGGGCATTTTTACAGTTTATCAAAAAAACAGTCCAGTTTCAGTCAAAACAGAGTATCTTTGCTGAAACTGGACTGGAATGTTGATTTCCAGTTTATGATTAATAACAAGACTTTGGAAGGTTCATTCCTATGCACTTTGATCACCAAAGGAACCCCAAAAACAAAGATTTGGGTGTGATCAAAGGCAATCATTGGAGAAATTTGTAAAAAGTTGATGAACATGGCATTTAGGCCAAAATGACCATTTTGGTGGATAAAGATTGAAACTTTACCACCAAAATGGACTTATTATGCAAGTTTAAACCTTTAGGGACACAAATATAACACAAAGATCAAATCTTTATGTCCCATACTTGGTGATTTATGGCTAGGTCATGGTTGGGATGATAAAGATTGAAACTTTATCCCCCAATCATGACTCTTACGGCCAAACAAGAACAACATCAACATGAAATGTAACAAATCATGATCATCCTAGGTTTTATCCCATAAATCACACACTAGGTGTCAAGGGCACCTTGAATCACCTCATGATTTGGATCACATACATATATAATCATAATATATATAGCTTGGAAGGCCAAGACTTGTATAATATATAGATATAGTGCTTGAAATGGACAAGACTTGCAAGAAATGTAAAGTGCTTGAAATGGACAAGACTTTGCAAGAACAAGAAGAAATAATACAAGATGAACAAGTAATATTAACAAAGATAAAAGAGAGTTTGAGATGAAGAAGAAGATGGGGAGAAGGAGGCTTCACCTATGATGGTTATGCCTATCTTCCTCTCTAATCACTCAAATATGTGTATAACTCATTTTCTGTTCTCAAACTGGTAGAGTAACAACTCTCAAAATGTTTTCTCTCCCCCTCTAAAATGATCAGCATGGGGTTCAATTTATAGAGGCTGAGGGTGCCCAACATAGCCGTACGGCTAGGGACCTCATGTGCCCAAACCATCCGAACGACTCGACTTGGTGAGCTTCTGGATTTTTCCAAGTTTAATTCCAGTTCAGTCCTGGAATATCAGGTTTATCCTAGTGAGGTCCTGGCCCATTGGTTTATCCCTAAATGGTACCAAGAATTCCTCTAAAGTAGGTCGATTTCAGATTGGGGTACTTAGAACCTTTAGAAAGTGGTTTTGGTATAGTTTTTGTAAGTTCAAGTTTTGGTCCTTGAAAATGGAGGTAAAGGGAGGTTTTTATAGGTGAAAGAGGGGTGTTTTTGGTGCCAAAACTCAGTCACCAAGAAATCCTTTCCGGGCAAAATCCTGTAAATTGAGCAAGGGAGAGAATCCTGGCCAGAAATCTATAACTGACGCCCAGAGGCGCGCGCTTCCTGCTTTGGGGGCGGGAGGCGCGCGCGCCTGGCTCCTCCTGTCGGAGGCGCGCGACTCAGAGAAGGCAATTTTGATAGAATGGACTAGAAAATCAGCCCTGTCATTCAGTTTAGTCCCTGGACTTAATGAAGTCAGTCAGGAACTTAACGGAACTGACAGAAACTAACGAGAAACACTTAAAACGGGGAGAAACACAAGATCAAATGTGCAATTGGGGTGAGCGGTCCAAGGCGGGCTGTCTACAGAGCCCCTCGGCGACGTGGATTGCAAAGCAAAACGCGTCGACGAAAGTTAAAAACACCCACCGAGGACGTCACCAAGAAAAAAGCAAAGACTCGATGAAAGCAAGAATTTGAAATTGCGAGAGAGAGTGGTGCGCTCCCTGTGTGAGCGGATTTTGTTGATTGAGGGGGTGGCATGATTTGTTAGGTGAACCTGCCGGCTGAATATCTTGAATGAGGCCGTTAGTGAACCTTTTGAACGAGGCCGTTAGTGAACCTTTGAGGACGAATCCGTTAGTGAAATCCATTGATGAGGCCGTTAGTGAACCTTTGAAGAGGCCGTTAGTGAACCTTTGGAGACGAATCCGTTAGTGAAATCCATTGATGAGGCCGTTAGTGAACCTTTGGAGAGGCCGTTAGTGAACCTTTGAGGACGAATCCGTTAGTGAAATCCGTTGATGAGGCCGTTAGTGAACCTTTGAATGAGGCCGTTAGTGAACCTTTGAGGACGAATCCGTTAGTGAAATCCGTTGAATGAGTCCGTTAGTGAACCTTTGAGGACGAATCCGTTAGTGAAATCCGTTGATGAGGTCGTTAGTGAACCTTTGAGGACGAATCCGTTAGTGAAATCCGTTGATGAGGCCGTTAGTGAACCTTTGAGGACGAATCCGTTAGTGAAATCCGTTGATGAGGCCGTTAGTGAACCTTTGAGGACGAATCCGTTAGTGAAATCCGTTGATGAGGCCGTTAGTGAACCTTTGGAGAGGCCGTTAGTGAACCTTTGAGGATGAATCCGTTAGTGAAATCCGTTGATGAGGCCGTTAGTGAACCTTTGAGGACGAATCCGTTAGTGAAATCCGTTTATGAGGCCGTTAGTGAACCTTTGAGGACGAATCCGTTAGTGAAATCCGTTGATGAGGCCGTTAGTGAACTTTTGAGGACGAATCCGTTAGTGAAATCCGTTGATGAGGCCGTTAGTGAACCTTTGAAGAGGACGAATCCGTTAGTGAAATCCGTTGATGAGGTCGTTAGTGAACCTTTGAGGACGAATCCGTTAGTGAAATCCGTTGATGAAATATTGCTTTGGAGTCTCGTGCCACTTGGAGTCACACTTGACTTCTTTTTGAATTGTGGGGTGCGGGTACAGTTGACCGCGACCAGAAAAATGTTCCTGCTGGGGATGAAATGTTGAGATTGACTCTTGAGGGGGGTATGGCACCCGTGACAGAATTTAGGGAGTTCGGAATCCGTGGGGAAACCTTGATACGGTGCATGGATTCTTGCATGGGAGACTGCTTCTGAACCTGCCTGATGATGGGAAGAGCGCGCGTCCGGGCCTCGTTATGGGACGCGCGCGCCTCTGATGGGTATGTCGGGGGGCGCGCGCCTGGCGCATAAGTTCGGCATATTTAAACAGGCTGTTCGCTGTTTTTCGGCCAGTTTTAAAAAATTTGAAGAACCCTCCAAATTCCAAGCCCAATTTTCGTAGAGAAATCACCCCAAAACACTTTGTTGCTGCTTTAGGATCAATTCCGTCAAAGAAACGATGTCGGATTGTCAGCAATCACCTCCGTTTGGGATGCCACAGGGCGAGGAGCCCGAAATTGAGGTTGAAGCTATGGACCCGAGCTTGCTTACTTTCCGGCCTCATACCCACATTTCTCACTTTGTGACTTCGGGTTTGGTAAGAATGCCTCACCTTTCTTGTCGATTTCGGGTTTCATGAAGTTCCGTTTTCTTTACCCAAAATATTGCTGCAGCAGCTTTATCGATCATTCTTTGCATGTTGTTCATTGTTGCTGATTTGTTGTAAGAAACATGTTGGGGGACCCATTTTCATGTTCACATACTTGCTTGTACATTGTTCTGTCATTGAAATCTCTATGTTGAGTTCATCCGTTTTCTAGCAGTCATGCTGATGAAATTTTTGCTGTTCATTCTTTCCTTTCAGGAGTGGACCCGTCTGACAGAGATTCGTGGTGGGGATGATGGGCCCATTTCTATATGGAAGAGGTTGCCTGAGAATGTTCGGGCCCGAGTCACAGGGACTCATTTTGGTCTTTTTGTCACTAGCCTCCCAGCTTTGAAGAATGACCCGATGTGGTCTAAGCATTGAGGGAAAGATGGTGGGATACCACCCATACCTTCCATTACCCATGGGCGAGGTGACTATGATGCCTACTGATTTCACAGCTTTGACGGGCTTGCCGTTCATGGGGGTGCCTGTCCCTTTTGGTTTGAGAGGGGCTGTTCGGACTCCGGACGAGTTACTGGCCTTGGTTGACTGCCGGTTCAAGGTTAAGAATTCTCTAGTGACATGGGGGTGAATCCAGGCTTATTTCAGTATCTTGATGGCTGAGGCTCGAGGTATTACTGCTGATCGGGTTGATGCCGTGGCCCGTTGCTTCATTTGGTACTTGTTATCCCATACTCTATTTGCCAACGGGGGATCTTCGGCCTCTTTGGCTCTGTTTGACTTGTTAGTGGACTTGGACCAGATCGGTCAGTATAACTGGGGCGCAACGGGCTTGGCTGCTTGTTACCACGGCATGGATTTGACCAGCCGCTCGACCACCAGCTCTGTTACGGGCTTCAGCTTGCTGTGGGAGGTATACCACTTACTGTCCCTTTTATATTCTCCTTGCCTTAGTCATAACTTCCTTTTTCGTTGACTGTCATTAACTTTGTTTCTGCCTCTTGTCTACAGCTTTGGGCTTTTGCTATCCTGAATCTGAGGGATTTCAAGATTGCCAAGGAAGGCCAGCCCCAGTACCCGGACTGCGCACGGTGGGCGTATAAGGAGAGGAATGTGAAGACTGGCACGAACCCTATTAGTCTTACTTCGGCCCGACGGCACTTGGACACCCTGAAGCCTGAGTCTGTTGCCTTCTCTTTGTATCCGTGGAGATCAGTTCAGCACTGGTTTGAGCACACTCTTATTCCTACCCGTTCTCGGCTTTTGATGAGTTCGGGTGAGTGCATGGCTCTGTACTTGGGAGATAGAGTATTTTGGCAGCATGGTACCCAGGTGACAGACTTTTACACCCCCCCCTCGTCCTGCAGTTCCTGACGTTCCTCCTTTCTGCCCTCGTAACTGGAGGTCACTTTCAGAGGCTGACCGCACGGCATATATGGTAGGGTTGATGCCGTCCCTTATATTCACTTGGATCAGGATTATGGCCTCTTCAGGGAGAACAACTTGATGCAGGGCTTTATGTTTGCTGATCCGAGGAGATCACAGGCTGCTCCTTCGACCTCCGCTCGGTTTTATACTACCGGTGTCGGGTATTGTTTTGATCCTCCTTTGCCTCCTCCTTATTACACTTATTCCAACTTCAGGGTCTTTGAGGAGCAGAGGGAGATTGTTCCCGAGGATATGTCACCGGAGAGAGAGCCTCCCGCTCAGGCTGCTGTGGTATGTTTTTCTGACCATCTTTGCATTTCTCAGTTCCAGTCTTGTTTTTCTGTCCTTTGTATTGATGTAATTTCCTTTTCCTGTTCTTTATTGCAACAGGTGCCCGTGGCTGCTTATAGGCACTTGGGTAGGCAGAACAAAGGGATAAGGTGGAGGCTCCGTCAGCTGGAGGAGAGGGTGCTGGAGCTGTGCAGGGATTTTGCTGCCATAACTAGAGGTGCTGCTGGTGCTGTCTCTGGTACTGCGAGAGGAGCTGCCCGAGGTGCTCGGGGCATGGGATGAGGCTGCAGGGATGCTGCACTGGACATTGATGAGGCTGTCTCTTCGGCGAGGCAGTCGTTGAGCAGGAGTCTAAGCCACGGGGGTAGCCATAGTAGGAGCCTGAGCCGAGAAGGTAGCCAGAGCCGGGGTGGTGCTAGTTTGTCAGGGAGAGCTGCCAAGAGGACCCGTCCCGATGTTGTGGTTGAGACGTCTGAGTCTGAGGATGATGATGACGATGATGATGATGAGGATGACGATGATGATGAGGAGACCGAGAGTGGCAGCAGGGGGTGAGCACAGTGCTGGTGATGATGTGCCCGAGCTGTCGCGGCTGAGATGATGAGGGATTGAAAACATTTTTATCTTTGCCTGTAATAACATTTAACATGTATTTACAATCCTATTTATCTTACTACTCATTTTATGTTCTATTAGCGACTAGATCTTAGATGTCGACTCTTTACAAACAAATGTGTGCCCAAAGGATGCTTGTTGTCGATGCTTGAACTCCTTTTCGTTGCTGGGATTTGAACCATTTTCGACCAGAATGGTCACACAGCATTCTTTTGCAAATACTTTCTCCTCCTAAACCACGAAATTCTTGTCATAATGGCCCCAATGACTTTCTCCTTTGAAGTTAAGGTTTCCGTCCCCGAGGGTGAGAAGTCCATTCCAATGGTGAACGCCGTTCCAGCTGTGGGGTCCGTCCCGATGGTGGAGAAGCGTCCGAGCGTTTTTGATCGTTTGGGAAGGCCCAATGACGGTGTTGTTGACCCCGTGAGACCGGTAGTTCATGTGCGGGACTATAGACCCCGTCATTTTCCCAAGAAAAGGAAAGGTAAAGGAAATTCCTCCTATGTGTGGAAACGTCCCATGGTTGTCCCCGCTAAAGCTCCGCTTGATAAGGGCAAAGAGAAAGCCGTTGATGAAGCTCTGTCCCGTCCTAGCGTTTTCTCCCGTCTTGGCGGTCCCAAGAATGTTCCGTCCCCATCCAAGAAGACTAAAGGACATAACAAGAAGCAATGGGTTCCCAAACCTAAGAAAGATTAGATTTTTCTTTGTACCCCAAGAGATTGCAATTAAATTAGACCACTTTGTTTTAGGATTTAATGTTTTGATGTATTTTGTTGCTCAATAAATCCGTTGTAATGGTTTGAATAATTCATTGAATGAATAAAAATTGCATTTTGTTATTTGAAGTGAATTGGGTATTTTTTATATGTTTTAGACCGCACCCGAAGGTTGCCTACGTTCCCCCAGTTGGGAGGCTCAGGTCTCCGTAGGTCAAACAAACAAAGACCATTTTTCTTTTTTCTTTTTTTTTTTTTTTGTGTGCACCCTGTTTTTTGCCTAGACCGCCCTTTCGGGTTTTCAATCTAGCGGGCTTCTTTTTTGCACGTGCTCTAATTTTTGCCTAGGCCGCCCTTGCGGGTTTTCAACCTAGCGAGCGATTTTTTTTTTTTTAATGGTCTTTGTTTATTAAGCGTAGAACCTCTTGAGCTTGTCGAGGTTGACCTCCTTTGGCAGCTGGTCACCATCTAAATCCACGAGCCGAACTGCACCGCCGCTTAGTATCTTTTTGACCACGTACGGACCGATCCATCGGGGTCCCCATTTCCCCAGGGGATTCATGGCATTAGGAGGATGTTGTCTTAAGACCAAATCTCCCACATTGATGTTTCGAGGCTTCACCTTTTTGTTGAAAGCTCTTGCCATCCTTTGCTGATATGCCCTCGTGCGTTCGAGTGCTCTTAACCTTTTCTCGTCGAGCAAGGCTAGCTGTTCATATCGACTTTGCATCCAGTCGACCTCGTTGACTTGATTCTCAAGGAGGACCCGTAGAGATGGGACTTCAAGTTCGATTGGGAGTACGGCTTCAGAACCATAGACTAATGCATACGGGGTTTCTCCTGTCGCTGACCGTATTGATGTACGGTAGCCCCACAATGCTAAAGGTAGCTTCTCGGGCCAATCCCTTCCTGTTGAGGCCATTTTCTTGACGATGGTCTCGATGGTCTTATTTGCTACTTCAACCGCGCCATTTACTTGGGGACGGTAAGGAGATGATTTGTTCTTGGTGATCTTGTATTCTACCAAAAGTGCATCCATTTCCTTCTCAAAGTAAGAGCCGTTGTCGGAAATGATTTCATGAGGCACGCCGTATCGGCACATGATATTAATCTTTACAAATTCGGCCACTTTCTTTGCGTTGAGGGTCCGATAGGCTTGTGCTTCGACCCACTTTGTGAAGTAGTCGACTGCCACTAGGACGAACGACTGCCCATTGCTCCCGGCAGGATGAACTTTACCGATGATGTCTATCCCCCAACAAGAGAAAGGCCAAGGTGTGACCATGTTGTAAAGTTGCGAGGGTGGAGCATGTTGTACATTAGCGTGGAATTGGCACTTAGCACACCTTTTGACTTTCTCGATACAGTCTCGTTCCATAGTGCTCCAATAGTAACCAATGCGGAGTATCTTCTTGACTAGCATAAACCCATTCATGTGGGGTCCACACTCTCCTTCGTGCACTTCACACATTATCTCTTGAGCTTCGGCCTCATTGGCGTATAAGAGATTGATTCCGTCGTGGTGCCTTTTATAGACTCGGTCACCAATCAGTACGTACCGAGAGGCTAGCCTTTGCAGAGCTGCTTGAGAGTTCTTATTGCTATTCTCGGCATAAGTTCCATCTTTGAGGAAATTCATGATATCCGAATACCACTGAGATTTTGTTTGAACCTCGTTGATCTCGATACTCATGCAATATGCCGGACTGTTCCTTCGGGCAATTTTGAAAGGCTTCACCATATTCCCTTGGCAGGTAGTTGAAAGTGATCTCTTGGAATTGTTATCCCTTGGCAGGTAGTTGAAAGTGATCTCTTGGAATTGTTCAACCAGTTCTTCAAGGTGCTGACCATACTGTTGGAGAGTCGGGTCTTGGGTTCGCCATTTACCCGATTGCTGATTGATAAGGAGCAAAGAGTCGCCGAATACTTCTAGTTCCGTGGCATTTCTTTCGAGAGCTGCTTCGAGCCCTTCTATGCATGCTTCGTACTCGGCAATGTTGTTGGTAGCTTCGAATTCCAGACGGATGGAAATGGGAGTGTAGATGTCTTTAGGATCAACAAGCAATATTCCTATACCAAAGCCGTGTTTATTGGCGGCGCCATCGAAAAAAAGTTGCCACTTATTTTCCTCGGTTGCAGTACAAATTAAATGCTCGTCGGGGAACTGTACGTCTTCCCCCTTCACTTCGTCACACGGGAATTCGGCAAGCTGGTCACTGAACACTTTCCCCCTGACGGATTTTAGTGTGACGTAAGTGATATCGTAGCCGGCGAGCATGAAGTACCATTTGGCTATTCTTGTTGACATGAAAGGCTTCTCGAAGATGTAGCGGAGCGGGTCCACCTTTGCTACTAGCTTGATCGGAAAAGTTTCCATGTAGTGCTTGAGCTTTTGAGTGACCCAAACCAATGCTGCACATGACTTCTCTAGGACAGAGTAGTTCTTTTCGCCTCCTTGGAATCGGCGACTGACAAAATAGATGGCATTCTCCTTTGTGGACTCTCGTTGCTCTTGTGCTAACATAGCCCCTAGGGCCTCATCATTGACAGTGAGATAGAGCAAAAGAGGCTTCTCCTTGTGCGGCGGGACTAGAACAGGAGGGCATGTCAAGTAATGCTTCACTTGGTCGAAGGCTTCTTGGCACGCGTCGGTCCATTCTAGAGCCACATTATTCTTGAGTAGCTTGAAGATTGGCTCGCACATGGAAGTGAGTTGGTGCACAAACCGACTGATGTATTGCAGTCTGCCCATGAAACCTTTTATCTCTTTCTGTGTCCTTGGAGAAGGCATGTCAATGATTGCCTTGATTTTGGAGGGGTCTACTTCAATTCCCCTTTCAGTGACCATATAACCAAGGACTTTGCCTCGGATAACCCCGAACGTGCACTTTGCAGGGTTGAGCCTCATCTTGTATTGACAAAGCCTTTCGAAGAACTTGCGGAGGTCGATTAAATGCTGACCATCGGTCCTTTGGAGTGAATGATCATGTCGTCCACATAGACCTCGATTTCTTTGTGAATCATGTCGTGGAACAAGTCCGTCACGGCTCTTTGGTAGGAAGCCCCAGCATTTCTTAACCCAAATGGCATGACTGTGTAGCAAAAGGTACCCCACGGTGTTGTGAAAGCTGTCTTATGTTGATCTTCTTCGGCCATGAGAATCTGATTGTACCCAGCGAACCCATCCACGAATGAGCGAACCTCGTAGGCAGCAGTGGAGTCGACCAGCATGTCGATGTTGGGGAGTGGAAAATCATCCTTTGGGGAAGCTTTGTTCAAATCCCGGAAGTCCACGCAAACTCGAACCTTGCCGTTTGCCTTTCTGACTGTCACGATGTTGGCTAACCATGTCGGATACTCGATAACCTTGATGAAACCCACACTGAGGAGCTTCTCAATCTCTTCTTTGACTTGCAGAGACCATTCTGGCTTGATCTTTCTGAGCTTCTGCTTTACTGGCTTGGCATCTTCTCTGATCGGAATCCTGTGCTCCGCTACCTTTTTGTCCAAATCCGGCATGTCTTTGTATGACCATGAGAACACATCCACGAACTCCAGTAGTAGTGCAGTCAATCTGTCTCTGTCGTCTCCCTTAAAGAAGCATCCGATCTTAGTTTCCCTTGGCTCTTCGTCGGTACCCAGATTAACAACATGCAATTCTTCGTCAGCCTTTGGACCATTCTCACCACGACTACGGACTTGTTGAGCAAGTTCATTTAAGTATGTTGTGTTTTCGTGGTCTATTTCATCATAATTTGAATCGTTATTAACTTGTTCGTTAAGTTCATTATTAGTTAATTCATCATTTATGATGTTTGCAATCTCAGGGTACTCAGAAATATCAAATTTTTCATTAGCAAAGAAAGGAAACACACGCTCGGCTATGGCCTCCAAATCCTCTTGGGTGAGGGTATTAGAGACATTCTCGGACTCGAAAGTAAGTGTGAGCCGCTTTCCTTCGTTGCGGTGCAGGGTATGCAACCCATTTCTTGGACTAAGAATTCTTCGGATACCACGGGCCCCTTTGTTGAATACTAATTGTTGATCGGCTCGGAGCTTGGCGGGATCTCACTGATAGCCTCGTTCATGATGACGGTGTCATGGATGGCGTTGACTTGGCATTCATTCATCATGGCAAGCTCTTCGAACATGGAGGCTAAATCTATCAGTTCTTCCCCACGGTGATTTCTGTCTCGGACTCTATAGTCGCCTTCCTTCCCCACCATTCACGGGGCGACATGGGAGTTGGTTCCCTTTCGGATTTCTGGATCTCACAATCGGAGAAGATTTTGAGACCGGGCTTTTTGACACCCTTATTGTTAAGCCATGGCTCGGGAAAGATCATGTATGAAACGTCTTCTCCTTGGCGGACAAAATAACCATTCAACGTCTTGCGGTAAGGCCTTAGATTAGGGACCTCATAACGACGGCCTTCTTTACGAGCTCGTGCCTTTTCGTTCTTGATTGCTTGCTCTTGTTTCATGTCTTCTTTGGAAGGCTCGTACCCCAAACCGAATGTGTTCTTGACAAATGGGACTTGCACGGGATGTAGGATTCCTTGTTGATATCTCCCTAGGCCTAAACCAGGGAAGTAGTCCATATTCCTCATCATGCGGAGGACATTGTGATTGCTGGGGATCCATGATCCGTTTCCCCATTCTTTGTCAATGGCGTTGATTGAGACGCTGGAGAGAGTGGAGTCTAGTAAACCATGCTGAACTTGGTGGACGGGCTCACCTTTTCTGTGGATAGTGACGTTTTCAGCCATGACGGTCACTAATGCATCACCATTTTGGATCTTGACACATTGGTGGAGAGTTGACGGTACGGCATTAGCACTGTGAATCCATGGTCGACCCAAAAGTAAGTTGAACGAGGCCGGATGTCAAGCACTTGGAATGGAACGAACATGATCATGTTCCCAAACTCAATGTCTATTTCAATCATGCCCATGACTGTACGGGCGGTGCTGTCATAACCTCGGATTACTTGAGTAGAAGGCTTCAAATCGGAATCCTTAAGCCCCAGTATGCCCATGATTCTGCCAGGCATGAGATTGAGTGCGGAACCACCGTCCACTAAGACTCTTGAGATGGGCCTCCCCCTTGCTCGTACCTTGAGGTAAATAGCCTCGTTGTGATCGGAACCAAAGGGTGGAAGGTCCATATCGGCAAAGGTGATGACGTTTCCAAAATGAATGTGACCGATCATTGCCGTGAGGTCCTCGGGAGTAGTATCGGGAGAAACTGATGTATCATCGAGATTGCGGATGACAAGATCTCGGTGTTTCATTGAGGATGCGATGAGGTCCCAAATAGAGATGTTGGCTTGAGTTTTCTTGAGTTGGACAAGTAGAGGGTCTTCGGGAGTGTCGCGAGCTTGTGGCCTTTGAGAAGAGGAGCTCAGTGCGGAAGTGGAAGGGTTGCTTGCTATGACTCGACCGGATCGAGTTAGCATGTTGACGTTCCCATCTTGCTTCTTTTTCCTATTCTCTAGTACTTCCTTCATTACCTAATCGTAAGTCACTACATAACAAGAATTTTCAAGTTTATTCATAACATTGGGGCCCCCATTCACAATTGGAATTGAATGGGTGGTCCCCTCGAGTTCTCCTATCTCTATTACATTGACATGTTCGTCATTAGCCACTACAAATTCTTTCTTATCTATGAGATCTTGAATGACATTGCGGAGAACGAAGCAATCCTCGGTGGTGTGGCCACTATATTGGTGGTAGCCACAATATTTGTGGTGAGCATGATTGGGGTGGACCGTCTTGGGTTGGTACTCTTGCACGGGTGTGACTTGACCCTTTGCTTTGAGGACTTCGAACACTTCGGTTTGAGTCATGCCTTGGAGAGGCGTATAGACACGGTCATTTCGGGACTTTTCCCTTGGGGTGGAGGAACCTTTTTGTAATTCCCCTTGTCGATAGTGACGGCGTTGACCGAGGCCTCTTTTGTAGAGTTGGAAGCGGCCTTGTATCGGTAAGTAGGAGTGGTCTTTTTAATCTCCTTGAGCAAGTCATCCATGCGTACCCCCGCCTCATACATTTGGGAGAAGTCGGAGTAGCAAGCCCCACTTAGGTGGGTGCGGAGATCAATCTTGAGACACTTGAGAAAGATGTCCATTTACTCTTTTGTGTTCGGCCTCTCAACAATTTCAGAGAGTTTGTCATTCCATCTCCTTGTGAAGTCAATGAAGGACTCGTTGTCTCTTTGAGTGGTATTCTCGAGCTCTTTCCTTGTGGGCCGGTGAGTGGTGTTGCCTTGGTATTGGTTCTTGAAGGCAAGCATGGCGGAGTCCCAATCGAGACGGACAGTGAGCGGGAGAGTAGCATACCAATCTTTTGCCGCCCCCTCGAGAGTGAGAGGAAAGCATTGAGCCATCACCTTGGGGGAGACCTTCTTCGGAACCATTGCCCAAATATAAGTCTCAATGTGAGCCATGGGACAAGAGTTGCCCTTGAATTTTCTTATGTCGGGCATTTTGAACTTATCGGGAAGAGCGGCCATAGTACTCATGAGGATGGATGATTGATAAAGGCTTGTGTCGGAGCCTTTCCCCATGTTGAGCCCATTGAAGTTTTGGTCGATGTAGGCCATGATAGAATCCACCATTTTGGGCTCATTGTTCTCGGAACTTGGTTCTCCCATTTTCTTGGTGCGGGTGTTGACATACGAACTTTTGAACAAACCCTCGGTCTATTCAGATTCGTCATCATTGTTCTTGTTCTTCCCCTTGGCAAGGTTAGTGAGTTTTTCTTTCATTAGCTCCATCTCGGCCTCGTGGGCCTCCCTTTGGCTGTCAAGGTGGGATTGCCAAATGTCATCTTTGCTTTGTGCCTCCTTATTTAGGGTGGAGACTTGCTCTTGGAGGAGTTGGACCATGGTCGAAAGCTGCTCGAGAGACATGGTGTTGCTGCTGCCGGTCATGGTTGCTGTTGGAGCGATCTCTTCACGGACTAACCGATTTGCCGAATCTCGGTAGACTCTGTAAGTACCAATTGAACCTATATTGCAGAAGAGGCCCTTGTCAGTCTTGAGTAACACTTGCGGTCCATGAAGAGGCTTAGAACACACAGTTGGGCACACGACTCGAACCACATAAGAAAAGACTCTTTTTTTTTTTATAAGTCGGAGGGAATGGATCCCTTTTGGGGTTTCTAAGAAAATAATGGAATCGTCACACTAGTATATAGACCATCTCGCGGTCCCATATACTCATCGGATTCCATCGCGCTTGTGAATCCTACATGTATCAGGATTAAACTAAATTAATGTAGTAAAGCATACATGCGGGGACGGATTTTTATTTTCGTCCAAAATAACCACTTTTGGGGACGGATTTTTATTGCGTCCGTTTCAACAAATTGGCATGTATGATTTGAAGACATTAGTTTAGGGAAATCTCGGTACATGGAAACCGACTTGAGTCATGGAGTGTTAGACCTTAACTAGAATTGTGTGGCTTGTGCTCGGCTTGAATATGAGGCTCAAAGGTCACCCCCGGCATGTAGTCTTAAACTACGCCACGGGCTGAGGTTTACCGCTTGGAAAGAGCCAAGGTCGAGTGGAGCTTGAAACTTTCTAGGACGGGCCTCGACGGGTTTGGGGTTGGACTTGTGCGACTCGATAGTGAGCAGTTCATAGGAATATGTGCATGTAGTGTGAGGTCTAACAAGTGACAAATTTTTTATTTTTTTTTAATTTTTTTTTTTGAAAAGAAAGAAAACAAACAAAACACATAAGCACATAAATTACAACTCCCGAATCACCCGTGTGACCGGTAAATAAAACACAAAATTAAAACAGTCTGAGGGTTCAATTCTGTTCTGATGCAGGCAACTGTGCCCACACCCCACTGTTCTGCTCAGTCACTGAAACCCGTTTCTGTTCTGGGAACCAACCCAGAAGCGTGCGCCTCTGAGTGTTGATGTGGGACGCGCGCGCATGGCGCAATGCTATTAGGAGGCGCGCGCTTCTGGGCACACCTGTCAGAATGTCAGATTTTGGACTCAGGGGATTGCCCTGGTCCTATGTTCATATTGTAACCCCTGCAGAAATGATTAGTGCAGAATACCAGAAGAAGAAGATGAAGAACATGAAGAAGTGGGCGATTCTGGTCCTTGATGCGGGATGCGCGCGCCTTAGGCTGAAGAGGCCAGAAGCGTGCGCCTCCCCCATCAGGAGTCAGAATGCCCAGAGAAGATGTAGATTTTGATCAGAATGCAAGTTTAACCCTCAAATCATCCCCAGCAGAGTCGCCACTGTAGATACCCCTGGAAACCACAACTTTAGGCTAGAGCGGTGAATTATCTTAGGATGTATAACATGTTTTAGATTGTTTAGAGTCGCCACCTATGTTTTGAGGAACATAAGAAAAACCTATTGATTATAGCCTAAGTTTGATTACGAAAACAGAGATTCTTTGTTTTGAGGTTCGGGGGTTAGATTACGAGATGGGAAGTACCGAAACACCCATCTCGCCCAACTAAAGTTGGTCTTGCTTGATCAAAATCTACATGAATAATAACGTTCTTCTTCTTCTTCTTCTTTAAGTCATAAAAAGGGGGTTTAAAATAGAGTTTGGAATGTAGGAGATAACTCCTTAACCAACCTCAATGAGATGAGGTGATCATTAGAGTCATGTCCCAAAATGATTTGGGTGATTGCACATTTGATTAGAGTAAAAGAGAGAGAGGAGATGAAGTAGAAAAGAAAGGAAAAGATGGTCTTTTACCTACAATTTGAAGACCTTCAAATATTGCTTGATGAGATCCTTGAAGAACCTTTAGAAAGTGGTTTTGGTATAGTTTTTGTAAGTTCAATTTTCGGTCCTTGAAAATGGAGGTAAAGGGAGGTTTTTATAGGTGAAAGAGGGGTGTTTTTGGTGCCAAAACTCAGTCACCAAGAAATCCTTCCCGGGCAAAATCCTGTAAATTGAGCAAGGGAGAGAATCCTGGCCAGAAATCTGTAACTGACGCCCAGAGGCGCGCGCTTCCTGCTTTGGGGGCGGGAGGCGCGCGCGCCTGGCTCCTCCTGTCGGAGGCGCGCGACTCAGAGAAGGCAATTTTGACAGAATGGACTAGAAAATCAACCCTGTCATTCAGTTTAGTCCCTGGACTTAACGAAGTCAGTCAGGAACTTAACGGAAGTGACAGAAACTAACGAGAAACACTTAAAACGGGGAGAAACACAAGATCAAATGTGCAATCGGGGTGAGCGGTCCAAGGCGGGGTGTCTACACCAGTTCAGCGAAAGCATCTACCATCTTGAGGATTCCAATGTCGCCCCTGATGAGCTCAACCATGTTCACACCTCCGTTGTTAGAGAGCGGGTTTTCTATGGTGTTCAAACCTTTGGGCTTCTCGATCTTTCCTTTGGCTATGAGTTTTTGGATGGCAGGCTTGAGATGCAAGCAGTTGTCGATGTTGTGGCCCATGTACTTGTGGAACTTGCAGAACTTGGTCACATCAAGGTCAGCCCTTTTGTTCATCGGTTTGTAATTCTCAAGTGGCTTGATCAAGCCTTCTTCATTAAAACTTCAAATACTCGACCAGTGGGCATGCCGAAGTCATCAAAATTCTCTTTTTCACTAGGGAAGTTGCTTGTAACTCCTTGGACATCAAAGGCGGAGGTGTTCTGGACCACACTCACTTGACCCACAACCTCTTTGGCCTTAGGAGCGGTTCTTTTTGGAGCTTTGTAGCGGAAGGAGGTGTTTCCACTTTTGGCAGTTTCTTTAGCAATGCCAGTAATACCGGCTTCGTGTCTAACCCCAGCATCGACCATTTCTCGCAGATCGGGAATGTAGCCATTACCGATTTCCACCTGTAGACACCCCATTTTGAACGTTCATTAATAATCACACTACTTATGTGTCTCGCCTTTGATTTGGGTCAAAACTCGTTATGTTTGACATGTTTCGTTAAGTTTCTAACTGACTTCGTTAGTTAGGGGCCAAAATGAACATTAAAACTTCTGCAGAGGGAAAAATTGTGATTCCAGCACAAGATACCTCGTACGAGATATTGGCTGTCTCGTACGAGGTATCCCCTTAACAGTCGGGTTTTCAGCAGTTTCCTTGTTGATCTCAACCTCACTTCTTGGCAAACACTTGCAATCCGGGAAAAATCTGATGGGCGATCCTAGAGTCCAAAAATACCTCATTGGGAATTAAGTATTTGATTCCCATCCATAAACAACTCTTTGGCTTGATCCCTAAGTCACCAATAACCTATAAATAAAGGGTCCCTTCACTTGAAAAGGGACGACAGACAATCATTCTTGACAGCTCCAAAGCCGTTAAACCACAAGGAGACGTTTATAATCAGTCCTCCTCCCTTACCCACGAAATTTGGAAGAAACCAACACAATCGAACTCAAGCCAAGGCTTTTTGTCAAGGCCAACCATAGGATTCTCGAAGAACGCTTAGGTAACTCCTTTGTTTTCCCCTCTTCTCATCTCCTTCTTTGCTTTTGAAGTAGTGTGATTCCATCAAAGGATCAGCCTAGAGCCTCTCCAATCCATGTAGATGGTGTCGAAGAACATGATCCGACATTCCAAATAAATAAGAAATTATTTATTTGGCTTCTTTCGTACATGTTATGCATAATTTCAAAACAATGATGATGATTTCATAAGCAAGACCGATCCTAGATCGGGTGTAATGGGTACTCCTTGACCTTCCCAATACATAACTTAACCCCCAAACTCAAGAATCACACGGTCCGTGTTACGTTAAACATGGTGGCGACTCACAACAAATCGAGCAACATTCAAGTCCTTACAACCAACAAACCTAAAGAGGAGAAAAAGGACGCGCGCGCTCACAGTGACGACTCCACTGGGGACGATATGATCTAAGAGGGTTAGACTTGAGTTGAATAAATCATCGTTGTTCTTAAAATTCTGCATTCTGTACAGTTTTTTGTTCCCAGACCGGGATGCCTCATACGAGGGACCTATGTCTCGTACAAGACATCTCAGTTCTACCTGATAGATTTGACTCTCTGGTTTGAAAAGGGGACTCCGTCCGGTTCGAACATGTAATAGGGTTTGAGGTCTGTCCTCCCCTTTGTTTCTGAGTCTTAGGACCTTCCTAATGACAAAGGAACTCCCCGTATATCATAAAGCTAACCTTTGTTTTGTAGGAGTATTTATTAACTTGAAATATTTCTTTCTTTGCTTTTGTTATGCTTTATGTGTAAACTACGAAGGCCTGAGTTCCTCCACAAGAGGGAAACGTAGGCAGCCACTTGGGCCGGCCATTGCATGTTTTTGTTTTATTACAAAAAAAAACTTTCTATTTCCTCTTTGACACCTAGAACTTGACTCTCACACACGTGCACGCATGTAGAATAATTGCACTACATACCCTATAACCCGGGTCCTAATCGGAGGACGGATGTCGCTCAGCACCCCCACTCTACGAGTGGCACTCGCCGGTCTCTCCAAAGATGGTGTACCCACTCCGTGACACGCTTCTAGACTGTGCTCATGGGGAGCCTTAGCCGTAAGCCCTGCATGAACCTCATGCATACATCATAGTCAATAGGACACTCCTTGAGACCGGTCGGTTTGATTCTTAGGGTTGTTTTAATCTTTGCCCAAGATAATGCTTTCACTACAATCTATAATACTCCCTTCATGAATTCTTGACAAATGTCCCTTCGATAAAAATTGTTGGACAAAGGATCGCGATGGTGAAATTGAGGATTTTTCTACGTTCATCGAGTCTAGTCTCTTTTAACATCAAGATCTTGCGTTTGACAATGTCCCTTCAGTTGTCCCTTACAAGAATTCATAAGGTTTGATTGCATTAAAGGTGTTGTTTAACAAAGTGCAAAACAATTACGAAATCACTTAGGTTTGGCTAATTGAATGGTGGATTCCGATGAGAATATGGGACCTTTGCCCAAATTGTCCGTTTGGGAGAGTGCAATACAGGTGAAAAACAAGGGGCTCATATTCTAGGGTGACAGAATCCACTGTTCCAAGACGAACTAGATAGTAACCCTCAAAACGGATTAAATTCCATCCGACCAAAATAGGATTAAAATATGTAATTTGACTGTCAGGCTGGATGCCTCGTACGAGACATCCATGTCTCGTACGAGACATCCTCATTTTTCCGTGTTTCTGCCGTTTGGTCAACCTAAACCTCATAAAAGCCGACTTATTGGGACCCCAGCCTGGATTTGACACAGTTTTTGAACTCTAGGTCCGTCCAGTCAGGAAGGTAGCTCCATACTCCCGACACAATGCCTGCTCGCAAAGAAATGTCCCTCCGAGAGATCTCCCAAAGCCTTCGCTTCAAAATGGAAGCTACTGGAGGATGGAAGTAGGGTTGTGCAGGAATTCCGCTTCAGGGGGCTTGATTATGCCTCTTATTATGCTCACAACCAAGACACTAATGACCAAGTCACACGGCGCAATGAGCAAAGCGAGAAAGACTGGGCCGAAATTGAGAAAATAATCTATGATGGCAAGCTTGAAATATTACAAGCTGACCAAATGAGTGCATTGTACGACGCTGGCATCAAAAGAGCTCAAGACTTGAAGATAGCAAAGAAAAGGCCATTAACGAGGAAGTAGGGCATTGCATTTGTCACGCCCCGGAAATTCTAAAATCCATAAATATAAAATTTACATAATTAACATCTCCAAAAATGCTAAATACCAAACCGGGCGTGTGAATTCTACTATAAACCAATGCCAACAAACAATACCTCAACGAGATTATAACTCGGAGACTAGGAACAAATGTGGAAGCAAGAACAACTATTAATAATATAAATTCCCAAAGGACCACAGTAAATACATGACCCTGAACGACCACGACCTTTCAACCATAAACAAAGAGGCTCTGAAGAGTAACTACCCCAAAGGCGATCAACCTGCTCAGAAGACTCCCGATACAACGGACCTCAAACGATACAACTTGCTTTCCTGGGGGGGGGGTTAAGGAAAAACAATTTGAAACAAGAAACGGGGTGAGATAAAATCTCAGTAAGTTACTAAATGCATCTACATGGCATAATATCATGCAAATCAATTATATAACTGAGCAAGTAAATCATATAACAACAAATGAGAAAGCTCCCTATCGCCAACCGTCCCATACCAGTTGGAAATAACGACTAACTCATCATGCAGCACATAAGACTGAATTAAACACGTTACAAAGGATACTGAGCCAAGGTTTCACCAAACCAATGGAACAATCGCTGCGCAGCTTCAACCGATAAACCAGTCAACAATAGCAGCATAACAGCTGAAGAGAGCCCTGGTCAGAATCGACCCATCAATCAATCAACCAATCGAACCATCTTCGTAGTAGCATAATAGCTGAAGAGAAAACCCCCGGTACCGGAACCAATAACAAAGTAAAATGCCACAAAGGGCGGGATCCATGCCACAAAGTCACGCTCCAAAACGCCTAGCTAGAATACTCACAAAAGGAGCTAGCTCATCCCATCCAAGGCCAATCTGGATGAGGAAAGAAGGACCAATGGGCGATGCTATACTGGACTTGGCTGTGCCATTATAGCATTATCCATTGCCTGACTCGATACACAAATAACCAGCTGGACTTTCAATTAAATGCTAGGTAATAAATACTAGCTCGATAAACAACCAAAGATTCCAAAGTAGGGAACCATACCAATTAATCACCATAAAAGATGCAAACGATTACTCAAGAGGAGTTCAACAACAATAAACACAAAGAGTTTCTCATAAAAGAGTCCAACAACATTGACCATTAAAACATAATGATTCCAAGATAATGCACGTACCAAATACATCGTAAATATGATACCCACAAGTTAATCATAAAGAGCACAACCCAAACGGTCGCTCACAAATGGCACAATGACTATTACCAAAATGACCCTAAACATTTACTCATAAAGATATACTAGGACTATGAACTCAACCATCTCATCATACCTGGAATTCCAAAGTAGGAAATTAGAATGAATACATCTTAAGGTTAATCAAACCGTAAGTACCCAATTGCCAATTCACGCTTTACCTCCGTTTATAACGAACCAATTCTAACCACCCCAAACGAATCCAAAAGATTACACTTATTAGAACATGATCATGACCAGACTAAACCCTGCACTTTGGTGTTCAATAACAACCCTCTAGGTACTATAGGACATCGCCTAAAACCTAGACCAAGTCTTACTCGAAAATCAATTCGATTGGAACAATCACGAACACATCATAAGATGCCCAAACATTCCCAAACAATACTTGATCAAATTACATAACACCATTGTTCACAAAGGAACCAATTCTAATTACTAAAGTGTTCCACGGTGCCCAACTAAGTCAACTAGAATAGTACTACGGAACCTAGACCGAGACTACACCTTGATCTTAAACCACAACAATAAGACAACCATTCTGATCTGGAACCATGCGGCCAATAGAATCATTAAGTATTACTCAAAAATAGCTTTCCAACGATAGTTTATACGTCCAAAACGGAGTCCGGACGAAGAAGTTATGGCCTCCGGAAGATCGAACGTAAAACGGACAGTTTTTATAAAGTGTTCGGCCGGACATTATGAAAAATCCCTGTTTTAGCTCCGAATTTCACTCCTTTCGTTCTAAATCTTAGGAGTACCTATATATACTTATATCCTAACATTTAAAGACAAGAAAACTCAATTCAAGCGTCTCTAAAACCCAAACTAAAAATACAACCTAGTTTTAAACAAACACAAATGTGATTTCCAGAAAAAGGGGGCGGGCGGCGGGCGCTCATTTAGGCAGAAGGTTGGCAACGGGAAAAGGGGCGGGTAGGCGGGCGCCTGGTCTGTCTTCATGCCGGTAAATAGAGCTGGGTTTCCACCATTTTCGAACCCAAAACCAAATTTCTCACAATCAACACTCCCAACTTGATTCCCAAAGTACCCAAACAACATCTAACAAAAAGGGAACCTCAACAACACCATAAATGACCCCAAACCAAGAATCAAACCCAACATTCATATCAATCACCATTTTTAATTAAAAACTCAAATAAATTCCAAACAAATTCCAAACTCAATCAAACATCAAATATAACAACCCAAGCATTATATAAGCATGATATGAACTTTTTAGCATAAAAATGGGGGGAAAGTAACTTACTTGAATTTTCTCAAAGTTGCCGGAACTCGAATATTTTTAGCCCTCTACGATCCTAACGACGATCTAAACAAGTTTCATGTTTTAATAAATGAGAAATAACAAGAGGAAGATGGTTAGATTGAACAGAGAAGGTAGAGAAGAAAAACTTACCCAAATGGAGAGAGAGAGAGAGAGAGAGAGAGAGAGAGTGCTGGGAGAGAGAAATGAGAAGTGAGGTGAGGGAGAAAGAGAGGGAGTAGGGAGAAGATGATTAAACCAAACTTACACTTAGACCCCTCTCTTACTACTACTCTCTACAAACAAACTCCCCACTATCAATTAGGACTCAACACTTCTACACTAGCACAAATGGCCCAAATAAAATGCTAGGTATAAATTACTATAACACATAAAATGCACACATAAATATTTAAATAAATAATAATTTAAATAAATAAATAAGCAAATAAATAAATAATTATTATTTATTACTAATAAAATAGAGCCTAGTTTTCGGGTCGTTACAGCATTAGCATACTCTACAATGACCTCAAGGAACAGATGGAGGAAGAACAGTACCACCACCTTGATGTTATGAGGGACCACTACGAAGGCATCATCCAACACCTCTAACCCAAGGGCTTACGCAGATTTGAGTCGCATCGGGCTTGGAAGAGTATTCCGTGAACTTGAAAGGGAAGGTAAACTCGCACCAATGAAGGGATACAAGCCTAAATACGAAGGAGCAGGAAAAGCCTTGCACTTATACTGCTACTATCACCAATGTTGTGGTCATCACACTGACAAGTGCAACCATCTAAGAGACAAGATCCAAGATCTTATAGACCAAGGCACTCTCCAACTGATAGGCGATCGAATCGGCTTTGTTTTGAAGAATGAAGAGTCCAAGCCTTCTTTTCCGCTTCATTAATAGACTAGTTATTTATTTTCTTTAAACAGATTAGTTGTTTCTTTCCTTTCGAATAGGCTAGTCGTTTTTTTTCTTCCTTTAAGGGATGCTACTTACCCAAGAAACATTGTGGGTGAGAGCATGCCCTCCTATCTGTTTCAACTTTTTAGTAATAGTCAGTTTCTTTCAAGTTTCCTAGATTGTTGTCCTTTATAAAAGCGAAGTGATGTAGAGATGATAGAAGTGCGTAATGAAAATGACTATTCAAAAACAATTCCATTCTCTGGAACACACCCAGTGCTTAATATGATGCCAAAAGAAGGATACTTCCCCGGTCTTAAACTTGGCAAGAATTTGCAAGGGATTAAAGGACCACCACCTGTCCTTCTATACCCGCCCGAATATGGTCTAGGGTATGAGTCACCACTCAAAAACATCCCTAAGGAAGAAATGGATTGGACATCATACATAGTGCCAATAGCACCGCCCTATCGAAAGACACTAAATGGGTACTTCGTGCGCGAGGGGGAAAACATGCCATACTTCATGTTCCCTGAACCATGGATCGACAATAGGCGGAATCAACACCGGGCTTTGAAATCTTCAGTGACTGTGATCCGTACTCACTTGAAACAGAACCGATGCAATTCTCGTGGCTACCTCGAGAATTGGGGGGTACCAAGGCCGAAACATTCAGTGAATGGGACTTTATGTTGGGAGAAGACCTACTGCCCCAATTTCTCAACCTTTGCAAGCTAGAGGACACTCAAATCAATGCCATAGACAAGGGGGATGCTCCGAAGCAATACTACACCAAGCTCATCAAGAAATGTGACGAGCCCATCAAGAACTGGTACACAACTGGGGGACCTATAGCAAGTGAAGACTTCCTGACTAAAAAGCTAGGATGCACTCCCCATCCCCATAGGAAGAGAAATCCTGTGACTCTTACCTGAGAATCAGATACCGCTACCGATGAGCTCACCCAAGAGGATTTGGATGCCATCGCGGAACGTGTATTCCCCTACTTTCTTAATGAAAACTTAGATCTTTCCTAGTATCTTGAGATTGCTAGCGTTATGAATGATGAATTAACTAATAACTCTAAAGAATTAGAAAATATTGAGTCATATGATGAGATAGATCAAGAAAACGAACAAATCTTAAAAGAAATTAATAAGAAAGTAGGTCGTCGTGGTGGGAATGTTCCTATTGATGCCGAAGAAATGCAAACAGTTAATCTGGGGATGGACGATGATCTGAAAGACACCAAGTTTGGCAGTTTCTTCAAGGGGGAAGACCGACAATCCCTCATAGCGCTTCTCCGAGCATTTGTAGACGTGTTCATATGGTCCTACAAAGATATGCCGGTGCTGTCCAATTCGATTGTTGAGCATAAGATACTGCTGCTTCCTGACTCGAAGCCAGTCAAACAGAAACTCTGCATAATTAAACCCGAGTGGTCGGTACAAGTCAAGCAAGAGATAAAGAAACTCCTGAGCGTGGGGTTCATCAAAGTGATAGAGTATCCAACCTGGTTGGCTAATACTGTGCAAGTTTCCAAGGCAAATAGAAAGGTCCATGTCTGTGTTGATTTATGTGATCTCAACAAGGCATCTCCGAAAGATGACTTTCCTCTCCCTAACATAAACATGCTCATTGACAATACAGCAAAATATGATGTACATTCGTTCGTAGACGGATTCACTGGCTACAACCAAATCCTTATGGCGGAGGAAGACCAGCACAAAACAGCGCTCACCAAACCTTAGGGGACGTTCTGTTACACAGTCATGCCATTCGGACACAAGAATGCCAGAGCCACTTACCAAAGAGCAGTAACTGCCCTATTCCATGACATGATACATAAAGAGATGGAAGTGTATGTTAATGATATGATCATACAGTCTAAAGGATCCGATGGACAACACTTTGTCGACCTAATAAAGTTCTTTGAACGGCTTAGACACTACAAGATGAGGCTTAATCCCGCAAAGTGCACATTTAGGGTAGTGAAAGAGAAAGTCCTTGGGTACATGGTCACCGAGCGTGGTATAGAACCAGACCCTGCTAAGATCAAAGCCATTGTTGACATGCCTCCGCCTAAGATGCAGAAAGAAGTAAAGGGATTCATGGGTCGCCTTTAATATATCATTCGTTTCATCAATCAACTCACGACGATGTGCGAACCCATTTTCAAACTCCTCAAGAAGAATGCATCCCTAGAATGGAATGAAGAGTGTCAGGAAGCCTTTAAAAAAGTCAAAGAATGCTTGGTCAATCCACCTGTACTGGTCCCACCACATAAAGAAAAACCATTGACCCTGTAACTCACAGTCAATGACACTGCATTTGGGGCTATGCTAGCATAAGAGCAACCCGACTCGAAAAAAGAGAATCCCATCTACTTTGTCAGTCATCGCTTTCACGGGGCTGAATTGAACTACTCTACATTAGAAAAGTGAGTAAACTCCTTTTCCGCCCCTCGTACTATGGCCCCAACATCAATTTGACACTCGTACTATTGAAACAACAAATGTATGATGCGTACTATAGTTTTATTAGCAAAATTAACCAATTTACTATTCATTTGTTAACTTTTTTTAACGAACATTATTTTTTTAACGGGCATTAATTTATTTTAACAAAACTAACTTTTACGATTTTTGAGTTTTTCGCCGGATTTGCGCCGTCGGCCATATCTCCGGCACCGCTGATTGTTTTACTGATCCCAACGGTCAATATGAGCGCCTGAGTGATGCGAACATATCCCAGAAATTTGACGACGATCCAACGGTTAATGAAGCGGGAATTTGATTTTTAATATAGCGAATTTTTGGAGATTTTCGCCAGTTTTCGCCGCCGGCCATTTCTCCCTCTCCGGCAATTATTTGGAAGATCCCAACGGTCATCATGTGCGCCTAGGGGATGCGACCAAAGTCCAGAAGTTTCACGACGATCCAACGGTTAACGAAGTCTGAATTCGATTTTTACATATGCGATTTGGTTTTGATGGAGATAACAAAAGTTAGTTATAAATTAATGCTCGTTAAAAAAATAACGTGTGTTAAAAAAGTTAACGACTGAATAGTAAATTGGTTAATTTGCTAATAAAACTATAGTAAGCATCATACATTTGTTGTTTCAATAGTACGAGTGTCAAATTGATGTTGGGGCCATAGTACGAGGGGCGGAAAAGTAGTTTACTCTTAGAAAATTCGTGTGCAACACTGGTATGGGTGGCTGAGAGACTTAAACCGTACATGGAAGCGTTTCCTGTGCAACTGATTGCCAGAACAGATCCAATGAAGTACATCTTCGAGAAGTCTCATGTCTCCTCTAGAATATGATATCACTTACATCACACAGAAATTCGTAAGAGGAAGAGTCTTCATTGATCATTTAGCCAAATTTCCATGTGATGAAGCGAAGGGGGAAGACCCGAAATTCCCTGATGAAGACATCATGGCAATAGAAAAAAATAAGTGGAAATTATTTTTCGATGGTGCAGCCAATAAACGGGGATATGGTATTGGCATGTTACTAGTATAGATCCTTCAGATTTCTATACTCCACTCGTAATTCGCCTTGATTTTGAGGCCACTAACAACATTGCCGAGTACGAAGCTTGCATAGCGGGGCTTGAAGCAGCCTTAGAAAGAAATGTGACCGAAGTAGAGCTGTACGGAGATTCATAACATATAATCTACCAGTCACTCAAAAAGTGGAATGTACAAGATTCTACACTTCAGAAATACAACGACCATCTCCATGACTTGGTCAAACGATTCAAAGAGGTCACTTTCTACTATCTTCCTAGAGATAAGAACCAGTTAGCAGACTCGCCAGCCATGCTAGCATCACTTATGGAGATTCCTGAATGGACTGAAGTTAAAATATTCAAAGTCGTAAGACGAACGACTCCCGCTTATTATTCGATCATAGACTTGCATGAGGCGGGTGACTCTGTTTCCGTAAATGCCTTTGACGATAAACCTTGGTATTACAACGTGTAGCATTTCCCCCTAGGCGGAACATTCCCATTGGACACATCACCTAAAGCAAAGATAGCTCTCAAATGATTTGCTGCCCAATTCGTGATTATAGGCGATCGCCTTTATAAGAAACATCACAAGCAGTGTCTACTCTGTGCTGATGAGCACGAAGCCATAGAAATCATGGACTAAGTCTATCAAGGAGTTTGTGGAACCCATATGAGTGGCAACATGCTAGCAAAGAAAATTATCCGACTAGGGTACTATTAGGCTACAATGTAAGCCGACTGCGCCGACATGGTTAAGAAATACCACAAGTGTCAGATACATGCTAACTTACAACACGCACCACCGTCCGTGTTATACCCCATGACATCTCCCTGGCCATTTTCTACATGGGGAATAGATGTCATTGGTAAAGTCTCACTTATAGGTCACAACGGGCATTCGTTCGTATCGGTCGCCATAGACTACTTCACCAAATGGATCGAAGGTCAATCCTACAAAGTCTTAAATGCTAAGAAGGTGGCTGAGTTCATTAAGACCAACATCATATGCCGATATGGTGTACCTCATGAGATGATATCCGATAACGGCACACACTTTGAGAAAGAATGTGACCAACTACTCGCAAAGTACAAGATAGAAAGGCATCAGTCGTCACCGTACCGACCACAGACCAATGGAGCAGTCGAAGCTGCTAACAAAACCATAGAGACCATCATCAAAAAAATGGCTAAGACTGGCCCGAGAAAGTTACCCTTTGCATTCTGGGGCTACCGTACCTCAATTCGTACTGCCACCGGTGAAAGTCCATACGCCCTAGCCTATGGGATGGAAGCAGTGCTACCAATCCAATTGGAAGTACCATCTCTAAGGGTTCTCCTAGAAAACCAAGTAAACGAAGTCGCATGGATAAACAACCGTTACAAGCAACTAACCCTGCTAGATGAACGACGACTTCGAGCCGCCGAGCATATCCAAGCATATCAACGGAGAATGGCCCGAGCATTCAATAAGAAAGTCAAATCCAAAAACATCAAAGTGTACTCGAGATTGATAAAAGTGTACGGCCGTACCCAAATGAATTGAAGCGTTCAATGTTATTTGCTCATATCAATCTACTCGAGATCGAGAAAGCATTGGACAACATAAGTTGACGTGGACCATGACTTATGTCCAATATGATATCGTGTGACAAAGGGATTATGATATGTTCTATAAGGTTACTTTGGGCTTTCAAAGTTATACTATTTGGGTAGTCATAATCGCTTGCTAGAGTCTGCTTATGATTTACGAGGTCTTCAGACTCGTTGCCAACATAGTATAATCCTATTGGGTCACACACGCAGAACGGATCTTACTTGGCACGAAAAAACGAGAAAACTGGGAAGTGGAAAAACCAACCGTACGGATAGTTTGGACTAGCCGTACGGATAGTTTATCCGCTGACGAGTTTTTGTCAGATTTCTTTCTGGGAAAGGAATCCTTTAACCTAATGGAATTAGGTTTCTCCCAGTTTATATTCTGTGTTCTCTTCAGCCGGAAACTAAGCCTTAGGCATTGATTTTGGAAATCAACAAGAGTTTCTTGGAGAGATAAAAACACATATTATACTTAGGTTATTGGGGTTTGATTTTTGCTCATCATCAAACCATAATAATCAAAGGGAGATTGAAGAATGGTTCTTCAACCATGTTTTTAAAGCAAGGATCTAGCAGTCAAATCAAGAAGCGTTCTTGAGTCCGTTCGATGTGTGGATACCGATAGAGGGTATTTGCTTTAACACCTTAAAGTCCGTGTTCATGGATTCGATCTTCAAGGGTATGTTTCTTTCATCTTGTATTTAATTTAATCAACATGCACGGATCCGGGCTCTTGGGTGTTTGATTTTATATGTTTATTCCGCTGCGCATGATGCATCAAAACCCAACAGTGGTATCAGAGCCCCGTTCGTTGTTGATTATTTTAGTATATCATGTTGAAATTGTTTAATTAGATTATATAATATCTACATGATAATAAGATGAATGCGTGATTTGAGTTTTATATATGAGATATAAAGGTTTATGAGCATGACATGGGGATTATGTGATTATTATATTGATTTGATCTATATGAATAATTGCATGTTGGGATTATCAATAAATAATAGGATTATGTGTATTGATAATTTAGATCTAATTTATATATATAATAAATTGTTTATTCATGATATTGATTAGATCTAATTAATTTCGTAATCTGTAAATTCATGTTTCTATAATCTGATTATGTACAAACATGATATTGGATTTGGTCGAATTTCTGAAATTCTGAAAAACCTGGAAATCTGGGATCCTACCAATTAATCCGTACGGATGGTTTTGATGATGCCAAACTGATCCGTACGGATAGTTTGGAAATTCCCAGATTTGATTCTGTTTTCTGGTGTTCAGATTGTTCTGTAAATTGTTTACAGAATTTGAATCTGGAAACTGGAAACTGCTTTCAGACGGCTGGTTTCCGAAACAGTGTTTCCTGAAACAGTTTTCGGCCGAAGAATTCAAAAGGAATTGCAGAAATCAGAGTTCTAAAGAGTTTAGAACTGCTGTAATCTGTGAGATTAAGAGACAATGAAAGATCTTGAAACAAGTATCCAATCTATACGGGAATGTGGATGCCTTTTGGCTTAGTTTCGACCGTATAGAGAAGTTGCTTGGTTTCTTGATCTTAGCACGAAATTGTGGACTCCTTTTGGCTTAGTTTCGGCCGTGCAGTTTGTGCTTTCAATTTCAAGATGCTCTGCGGATACAGTTTCAGAATTCTGAAGAGTTCAGAGTTTATGTGACGTGTATGAAAGAGCTGTACGGATAAAGTGCAAATAGTTTGCAGAGAAGGAAACTATATTTGGATTAATTCATTGCATGGACCAATGACAGGGTTACGCCTTGTTTCTGGGAATACGAATGAAATATCCAATCTGTAAATTGTTTACAGATAATTTAGATTCCGTCCCCATTATGTTGCTTCATAATTGAATCACAAGAATTTGCTTCTGTTAATTAATTTGATTAGTTAACCTTGATTATGCAAAGACTATATTATATTATGACATAATTAAATATATGATGCATATCTCTAAGAAAATAAACCTTCTTAAAACTTAAGTCATGTGCCAATCCATTATTAAAACACTTGTGAGTACACCGGGTATTTTTATGTGGGCTCTGCCAAAGCGAGGTGCATTAATTCTATCAGTTTATGAGCAAGATGAGGAATGAGAGTTTCCTATACGTTTAACGTGGTTTGACTTAATTAGGCTATCAAAAGACAAAGTTTTGGGCCTAAGGCACAAGATGAGATTAAAACATGTCTGACATAAGATGTCTAACAAATCTCATAAAGGATCTAAGAATCATATATGATATGATTGACAAAGAGTTGTCTACCTAATTAATTTAATTTTGAGCAGTATCGCCAAAGCGGACTTGAAATTAAATTAAAGTTGGATCTTAGCCTACTTAAATTATATTATACAATTGTTGTATTTGAAGGTGTATAATTTAGTGGGAGTATTTATGGAATACATTATATGTCTCTAAATGATAATTGTATGAAATATATGTGTATATTTATTTACATATTTCGTAGAATGTCTTAAACTATAATCATGTATAATTACTGCGATTGACCCCACTTTAAGAAGAATAAGATTAACTTCCATGACCTAGTCATGAGCTTAAGAATTGTTCTAAAGCAAGATCGGAAGTTATGAATTCTTAATAAATCATTTTCCTAAGAAACCTAATGCTTTAAGGGTGGACAAAGACATTGATTAGAAACATGTGGATGATTCTATAGATGTCAATCGTCCTAAGACTTGCCATCATGTGTTTGGAAGTTTAGAAGTATCTAAAACGTATGAATGCTTATGCGATAAGTAATCTCGTAGGAAACGTTCCTACAAGCAAGAGAGGCAAATAAAGTTTGAGATTGATTAGAGCCTAAACATTCATGTGATGAATGAAAGGTATGTTAATAAGTTCTCATGTTTTGAACATGGAGAGACATATTAATTACCTTAATTTGGCTTGGTTATCAAGTTAGTTTGGAACTAACAAAGGATTTGATATTAGTTCATGAGCGACATTTGATGTTTAAAATGCTAAGTCTTAATATCAAATGGAAACATTCTCAAACTCTAAAGGTTAATAAGGACAAGGATTTAAGATAAAGGCAAGACAAAAGTTGTCAAGCCTAAAAGGAAATATTTGTGGCAAAACGTAAAATCCAAAGAATGTAATTTGTACATTGGCAATAGGATTGACCGTTGGTGAAATTACAATTTGAATTAAAAGATCAAAAGGAAGGGTAGTTGGACTACCACTTCAAGTATTTATGTTAAAATTTCTACTTGTAAGGGTGAAGATTAACCTATGTGGCAATAATGATGCAATGGTTGCAACATTAATCATAGGAACTTGCGAAGTGTCTTTACCTAATAAGTTCATATTTGTTTTGAACAAATGGTGCTATGTTCTTATTTTAAGTAGAAATATTATTTTGGTTTCTTCATTAGAAGATTATGGATATTTCTTATTTCGAATAAGAAAGTGTTCCATTAAATATGATTTGCCATATTGTATTGCTAATCATATAATGGGACTTAATATCCTTATCTTGGAAGAACAAAATAATGAGCATAACGTAAATAATGGAAATCTGAATATAAGGATGTAATCGTTATACTCTTAAAAAGCATTAATGTCTATATCAAATGATAAGAAACACATATCTAAAATTCTATGGGACGGACTTTTAAATTCATATGATTTCGAATCATGTGATAAATGTCAATCTTAGAAATTGATCAAGATATCTTTTACTAATAGTAGTAAGAGGAAGTACTCTTTTGAACTTATACATTTTGATGTATGTAGTTTATTAAAGTAACAATGCTAGAAAGGATTTCAACACCTCATGGAAAAAGTATCGATGTACTCTGATTAGATCAAAGTAATAAATATTTGAACCATGAACTTTGTGAGAATTCCGCAGAAAGTCTGCTGAATAAGAAAAACAGAAATCGGCAGATTGTCTACAAACTGCTGTTTTTTACTTCATGAAAAGTCAAAATGATCTTTAATTAACCATCTGGATCATGTGCTGGAAACAGCTGCGCTTACACTAACTTGAGTTTCATATAAGGAGGTTCGACTGATGCCATATGAGATATGGAATGAAAGAAAAATTGGTTTGTCTTTTATAAAGATTTGTGATGTGATACTTTTAAGAAAAATGTTGTCTGGGAAAAAATCACACCTAAATCTTATAAATGTAATTCCATGGGATATCTTAATGATATTGATTTTACACCCTTTAAAGAGTACAAATCGTTTGTTACTCTAAATAGCACTTTCTAGATAAATCGTTTATCTCTAAAGAACTAGTGGGAGTAAAATGTATCTCGAAGAGTTCGAGACCCAAAAATGACATGGAACCTAAGATGGAGATTGAACAAAGATTCACAAGGAGTTGTAGAAATTCGTTCAAGTATACACAAGAAATTTGCATAACTGATAGGATACTATCTATAACAAGAAATATTGATTTCTCGTAATAGAAAGTAATAGGGAAGATATCATTGCGAATGATTGACCTATTACCTATCAAGATGCAAAGTCCGCTCCGGATTTAGATCAATGACTTAGAGTCATAAAATCTAAAAGTGTATATTGATTAAGCAAGACTAATTGAGAAAAGTTAATCCATAATGTCGATTATGATGAAACTTCATCACCCGTAGTAATGCTTAATGTTATTAGAATTCTTATTGTCATGACCTCATATTTTGAATATGAAATATGACAAATGGATATCAAAATAAGCATTCCTTAACAGGAACATACTTTAGGATGTGTTTGATCCAACCTAAAAGTTTTGATATATAAAATTCTAATAAAATATGCAAGTTGAAGAAATCCATGAGATGGATTGAAGCAAACTACTTGGAGTGAAATTTCATTTTGATGAAGTATTCAAAGAGTTTGAAATTCATCAAGGATGAGACTTGTGATTACAATAAATTTAGTGGGAGCGTAATTTTATTCATAGTCTAATATATATATATATGGTTGATATAAATCATTTTGAAAGAGTTTCTAAATGAAAGACTTGGATAAAAGCCACCTACATCATTGGAATTTAGATTTATGAACATAAGTCTAAAACGTTGTTTGGTTAAAGTCAAAGTACTAGTAAAGAAAAGATAGTGAAAAGTTCACTGTGCAAGACTCTTGGAGAGGTTACTTGTGAAAGTCTAATGAGCAAGAGTACATGATTAGGATTCCATATGCTTCAGCAATTGGATCTATCATGTAAGCCATGTTAATGTACTAAGACCGGATGTCTCATATACTTGGAGTATGATGAGATAATACCAATCGGATCCTAGTGAAAGTAACTAGTTAAGAAACACTCTTATGTTCTCTAAAAGGAACTAAAGAATGCGTTCTTGATCTTTGATGGAATATAAAATGATCCTGTAAATAGTTACAAAGATGCATTCTTACAAACCATCAAAGATAAATATTGCAGTATAAATAAATGTCTAAGTTTAATAATGGTGTTAGAAGAGTTCTAAGTATACCATTAATATTCTACAAAAGGTTGAGTATCTAGTCGCATGGGATGCAACCAGAAAATTGTTTGAATAAGATAACAATTAGTAAACTAGAAATTGTTTCTAGTGTCACTAATTTAATGTACCTTCATTGTGTCAATAATCGTTATTACACAAGTCAAGGGACTAATATCTTATCTAGACATATACTCAGACATTTCTATCTTACTCGAGAAATCGTCAAAGATGGGAGATGTCAAAATATGCAAAATACCTTATGAAAATAACAAGGATAATTATCCTACATAATCTCGTTTGCAATTATGATGGAGATCATAACTAAGCTCAATGGGTATTGGATACACTTTGATTGGGCCTAGTGCAAGTGGGAGATTGTTGGATATTATGCCCTAGGCCCTTGAGAAAGGCCTATGCGTTATATCATAGCTTCATTGTTATAGAGATAACAAACCCGATTATTATATCTTTTTCATGTTTATTATAATAATCATTATCCCTAGCACTTATGAAGGGCTAGCATGAGTTTGATGGATAATCATATGATGATTATAGTGTATAGGATGCGGTTTAAACTTGTGGGTACATGTTGGAGAACAAGTACTGGATAGACCCGTTATGAGATTTATGTCATGGTCAAATGTCATAATTAAATCTCATAATAGTTATATCATTCATCCTTAGACCTGAGATTAGCATAGTCTTCCACATGATGAACATTATGTTTGACGTACTCAAACGCTACCCCTAACCGGGTGGTTATAAAGGCTACGATTGGCATAATCGGATTCCTGTAGGGAAGAATGATAAGTCAAAATGGGATTTATCCCTCTCTCAAGAGAGATATCTGCTTGGCCACTCGATGAGTGAGATTGATAAAAGTGTACAGCCGTACCCAAATGAATTGAAGCGTTCAATGTTATTTGCTCATATCAATCTACTCGAGATCGAGAAAGCATTGGACAACATAAGTTGATGTGGACCATGACTTATGTCCAATATGATATCGCGTGACAAAGGGATTATGATATGTTCTATAAGGTTACTTTGGGCTTTCAAAGTTATACTATTTGGGTAGTCATAATGGCTTGCTAGAGTCCGCTTATGATTTACGAGGTCTTCGGACTCGTTGCCAACATAGTATAATCCTATTGGGTCACACACGTAGAACGGATCTTACTTGGCACGAAAAACGAGAAAAACTGGGAAATGGAAAAACCAGCCGTACGGATAGTTTGGACTAGTCGTACGGATAGTTTATCCGCTGACGAGTTTTTGTCAGATTTTTTTCTGGGAAATAGATCCTTTAACCTAATGGAATTAGGTTTCTCCCAGTTTATATTCTGTGTTCTCTTCAGCCGGAAACTAAGCCTTAGGCATTGATTTTGGAAATCAACAAGAGTTTCTTGGAGAGAGAAAAACACATATTATACTTAGGTTATTGGGGTTTGATTTTTGCTCATCATCAAACCATAATAATCAAAGGGAGATTGAAGAATGGTTCTTCAACCATGTTTTTAAAGCCTAAGGATCTAGCAGTCAAATCAAAAAGTGTTCTTGAGTCCGTTCGATGTGTGGATACCGATAGAGGGTGTTTGCTTTTACACCTTAAAGTCCGTGTCATGGATTCGATCTTCAAGGGTATGTTTCTTTCATCTTTTATTTAATTTAATCAACATGCACGGATCCGGGCTCTTGGGTGTTGATTTTATCTGTTAATTCCGCTGCGCATGATGCATCAAAACCTAACACAGAGTATTACCAACTTTAATTCAACAGATAAAGGATGCTCAGAAAGATGACCCCGAGTTAGTGAAAGATAGTGGGGAAAATCAAAAATGGAAGATTTAAAGACTTTTCTCTCAGTTCTGAAGGGGTATTGACTTTCAGAGCTCGATTGTGTGTGCCTAATATTGATGGGATTAAACTTCAAGTTCTCGAGGAAGGCCATAAGTTAAGGTATACTATTCATCCCGGGAGTACCAAAATGTATCAAGATTTGAAGCAACACTTTTGGTGGACCAACATGAAGCGGGAGATAGCGGATTATGTGTCGAAGTGTTTGACTTGTCAACAAGTGAAAGCTGAACATCAAAGACCCGCAGGTTTGCTTCAACCTTTAGAAATACTGGAATGGAAATGGGAACATGTTACTATGGATTTTGTGTCAGGGTTACCTCGTACTCGGAGAAGGCATGATGCAGTTTAGGTGGTTGGGATAGATTGACAAAGTCTTCTCATTTCTTGCCTATTGAAATGGGTTATTCGATGGAAAAGCTTGCTACCTTGTATATTAATGAGATTGTAAAGCTGCACGGAGTTCCTGTTAGCATTGTTTCTGATCGTGATCCTAGATTCACTTCTCGGTTTTGGCAAGTATTTCAGAAGGCTTTGGGTTCAGAATTGAGATTCAGTACTGCTTTTCATCCTCAATAGATGGCCAGTCAGAAAGGACCATTCAGATTCTTGAGGATATATTGAGGGCTTGTACAGTTGATTTTTCTGATTCTTGGGATATTCATTTGCCTCTTGTGGAATTTGCCTATAATAACAGTTTTCAGTCGAGTATAGGGATGGCTCCTTACTAAGCACAATATGGAAGAAAATGTCGTTCACCTATTTCTTGGGATGATGTTTGGGAAGCAAAGATTTGGGGTGTTGACATGGTTAATGACTTAGTTGAAAAGGTTAAGCTTATTCGGGATCGATTGACTACTGCCCAGAGTCGACAAAAGAGTTATGCAGATCACCAGAGGCGAGACCTTGAGTTTGAAAAGGGTGACTTTGTGTTTCTAAAAGTTTCTCCAAAGGTGGGAATTAAAAGATATGGAAAGAAAGGCAAACTTGCTCCAAGGTTCGTAGGGCCTTTTGAGATTTTGGGAAGAGTTGGAGATTGAGCTTATCGTCTTGCGTTACCTCCTTCTCTTGACAAGATTCATAATGTGTTTCATGTTTCGATGCTTCGTAAGTATGTTTATGATCCTTCTCATGTGTTGTCTGAGATACCTGAAGATATTGAACCAAGTATGTCATATGAGGAACATCCAGTTCAAGTCATTGATTCTAAAGTCCAAGAATTGAGAACTAAAAGTATTCCTCTTGTTAGAGTTGTGTGGAGGAACCATAATGTTAAAGAATCTTCTTGGGAGCTTCGGGAAGAAATGGAAAGGAAGTATCCTTGGTTGTTCGACTCATTTGGTGAGTTACCCTAAAATTCGGGTCGAGATTTCTTTAAGGGGGAGTGATTGTAACGACCCAAAACCCGTCCCTATTTACTTTATATTTTTGGGGATTTTAATTTGACCTTATGTGTGAATTTTATGTGTTGCATCATATTTTATGGCTTGCACATATTGTTTGATTAATTGTGTTATTTATTTTTGGTTAGTAGTAATAACGGTTAAGGGAGTTAATAGATTAAGTTGAAAATATAGGGTCCTTTGTGGAATTATAAGGATAGGGGTTAAAGTGTTTAAAATGAAACTAGAGTGACCTAAGTGTAAAAATGGGGTAAAGATCTTTTTATAAAACATGATTATCCCATCCCTTCTCCCTCTGTGTTTTCATTTTCATTGAACGTACTTTCCTAATTTCAACCTAGGGTTAAGAAAGAAAAGGTAAGTTCATCCTATTTCGATTTATTTCTTTTTAATTACTTCTCCGTTTTAAAAACTAATTATACTAAAATGATCAGGGTGTTGCGTAGGTCATTTCTACCCGATCAAAACCTATTTCTTCGATACTTTTTCCCGAATTAGGTAAGTTACTAATTCCCCTTAAATGTTAAAATAGTCATATATTATATGTGCTATATGTGTTGTGAATTTATATTTTGAATGAGTTTTGTGATACTTGTAATTTTGGGACAAAGGGAGTATTAACATGTACTGGGTTTGTGATGAAATGAGCTTGAAAGAATGTTTTGAGTATGTTAGAATACTCCTGGAGAGTTAGTTGTTAGTAAAAAATTATACTCCTACGCTTGGGACGGAGAATTCTTAACCTGGGAAAGAATTGAGCCTTTGCTGTAAATTGCACCGAGCGCCCACCTGGTGAGCTAGTGAGCGCCCGCTCTCCCTAGTGTGCGACCGCACATAATCCCTTGTGCGCCGCCCATGCTATCTGAAAGAATTCCATAGAAACCAAACCAAAGTGAGCGGCCGCCCGGTACCCTTTGAGCGGCCGCCCGCTTGCCCTGAAAAACTAAAAGGTTGTTCAAAGTTTGTACAAGTTGGAAATAACCCTAGTTAAGGTCTATAGCCGTAGTATAAGATTGTCCTAGTAAGTGTTGTGACTTAATGTTATTAATAAAAGATTGTGTTGTGACTTTATGTCAATAGTAAAGGATTGTGTTGTGACTTAATTTCAATGTTGTGAACTCTTTATGAGAAACATGTTTACATCTTTGTGATGCACTTTTGTTTTGTCCTACTTTGGAATCATGCCCCGTTTGTTGTTTAAGCAGTATTTATTACTGTGCTCTCGTGTAAAGTCCAGCTGGTACTTCTTGTTGTAATATCGGGCAGTGGTAGGGATTATAATGGCACACGAGCCAAGTTCATTGTGAGGCTTCTACCAGTGTTTTCCCATTTTTAACCCCTTCCTTGGGCCAAAGGTTGGGCACTTTGGGTTATGACTTGGTGTCATTTCCCCCGTTGTTGTTGTTGTTATTGTTTGGTTCCGGAACCTCTTCAGCCATTGTGCTACTCAGTTGATACCTCTCAGATGTTATGTTGATTCGAGCCCTGGCTCGGTATCCATTTATAAGTGTTTAATTATACCTTATTGTAGTATGATGAGTTGGCTTTGCCCCTCATATATTATGTGCTATGTGAATGCTTATTGACATTGTTCAATTACGAGTATCATTTCAGCATGTCCGTAGTTGCATTTTAGTAGCTTACTGAGATTTATTCTCACCCCGTTCCTTGTTATTTGTTTTCCTTAGATAAAGGAGAGCCCAGGGGATAGGTCACTTCACAAGGGAGGACGTCGTGGTGGTGATTTTGGGTAAGCATTTTGGGACATGTGTTATGTAAAGGCTACATTATGTAAATGTACAATAACCTTTTGGGTAGTGTAACCGTGAACTTCATCTTGTATCACCTATTTTGGAATATGTTGGTGATTTTAAATTTTGTAAAAGTGTGTAAGCCCTTGGGGTAAGGTACTTGTGTTGGTAAAATAGTTTGTGTGTGATGAAATCAAAGTTTTCAACTTTGAAGAGTTGGTTATATGAAACTTTAATGAAAGTACATTTCGAAAAAAATTTCTAAAATGTTTTATGACGTCTTCCGTGCGTGTCCCGAACGTGGGGCCAAGTAGGACCACGGGTTGGGGCACGATAATCTACACTGACGTTAGAAGGATCTCCTTAGCTTCCTTCTTCCTCAAATTCAAGCTAGGCCCGAATTGGTCCCCCAACAGAGAACAGCGAATCTCATCAATACCATCAACGTTGGGACGGAGTTCTTTGAGGAGCCGATCCAAATATTTATCCGATAAATAAATGCTCCCTCCATCGTGACAAAGATTAGTCCAATGGTCCATAGTGGTGCCTTACCCCCAAGCGCGAGCCAGGCTTGTAGAAAACTCTGAGTCCATGAAAGAAGTGCCCTGAGCATATCCCCCTAACACAAAAGTGTCCTGCTGCTGACCGAATTGTCGCATCACCCTTTGAGCAAAGTAAAAAGAGGAATCTCTCAAACCCAAAAGGACGACTTTGTTGAATCCAAGGGTATTAGACACAAACTTCTTCACCTTCCAAAAGGATGGGCACCAAACGATATCACCAGTCTCCGCTTTCACAAAAAGATGGGCCCACTCGTCAACGCTTAGACCCTTTACTAACAATCTCCGCCTATGGAAAGTGTAAGGAGAATACTTGTTCGGGAGACTCAACAACTTAAAATTCTCTCTAAGCCAAATAGTCAGTAACAACGGACTTCCCCGGGTCATAGAGCCGGTTCAGTGTAACTCATCAAGGCCATGAAGGGTCTCCCCCAAGATAAGAAGAACAATGTTGAAAGCCCGTCCCCTAGCTTGCAAAACGATGTCTACGAGCTCCGTGTCCGACATGCCACACTTGCTCATGAAAAGCATGTTTCGGAATAACATAATTCCAAGAGGCAACATTGGGATCACACCCGTGACCACGCGCACACACGACCCTTAATCTCCTAGGCAAAGTGTGGAGATCACATAGTGGTTGTGAATATAATTCTATGCCTCGGGAAGGCCTATGCTCAATAAGTCCCTAAAGATTCCACGGTACCTTGTCATACTTAGAACCGCAATCACCCCGGTCAGTGGCTATATCCAAGATAGTCACCATCTCCTCTACAGTAGGGACCATCTCATTAAGTGAAAAGTGGAAAAGATGGGTCAATGGATCCCAAAAGCGTGCACCCCCTTCAAAGGTCCCAATCCGGTTTTAGGTTCTTTAGGTGAAAAGAATCTTAAACCTAAATCTCTACAAATCTCTCTTGACGAGGCTGTCAAATGAACAAAGAACGTTGCTAAGTCATCCTTGTAGCGTTCCACCACCTCCGGGTCTAGAGAGAATTCATCAACAATTATTGATGAAGGGACGGACTTGCTTGTGGCCATTGGGAGCAAAAGGTGAGAATTTTACTCCAAAAGAAAAGTTCCCAGAACTGATTTAATGCTGCATGGCATTCTAGGACGGACTAGAGGTGTTTATATACAAGTTCGACACCAAATCCTCAAGGAAAAAGGAGACACAGTCCAGATTCAAGGCATAACTCGTACGAGACATCGATGTCTCGTACGAGGGATCTCCCCATTCAGATAGCAGAGATTCTGCTCAAATTCAGGCTGCCCGAGGAGTCAAAACATGTCTCAAGAACCTCAAAGAACTCACCCAAACAGTTCATACATCACCCATAAATAACCCAACACGAATCCATCTCATAAAAATCCCTTGGTTGACCACCGGGCACGGGCTAATCCATAAACAGTCAGAGATAAAAACTAAAATTAACAATTTGTGTGCTAGAGTTCGGATCTAATTGTTGCACAGGTACAAGCCAAAAGAAAAGAAAAATTGTCTTCGCCTATGCTGAGACAATAATTACATCAACAAGAATAAAGAAGGGAATGGGGGATCCTATCTACTTAGGCATCAAGAGGAAAAAGACGTCACCACTGCCGCGTCATCACTCATTAGTTCGAGGTCTCTTCCCGCAAGAAACCAACTCTGCTGTCTGGCGAGGTCTCTTTACCCTCTTGGCATAGGTCATGAACTGGGCAAGCCATCCCGCAACCTCACTATACTCAGCAATGGGCACCTGTTGAGAAAGAAACAAATAAAAATATCAAAATCCTCAATCAGAGGATAAGCAGAGATATGAAGTGGTAGAGTGACGGAAAATGACAAAAGAAGAGTCATAAATCATACCATGGTCGCATCAGCGGGAGGTACGAGTCCCTCAGGCATGTCGTACTCGGCGGAAAGATCCTCGATGCTCTCCACCCCCTCATCCATGATGTAGGAAAAAAAAAGCTGGTCCAAGCTGCAGGCGGAAAGAGACATGAACAACTCCCTGAGTCTGGGCCTGGTCACCCTCCCTAATGAGTCGAGGCATAAGGCGAGTCAGAAAATCCTGATAATCTGCCTCCAGATGCATGAGGTCAAAGGTAACCTGACCAATAATGAGATCCTCTCTCTCCTCATCCTCGATGGCATAAGAGTTAAGTATGTGAGAAGGCGGGTCAAGTGGGACAATAAGATCCAGCCTGCCACCATCCTGCTGGTGAGAGATTTTTCTCCCAAGTAAAAGCATCCCCCACCAAGGCCGATCATCAGCAACCTCAGACCCGACTGCCAACAGGCCTGATCAATCCCTAAACTCCTCTAAGGGAACAAAGCAGTAGCAACCTCAGGGACGACTACCCACCCATCAAGGTATCGCCGCATCTGCTCCACAAGCAAGTCCGCCCCCTCAGCTTGCTCATCACGGGTATCTATGTTACCCTTACGCCACCTCAAAGTATTCAGAAACATGATGGTATTATCCCGGAGATTAAAGTTGTAGAGGCCGAACATGGCGTAACCCCAAGCCTGCAAATGAGAGACACATAAAAGGTGTCAACATACGATGACTAAAATAAACATGCTGTCAAGATAAAAGTAAACTGGGGCTGAAATAAAAAGAGGAATATAGCATAGAATGAGTATTATACCTCCCAAGCATGGTTATAACTGCCTAAGCCAGCGTTCGCCCGATCCCGCGAACTCTCATCTATGGCCACGTAACAATGGGCTAAGCCAGCTAGACCCCAACTGGCATCAGTGACATGCTACATATCCCTCAAATAGCTCAGCAGAGTAAATAAGGCAGTCGATGCATGGTTATCAAACAGTATCTTAGAAAATGCCCACCACAGAAAACCGTGGACAGCTATGATCCGGGTGTTGACAAATCATATTTGACCCGCATTGGTGGTGACATAAGCATATACCTTGTCCCTCAAGGCCTTGAGAGGGACACCCATGCCTAGGGTATGCACTATGAAGCCCAACAGCTGCCTCATGTCATCACTGCTAGGAGAGAAGTCTGTATCTACCTCGATCGGATCACAAGCAATTGGGAGCCCGGTAATGGTGTGAAAGTCGGTCGGAGTGATGGTAGCCTCCACCCACCGCATATGCATCGTGTGGGTACTATCCCACCAACGCTCCATAATAACCTGGAGTACATGGGTGTTCCTCCTCTCACCCACTAAGCCATTAAAGAAAGGCTTAAGCCCTATATTCTCGATCTCCTCCTTCAACTAACCGTCGAGAGTTGCCCACTTCTCAGCAACCGCTCGGACGCTGCCCCTACAGTTGTTGATCACTCTGAATGGTTACAAAGACAAAGGCAAAAGAGACAAATGTCAGAAAATCGGTAAAATCCTCATTTAAGCATTTTACCCAAAAAATCGCAGAGTTGCCTAGATCGACAGTAAAAATCATCTACAATGATTTTCAACGTCAACACGGGTAAAATCCCATCAAAAAGATCAGCCATGCATGATAAACCCTAGCAGCGATTATTTTAGGCGAAAAATTGACAAAAGTCGACAAAATTGACTACAAAAGCGCAGAATTGAGACAAGCAACAACGAAATTGACATGGAAACTCAGTCAAATGAAGAGATCCTTACCCTCCTTGTCCGAACGGCGTGGGAAATATGATCCTCGGGGAACGGGCACAACTCATCTGTCTCCCACACTTTACCCTTTATATGCCTGCCGAAAAGGTGTTCCTTATGAGAACGATGTGCACCAGCCATTAGAAACGGTTGGGAATCACTAGAACTTAGTGAAATTGGAGATTTTTGGGAAGAAAATCGCCTAGGGTTGAAGAACTCTCGAAATGAAATAAGAAAAGTGATTTTAAAATCACATTCAGCGCTTGATATAACACTGATCTGCGTAAAAATATAGATGACTCGTACGAGGCATCCCTTCCTTGTACGAGGTATCCCCAGAAAACCCTGTTTTCTTGGGAAATTCCAGAAAATCCATGCTTTTAACAGAAATGTCACGAAAAGCCCTGCTTTGACTGAAAGGTCGAATCTGAACCCGGTTCAAGATGGAAACATTGAGTCGTCAGCAAAAAGAATATTTTCAGAATTGGAATAAATAAAGTTGTTTCTCAGTACGAATCTATTCTCACCGCACATCCAAGATCATGGGTGAGCAACAAAATCTGCATCAACCAAACTCTAAATCCAATGACTGTCATCGAGACATACGTTAATGGCATAGGATTTACAAAGCCGGTAATTCCACAACTGTTATCGAGACGTAAGTTAATAACATAGGATCCCCACCATTTTAGAGTCCCATAATTGCCATCAAGGTGTAAGCTAATGGCATAGGATTCTCTTTTTCAATGAGAAGGAAATCTCGTTGGAAAGAGAAGAAAGGTCCGAGTAATTGGTGTCTCCAAAATCCCAGTGTAATTGTTATCAAGGCGTATGCTAATAACATAGGATTCACACCCTCAGAGTCCCATTGTAACGACCCGAAAACCCGCCTCTATTTTCTAGATAATAAAGATTTAATCATTTATTCATTTCTTATTTAATTGTTTAAATTATTATTAATTAATAATTTATGTGTGCATTTTATGTTTCATAATAATTTATGCCTAGCTTTTTATTTGAGTTATTTGTGCTAGTGTAGAAATGTTGGGACTTGATTGTAGTAGGGAGTTTAATTGTAATGGTAAGTAGTAGGGGAGGGGCCCTAGGTGTAACATTCTAATTAATCATCCTCCTACTCCCTCCCTACTTCCCCCTCTCCCTCACCTTCTCCCTCACTCTCCAGCACACACACACACACACACACTCAATCTCTCTCTCTCCTCTATGGTTGAAAAGGGTAATAATACTCCCTCCTTCTCTCTTCTTTTTAGTCCTCTCCCTCTCAATATTTCTCATTTCTCATAAAATGAAACTTGTTTAGATCGTCGATAGGATCGTAGAGGGCTAAGAACATTCGAATTCCGTCAACTTTGAGAAAATCCGGGTAAGTTGCTTTTCCCCCATTTTTATGCTAGAAATGTTCATCAATGGTTGTATGATGCTATTGTGGTTGTTTATTGCAATCTTGGATGAGTTTTGAGTTATTTCAATTTGTTTGATAAATTTTGTGAGAAATTGAAATCTCTTGGATTGGATGTTCTAAATAATGTCTTATGAGCCATTTTAAGTTTCTAAGTTACTAGGGTATCTTGGTTTTGATATCTAGAAGTATTAACCTTGGGGTTGTTGATTTGAATGTGAAAATGGTGGTTTTTGTGTCCATTTCCGAGTTGAAGAACCCAGGAAGAATTCTGGGTTTGCTGAATTCCTTTGGAGGCGCGCACACCATTTTGGTGTGAAGCGCGCGCACCCTCCTCTCCCCCTTTCTGGTAAAACCTTCTGTTGGATGGAGGCGCGCGCACCCTCCCATAGGAGGCGCGCGCACCCTCTCCTCCTCCAAACTTGATTTTACTTCTGATCAAAGGAGGCACGCGCACCCTGTCCCCTGGTGTGAAATTTATTTCCCTTTTTGTCCAATCTTTCGAGGGCCATAACTTTCTCATCCGAACTCCGTTTTGGACGAGTAAACTATCATTTTAAAGCTATTCTAGAGTACTTCGAGATGAGGTGGTTTATTTAGGTGAGTTTTAGGTTTATATTGTGTTGAGATTTCATTAAGTGTCTTATGACAAAGTGTTTAGAACCGGTCTGTTGTAATCAAGTTGGGAATATCGGTTTGTGTGGTTTCGCCTTGGTTCCTTTGTGAATAAATGGGTTATGGAATTTAGTTATGGATTATTGGAAAATGTGGGAACACTTTCATAATGAGTAGACGTTTGGGATAGTTTTAATGATAGTCATTGTGCTATTTGGGGAATGACCATTTGGGTAGTACTCGCGTGTATCATGTTAGGATGCGTTTGATATGGATCCTTGTCCTAGAATCATTTCGTTTTAATGATTTGTATTGTTGGGCTTTTATGAGCAATTCCATTTCTGTTATTGAACTCTTTTATGAGGAACTTCTTGCTATTAATGTTGTTAAACTCTTAATGAGTAATCGTTGTATCTTTATGGTGATTTGTGTTACGGTTCCCTACTTTGGAACCCTTTTGATGTTTATAAAGCTAGTATTCATTACTTAGCATTATTGAAAGTCCAGCTGGTTAAATTGTGTATAGAGTCAGGCAATGGATAATGCTATAATGGCACGAGCCAAGTCCAGTATAGCATCGCCCATTGGTCCTTCTGTCCTCATCCAGATTGACCTTGGTTGGGATGAGCTAGCTCCGTTGTGGGTATTCTAGCTAATCGTTTTGGAGCATGACTTTGTGGCATGACTCCCGCCCCTTGTGGCACTTTACATTGTTATTGGTTTCGGTACCTGGTTTCTCTTCAGCTTTTATGCTACTATAGAGAGGGTTTGAGTGGTTGATTGGTCGGTTCTGACCGGGGTTATCGTCTTCAGCTTTTATGCTACTATGAAGATGGTTTGTTTGATTGATGGGTTGATTGGTCGCTTCTGACCGGGGTTTTCTCTTTGGCTTTTATGCTACTGTGAAGATATGGATTGGTTGATTGTTGAAGCTGCGCAGCGATCCTTTAATTGGTTCTATCAGTTGGAAACCTTGGCTAATATCCTTTGTTATGTGTTTACTTTCCGCTGCTATCTGTTGACTGTTATTTGTTACATGCTATGTGATATTTATCATTGTTTATTGCTTATTGCATTATAGCATGTCATGTAGTTGCATTAGTAACTTACTGAGATTTTATCTCACCTCGTTTATTTCCATCTTTGTTTTTCCTTAACCCCCCCAGGAGGAAAAGGATTAGGATTCGCGGATCGAGGAGGACGTCGAGAGGATTGAGATTTTGGGGCAGGTTGTTATGGATCGGTTTACATTATTTAAATGTATAACCTTTGGGGATAGTTTTACCATTATTGACGTCATTAAGAATTGTATATTTTATTCTTTTGGGTATAAGCTGTGGAGCTTATGTTAGATGTACTTTGTTGATTTAAACTTGGATTTGTAAAACCTTGTGTTATCATCTTTTGGTTCAAAATGGAATTTTTAACTTCTATATTTTAGATTTTTGGTTTTAAGTCGACGTCCAGCTCGCGATCTCGGGCCCGTGGGGTTCGGGGTCGCGACAGTTGGTATCAGAGCTATGGAATTAGCTCTAAGTATATTTATAGGTGGATTAGTATGACCTAGGAGGGTAGTGTGTTCGGAGTGGGTAACAATTGTTGTTTTATACAGGTACTTGTTTGAAATGGCTCGAAGGAGAAGTGGTGAAAGTAATACCGGTAATGCAAATCAGAATGAAACAAGGGATGAAGCCCGTGCAATGTTTCAGGGCATGTTTGAGGCGGCCATGAAGGCCATACATGATCAAGTTCCGAGGGTAGAACAAGCACCACCACCCCGCTACGGATTGGAACAATTTCTGAAATTGAAACCGGTTGAGTTCAATGGGGAACCCGATGTAAGGAAGGCCGAGCTATGGATTGAGTCGATGGAGAAAATTTATGATGTCTTTGGCTGCACCGATGAAGACAAGGTCCGGTTTGCGGCTTATAAACTTGTGGGTGCCACCGAGCATTGGTGGAAGGGTGTTAAAGCGAGTTGGGATGATACTCACACAGTGTATGCATGGGAATTGTTTGTACGAAAGTTCAAAGAACATTTCATCCCGGTAGTGGATCAGAACCGAAAGGAGATCGAGCTACTCAACTTGGAGCAAGGTTCGTTGTCTATAGCTCAATACTCGGCTAAGTTCACAGAATTAGCCTGGTATTGTGACTATCTTGTGAGAACTGAGGAGCAGAAAGCTATGAGATTCATCCGCGGTTTAAAGACATCCATCCGTACTCAGCTTATTGCCCAGAAGATTGTGACCTTCCAGGATGCGGTAGACCGTGTATACTTGATCGAGCAAGATATTGGGGAGCATAAGAGGAAGACCGAGGTTGCAATTACGGGTAAACAAGTAAGCCATGCTAAATCTCAACCACAACACCGTTCAGATAACCGAGGTAATTTGGGAGCACCATCTCAGTTTAAGGAACAAACCGCGCTAGGGAATCCGGGTACTACTCCGGGGAAACAAGGGAAACAAGGTAGGTGGATTTTCACTTACTGTCAGAGGGAAGGCCATTTGGAGGATAAGTGTTGGAAGAAGCAGGGAAAATGTATCAATTGTGGTCAACTGGGTCACTTCATAAAAGATTGTCCGAGGTTTAAGGTTCAATCATCAGGAACAGGAACCAGTACTTCACCGGGTCAGAAGAGAGATGCTTCGGGGAACCCTAAGGTATAGGGCGGAGTAATTGCGATCAATCAGCACTCACCAGGTAACGGATAAATTTCAGGAGGTATTATTTTGCGTCGTGAGAGCGAGCGCGTGCATTTTAGTATCATCGCATTTATGTGTTTCTCTGCATTTAGTTGCATTTATTTCTTCTGAGTCTTTGACTTATGTGTTGTAGGTGTCTACTCCTATGGAGGAGTTTAGGGTATCTGATGAAGTCTTATGTGCTTATGATGTGCTTAAGTATGGTTATGTCTCACCTGCTAAATTAGCCATGTTGCTATTACAAGATTTTGATGTTACTATTGCTTTAGTCTATTGTTGTAGGGGTATTGTTATATTCTCCATTCCTAATTTTTTAAAACTGTTTGAGACCGTTCCTTTGGGTAGAGTTATACCTATCTTTTCTTAATTGAAATCCGAGTATTTAGTTTCGGTCAATTTGTTGGGTGTATTTATCATTCGTAAGATTTTCATTTTCTTCCGAATAGTACCTAGTGTTTGAGGAGAAGCTTGGGGTTAAATTGCATTGTTGTGGTACAAGGTTGTAGTACTGATAATTAGATCAATATCTATATTGTAACGGTTGAGTTGTAAAAGTTGAGGATTCAACCGAGGGTTTCTTGTTAAGAGATTTTGTTTACTTTTAGTACATCTCCGTGAGTACATCGGGATTGATTAGTATGGAGGGATGCGTGAATTGTTATGGGTAATGAGTGTATGGTGGAATTTATAATCATTAATGGTGGTAAGCGCGTTAAGTTCGAGAGGACTAAGCACATTTTGGGAGAGTAATAATTTCCCGATCTATATTAAAGGCATTTTAAATTTTGAGTTTTGGTTAAATGGTTGTTCTATGGTTCTAAATCCTTCTTGGTGACGTTCCTCGATTTGGATTAAGAGTATGTGAAGAAAATTGGGTATCAATACTTGGGCATATTAAAGAATATTATGATTTGGTATTGGGTCAGTTAGAATGTGGCTAGCCAATTGGTTTGTTATGATGGTAGTACTATTGAGCCTAAGTATTATTGAGATTATAAATGTATACATGAAAGACTAAGGTGAGTTAGCCATTGAAGATTTAGGATTTGCTAAATTTCTTTGGAGTGTATAAGCGGATCATCAATTTAAAGAGGGAGTTAGAGGAAAGCCTTGGAGATAAAATGTGGATTGTTTTACGGATTACTGAGTATTTGTAATTGTTTTAGGCTTTCAAAGAGTTGGAGTAATGTGATGATGAAATTATATCGTGGATTTAAGTAAACATTTTGTATAAAATTTTGAACTTACGTTGTACCTCTAGTTTAAGGTGCCATCTAAAGTGAAAGCACTATAATGGAAATCCTTGGAGATATAGCCACTTTGGTGAATACTATGGGGATGAAAAATTTCTTAGTTTGTCATATTTTAAGAAGCTGATTAAGCTCGGGATGGTTTAGTGTTTGGAATTTCTGGGGAGTAATACTGAGTAAATGGCTTACAAATGGAAGTATCTTGATAATGTATTTAAGGTTATGAATGAGGCAAACTTGTAGTATCTCGAGAATTATGTTTAGGAGAAATTGGGGTTCTTCGATTTTGAGGATGGATTTTGATTAGTAGTGGAGATAATGATTGAAGGAAGTTAAGTGCGAGAGGTTGTTATGTTGTAAACATTATTTAAGGTTACCATGTGATGGTAGAATGGACAATTGAGAATTCGGGAAGTGGCAGAACTATCGTATCCGTGGCTAATTGATCCTTCGGGTAAGTATTTCTAAAATTCGGGTTAATAATTAGAGCTATCTATGACTAGGGATTGATTGCAATTTTAGTGATATCGCCTTCAAATTATAGTTTGTTGTTATGGGACCAAGTTTAGAAATGATGATAATGGGTTACCAATGTTGGATAATTATGTTCATCGAAAGGATAAAAATGAGTTAGTGCAAGTGTAACGACCCGAAAACCCGTCTCTATTTTATTGATAAATAATTAAATTATTTATTTATTTATTTGATTTAAATAAATTATGTGTGCATTTTATGTGTTATAATAATTTATGTCTAGCATTTAATTGGTTAATTGTGCTAGTGTAGAGAGTTAGGTCTTAATTATTAGTGGGGAGTTATTTATATTGGGTAGTGTAGGGAAGGGGCCCTAAATGTAACATTTCAAAATAATCTCTCCCTACTCCCTCCCTCACCTCCCTCACTCTTTCACCCTCCCCCTCACTTCTCATCTCTCTCCCAGCATGCTCTCTCTCTCTCCAAAAAGGTAAAAATTTCTCTCTCACTTCTCTCTTCATTTTCATCCTCTTCCTCTCATTATTTCTCATTTCTTAAAACATGAAACTTGTTTAGATCGTCGTTAGGATCGTAGAGGGCTAAAAATATTCGAGTTCCGGCAACTTTGAGAAAATTCAAGTAAGTTGTTTTTCCCCCATTTTTATGCTAAAATGTTCATATCATGTTTATAAATGCTTGATGTGTTATATTTGAAGTTTGGTTGAGTTTAGAATTTATTTGGAATTTATTTTGGGTTTGAATAAAAATGGTGATTTTGTTGAATGTTGGGATTTAATCTTGATTTTGGTTGTTATATGAGTTCTTTTAGACCTATAAGTTGCTCTAGTACCTTAGTATGCTAGTTAGGAGTGTTGGATTTTGGTTTAGTTTTGGTTTGGGTTGAAAATGGAAGAACCCAGTTCATCCCTCCCGATTTCCGGCAGACCAGAGGGTTGGGCGACCGCCCAAAATATGGTGGGCGACCGCACATCTATCTGAAAGGTTTTGTTCTTGTTTGATGGCTTTTTGTGCGACCGCACAGACTCGAGTGGGCGGCCGCACAGAACCTCTGAAGGCTTTCATTTGTTATTTTGTGTGATTGAAGAATGAATTTTGGTCTAAGTCTTGGGTGTCCTTCTAGTCGACCTTAGTGAGCATTGTAGTGCACTCTAGTGATAGAATTGGGTCATTTGTGATTAAGTTTGTGTTGTGAAATTAGTTTTATGTTCTTTAAAAATTTTGGGGTTTTAGAGGCACATGAATTGAGTTCTCTTGTCTTTAAATGTTAGGATAGAAGTATATATAGGTACTCCTAAGTTTTAGAATGAAAGGAGTGAAATTCGTAGCTAAAACAGGGATTTTTCATAATGTCCGGCCGAACACTTTATAAAAATTGTCCGTTTTATGTTCAATCTTCCGGAGACCATAACTTCTTCGTCCGGACTCCGTTTTGGACGTGTAAACTATCGTTGGAAAGCTATTTTCGAGTACTACGCAATGGTTCTATTGTCCGTATGGTTCCAGATCAGAATGGTTGTCTTATTGTTGAGGTTCAAGATCAAGGTGTAGTCTCAGTCTAGATTCCGTAGCGCTATTCTAGTTGACTTAGTTGGGCACCGTGGAACACTTTAGTAATTAAAATTTGTTCCTTTGTGAACAATGGTATTATGTAATTTGATCCGGTATTGTTTGGGAATGTTTGGGCATCTTATGATGTGTTCGTGATTATTCCAATCGAATTGATTTTCGAGTAAGACTTGGTCTAGGTTTTAGGCGATGTCCAATAGTACCTAGAGGGTTGTTATTGAACACCAAAGTGTAGGGTTTGGTCCGGTTGTGATCATGTACTAATAGTTGTAAGCTTTTGGGTTCGTTCGGGTGTTAAGAGTTGGTTCGTTGATGAACGGATGTAAGACGTGAATTGGTGATTGGGTACTTACGGTTTGATTAACCTTAAGGTGTATTCATTCTGATTTCCTACTTTGGAATTCTAGGTGTTATGAGATGGTTGAGTTCATGGTCTTAGTACATCTTTATGAGTAAACGTTTAGGATAATTTTGGGTTATAGTCGTTGTACTATTTGTGAGCGACCGCTTGGGTTGTGTTTCTCATGAGTAACTTGTGGGTATCATCTTTGGAATGTATCTGGTATGGTTCCTCATTATGGAATTATCGTGTTCTAATAATCATTGTTGTTGAGCTCCTTATGAGAAATTCTGTTTATCGTTGTTGAGCTCTTTATGAGAAATTCTGTTTATCGTTGTTGTGCTCTTTATGAGAAACTCTTGTTATCATTGTTGTTAAACTCTTCATGAGTAACCGTTGCATCTTTATGGTGATTATTTGGTATGGTTCCCTACTTTGGAACCTTAAATTGTTTATTTAAGCTAGTATTTATTACTTAGCATTTATTTGGAAGCCCAGCTGGCATATTTGTTGCATCGGGCGATGGGAAAGATTATAATGGCAAAGCCAAGTCCATTATAATGTTGACCATTGTTTTGCCCCCTTCTATACCCCCTTTTCCAGATTGGCCTTGGAAGGGATAAGTTAGCTTCCTTTGTGAATGTATCTAGCTACCGAGCATGACTTTGTGGCATGGCTCTTGTCCTTTGTGACACTCTCATTGTTATTGGTTCCGGTACCGGGTTTCTCTTCAGCTTTTATGCTACTATGAAGATGGCTTGATGGGTTGATTGATTGATTGGTTGGCTCTGACCGAGGTTCTCTTCAGTTGTTATACTGCTATTGTTGATTGGTTGATCGGTTGAAGCTGTGCAGCGATTGTTCTATCAGTTTGGTGAAACCTTAGCTCAGTATCCTTTGTTACGTGTTTATTTCAGTCTTATGTGCTGCATGATGAGTTAGTCGTTATTTCCAACTGGTATGGGACAGTTGGCGATAGGGAGCTTTCTCATTTGTTGTTATGTGATTTACTTGTTCAGTTATATCGTTGATTTGCAGGATATTATGCCATGTAGATGCATTTAGTAACTTACTGAGATTTTATCTCACCCCGTTTCTTGTTTCAAATTGTTTTTCCTTAACCCCCCCCCCCAGGAAAGCAAGTGGTAGCGTTGTGAGGCCCATTGTAGCGGGAATCTTCTGAGCAGGTTGATCGTAATAGGGATAGTTGCTCTTCGGAGCCTTTATGTATTTTATTGTGGGTTGGTAGTCGTTCAGTGTTTGTATATACGGTGGTACTTTGGGTATTTTTGTTAATAGTTGTTCTTGCTTCCGCATTTGTTTCTAGTCTCCGAGTTATAATCTCGTTGAGGTGTTGTTTGATGGTATTGGTTTATAGTTGAATTCACGCGCCCGGTTTGGTATATTACATTTAGGAGATGTATATTATGTAAATTTTATATTTATGGATTTTTAAGATTTCTGGGGTGTGACAGTTGGTATCAGAGCAATGGTTTTAGATCTTGAAGGAGAATAAGAACTCTGATATTGAATAGGGTTCAATACTTGGGTGTTATAACTTTTAGCGGTTTAGGAAACTAAGTTTTCTTGGAATTCGAGGTTAAGGTAGAAGTTGGTTGAGTTATGAGTCGTGATATTGACGTCGAGTGTTTCTTCTCTTGTGGTATATCAAGTATAGGATTGGTGTCAATAGTGTTGGTTCCATTGGGATTAATTGGTTTGGGAATCGAGAGTGCGAGTTTTGAAGGCTTGGGCATATCTATTTCGTAAAGTGGACAGCGTTTCGTGCTATGTTCACATGTTTGTTATCATTCATGGATTCATGTTGAGGTGTATTCTCGAATGGGGAACTACGTGATTGCTACTGGTATGTATAGGGTGATTTAGTTATGTCACCTATGCGGGATATTGATGAGTTAAGTGGTATGGTTTAGCTTTCTATATGCTACGAATTTCTTGTGTACCATCGATAGGTGGAGAAAATTTCTATATTGGTATGTTTGACTTTGTTTAGGAGCATACTAAGTATATATAATGTCCAGGTTCTATATTGAAAATCAGAAAATCTTTATTATAAGGTTGTGCTGGGAATTTAGCTTATTCAGTTGGCAATACTAATATTGAAGTCTTGAGTATAATTTATACTGGGTGCGATATGTCGCTTGACCGATAGGGAACTTGGGTTATATGATGAGTTGATATGGGCTATAATACTGATAGGTAAATCGGTGAACATATAGTATCGGTTGGGTTAAAAGAGTTAAAGATTCAATTTGAGAATTTCTCAATAAGAGATTTTTCTTTACTTTTGGTACATCTTTGTGAGTGCATCAGAATTGTTTAGTATGAGAAAATACTTAACTTGTTTGGGATCATTTTAGTACATGATTGGAGTTGAGTTAAAGCAAAATGAGTTATGAGTATATTGTGGAAGTTATAATCATTTTTTTTTATGGTAAACACGGATTATTAATTTAAATGGGAGTTAGAGGAAATCTTTTGAAGATAAAATTTGTGTTGTTTGCGGACTACTGAGTATGTGGAATTGTATTAGGCTTTCCAGAATGGGAGTAATGTATTGATGGTAGTTTAACGTGGATTTAAGTGGACATTTTGTGTTAAGAATTTTGGGCTTATATTGTACCTTTAGTTTAAGGTGTTAATTAGAGTGAAAGCACTATAGTGGTAATCCTTGAAGATATAGCCACTACGGTGAAAATTTTGGGGATGGAAAATTTCTTTAGCCTTGTATAGTAAGAAGTTGATTAAGCTCGAGATGGTTTAAATATTTTGAATTTCTGAGGAGTAATCCTAAATATCCGATCTAATGGAGTATCCTTGCAGTGCAATTAAGGTCATGGGTAAGACGAGTCTGTAGTATCTCGAGAATTGTGTTTAGGAGTAATCTGGATTCTGCGATTTGGGGTGATAAAGTATTTGCATATATTTTGAGGATTAACGCTTGATAAGTGGAACCATCTGCGACTTGGAATTTGTTGTGATTTTAGTGATTTTACCTTAGCGGGTTATATTATATTTTATTTTTTTTGGGACCAAGTTGAAACGTTATGATAACGGACCATCAAAAGTTGATGGATATATTTCCTTAGAAAACTAAGTATGAGGTAATGCTAGTAGTTGAGAAATTCAAAGGTTGTGACTGTATTATGTTTTATCTTATAAGGAAAGTGAGTGTGGTAGTGGAATCGCATTTGACCGGATAGTTGATAACAGTAGATTTTTGATTATATCATTGAGTTATTGGGTGACAGTAATCGTTAGCCCTATTCCTTCTCTTATTTATTCGGGTAGTAGTATGATTACGTGGGTTGATGTATAGATCGTTAATGCGTGCGGATGAAACAGAAAAGTAAAGCTTATGGATGTTGATGATTTAAAGGTTGATGGAGAGCGTAATGCTAATCAGGATCGAATCAGCTATGTCTTAGAATCAGTGAACAAGTGATAGTCTTGAGAATTTGAAATTCGGGATGAAAGAGGAAGTTAACTTTAGAATATTTGATATGAGTATACCTGAGATATGTATGTGATTAATATATATTGGTTTATTTGAGTCGTGGGGACTATGTCTGAAAATTTAGTTGAGTACTCGATTGAGGTTATGAGTGCTATGGAAGAGTCGATATGTTGTCGCCTCATTATGACCGTGTGTTGTGAAGTTTGATGAGTGAATTCGTGGGCGGATTCTTTTTAAGGAGGGTAGATTGTAACGACCCGAAAACCCGTCTCTATTTTATTGATAAATAATTAAATTATTTATTTATTTATTTGATTTAAATAAATTATGTGTGCATTTTATGTGTTATAATAATTTATGCCTAGCATTTAATTGGTTAATTGTGCTAGTGTAGAGAGTTGGGTCTTAATTATTAGTGGAGAGTTATTTATATTGGGTAGTGTAGGGAAGGGGCCCTAAATGTAACATTTCAAAATAATCTCTCCCTACTCCCTCCCTCCCTCACCTCCCTCACTCTTTCACCCTCCCCCTCACTTCTCATCTCTCTCCCAGCATGCTCTCTCTCTCTCCAAAAAGGTAAAAATTTCTCTCTCACTTCTCTCTTCATTTTCATCCTCTTCCTCTCATTATTTCTCATTTCTTAAAACATGAAACTTGTTTAGATCGTCGTTAGGATCGTAGAGGGCTAAAAATATTCGAGTTCCGGCAACTTTGAGAAAATTCAAGTAAGTTGTTTTTCCCCCATTTTTATGCTAAAATGTTCATATCATGTTTATAAAATGCTTGATGTGTTATATTTGAAGTTTGGTTGAGTTTAGAATTTATTTGAAATTTATTTTGGGTTTGAATAAAAATGGTGATTTTGTTGAATGTTGGGATTTAATCTTGATTTTGGTTGTTATATGAGTTCTTTTAGACCTATAAGTTGCTCTAGTACCTTAGTATGCTAGTTAGGAGTGTTGGATTTTGGTTTAGTTTTGGTTTGGGTTGAAAATGGAAGAACCCAGTTCATCCCTCCCGATTTCTGGCAGACCAGAGGGTTGGGCGGCCGCCCAAAATATGGTGGGCGACCGCACATCTATCTGAAAGGTTTTGTTCTTGTTTGATGGCTTTTTGTGCGACCGCACAGACTCGAGTGGGCGGCCGCACAGAACCTCTGAAGGCTTTCATTTGTTATTTTGTGTGATTGAAGAATGCGTTTTGGTCTAAGTCTTGGGTGTCCTTCTAGTCGACCTTAGTGAGCATTGTAGTGCACTCTAGTGATAGAATTGGGTCATTTGTGATTAAGTTTGTGTTGTGAAATTAGTTTTATGTTCTTTAAAAATTTTGGGGTTTTAGAGGCACATGAATTGAGTTCTCTTGTCTTTAAATGTTAGGATAGAAGTATATATAGGTACTCTTAAGTTTTAGAATGAAAGGAGTGAAATTCGTTGCTAAAACAGGGATTTTTCATAATGTCCGGCCGAACACTTTATAAAAATTGTCCGTTTTATGTTCAATCTTCCGGAGACCATAACTTCTTCGTCCGGACTCCGTTTTTGACGGGTAAACTATCGTTGGAAAGATATTTTCGAGTACTACGCAATGGTTCTATTGTCCGTATGGTTCCAGATCAGAATGGTTGTCTTATTGTTGAGGTTCAAGATCAAGGTGTAGTCTCGGTCTAGATTCCGTAGTACTATTCTAGTTGACTTAGTTGGGCACCGTGGAACACTTTAGTAATTAAAAATTTGTTCCTTTGTGAACAATGGTATTATGTAATTTGATCCGGTATTGTTTGGGAATGTTTGGGCATCTTATGATGTGTTCGTGATTATTCCAATCGAATTGATTTTCGAGTAAGACTTGGTCTAGGTTTTAGGCGATGTCCTATAGTACCTAGAGTGTTGTTATTGAACAACAAAGTGTAGGGTTTGGTCCGGTTGTGATCATGTACTAATAGTTGTAACCTTTTGGGTTCGTTCGGGTGTTAAGAATTGGTTCGTTGATGAACGGATGTAAGACGTGAATTGGTGATTGGGTACTTACGGTTTGATTAACCTTAAGGTGTATTCATTCTGATTTCCTACTTTGGAATTCTAGGTGTGATGAGATGGTTGAGTTCATGGTCTTAGTACATCTTTATGAGTAAACGTTTAGGATAATTTTGGGTTATAGTCGTTGTACTATTTGTGAGCGACCGCTTGGGTTGTGTTTCTCATGAGTAACTTGTGGGTATCATCTTTGGAATGTATCTGGTATGGTTCCTCATTATGGAATTATCATGTTCTAATAATCATTGTTGTTGAGCTCCTTATGAGAAATTCTGTTTATCGTTGTTGAGGTCTTTATGAGAAATTCTGTTTATCGTTGTTGTGCTCTTTATGAGAAACTCTTGTTATCGTTGTTGTTAAACTCTTCATGAGTAACCGTTGCATCTTTATGGTGATTATTTGGTATGGTTCCCTACTTTGGAACCTTAAATTGTTTATTTAAGCTAGTATTTTTTACTTAGCATTTATTTGGAAGCCCAGCTGGAATATTTGTTGCATCGGGCGATGGGAAAGATTATAATGGCAAAGCCAAGTCCATTATAATGTTGACCATTGTTTTGCCCCCTTCTATACCCCCTTTTCCAGATTGGCCTTGGAAGGGATAAGTTAGCTTCCTTTGTGAATGTATCTAGCTACCGAGCATGACTTTGTGGCATGGCTCTTGTCCTTTGTGACACTCTCATTGTTATTGGTTCCGGTACCGGGTTTCTCTTCAGCTTTTATGCTACTATGAAGATGGCTTGATGGGTTGATTGATTGATTGGTCGGCTCTGACCGGGGTTCTCTTCAGTTGTTATACTGCTATTGTTGATTGGTTGAAGCTGCGCAGCGATTGTTCTATCAGTTTGGTGAAACCTTGGCTCAGTATCCTTTGTTACGTGTTTATTTCAGTCTTATGTGCTGCATGATGAGTTAGTCGTTATTTCCAACTGGTATGGGACAGTTGGCGATAGGGAGCTTTCTCATTTGTTGTTATGTGATTTACTTGTTCAGTTATATCGTTGATTTGTAGGATATTATGCCATGTAGATGCATTTAGTAACTTACTGAGATTTTATCTCACCCCGTTTCTTGTTTCAAATTGTTTTTCCTTAACCCCCCCCCCCCAGGAAAGCAAGTGGTAGCGTTGTGAGGCCCATTGTAGCGGGAATCTTCTGAGCAGGTTGATCGTAATAGGGATAGTTGCTCTTCGGAGCCTTTATGTATTTTATTGTGGGTTGGTAGTCGTTCAGTGTTTGTATATACGGTGGTACTTTGGGTATTTTTGTTAATAGTTATTCTTGCTTCCGCATTTGTTTCTAGTCTCCGAGTTATAATCTCGTTGAGGTGTTGTTTGATGGTATTGGTTTATAGTTGAATTCACGCGCCCGGTTTGGTATATTACATTTTGGAGATGTATATTATGTAAATTTTATATTTATGGATTTTAAGATTTCCGGGGCGTGACAGTTGGTATCAGAGCAATGGTTTTAGATCTTGAAGGAGAATAAGAACTCTGATATTGAATAGGGTTCAATACTTGGGTGTTATAACTTTTAGCGGTTTAGGAAACTAAGTTTTCTTGGAATTCGAGGTTAAGGTAGAAGTTGGTTGAGTTATGAGTCGTGATATTGACGTCGAGTGTTTCTTCTCTTGTGGTATATCAAGTATAGGATTGGTGTCAATAGTGTTGGTTCCATTGGGATTAATTGGTTTGGGAATCGAGAATGCGAGTTTTGAAGGCTTGGGCATATCTATTTCGTAAAGTGGACAGCGTTTCGTGCTATGTTCACATGTTTGTTATCATTCATGGATTCATGTTGAGGTGTATTCTCGAATGGGGAACTACGTGATTGCTACTGGTATGTATAGGGTGATTTAGTTATGTCACCTATGCGGGATATTGATGAGTTAAGTGGTATGGTTTAGCTTTCTATATGCTACGAATTTCTTGTGTACCATCGATAGGTGGAGAAAATTTCTATATTGGTATGTTTGACTTTGTTTAGGAGCATACTAAGTATATATAATGTCCAGGTTCTATATTGAAAATCAGAAAATCTTTATTATAAGGTTGTGCTGGGAATTTAGCTTATTCAGTTGGCAATACTAATATTGAAGTCTTGAGTATAATTTATACTGGGTGCGATATGTCGCTTGACCGATAGGGAACTTGGGTTATATGATGAGTTGATATGGGCTATAATACTGATAGGTAAATCGGTGAACATATAGTATCGGTTGGGTTAATAGAGTTAAAGATTCAATTTGAGAATTTCTCAATAAGAGATTTTTCTTTACTTTTGGTACATCTTTGTGAGTGCATCAGAATTGTTTAGTATGAGGAAATACTTAACTTGTTTGGGATCATTTTAGTACATGATTGGAGTTGAGTTAAAGCAAAATGAGTTATGAGTATATTGTGGAAGTTATAATCATTTTTTTTTATGGTAAACACGGTTTATTAATTTAAATGGGAGTTAGAGGAAATCTTTTGAAGATAAAATTTGTGTTGTTTGCGGACTACTGAGTATGTGGAATTGTATTAGGCTTTCCAGAATGGGAGTAATGTATTGATGGTAGTTTAACGTGGATTTAAGTGGACATTTTGTGTTAAGAATTTTGGGCTTATATTGTACCTTTAGTTTAAGGTGTTAATTAGAGTGAAAGCACTATAGTGGTAATCCTTGAAGATATAGCCACTACGGTGAAAATTTTGGGGATGGAAAATTTCTTTAGCCTTGTATAGTAAGAAGTTGATTAAGCTCGAGATGGTTTAAATATTTTGAATTTCTGAGGAGTAATCCTAAATATCCGATCTAATGGAGTATCCTTGCAGTGCAATTAAGGTCATGGGTAAGACGAGTCTGTAGTATCTCGAGAATTGTGTTTAGGAGTAATCTGGATTCTGCGATTTGGGGTGATAAAGTATTTGCATATATTTTGAGGATTAACGCTTGATAAGTGGAACCATCTGCGACTTGGAATTTGTTGTGATTTTAGTGATTTTACCTTAGCGGGTTATATTATATTTTATTTTTTTTTGGACCAAGTTGAAACGTTATGATAACGGACCATCAAAAGTTGATGGATATATTTCCTTAGAAAACTAAGTATGAGGTAATGCTGGTAGTTGAGAAATTCAAAGGTTGTGACTGTATTATGTTTTATCTTATAAGGAAAGTGAGTGTGGTAGTGGAATCGCATTTGACCGGATAGTTGATAACAGTAGATTTTTGATTATATCATTGAGTTATTGGGTGTCAGTAATCGTTAGCCCTATTCCTTCTCTTATTTATTCGGGTAGTAGTATGATTACGTGGGTTGATGTATAGATCGTTAATGCGTGCGGATGAAACAGAAAAGTAAAGCTTATGGATGTTGATGATTTAAAGGTTGATGGAGAGCGTAATGCTAATCAGGATCGAATCAGCTATGTCTTAGAATCAGTGAACAAGTGATAGTCTTGAGAATTTGAAATTCGGGATGAAAGAGGAAGTTAACTTTAGAATATTTGATATGAGTATACCTGAGATATGTATGTGATTAATATATATTGGTTTATTTGAGTCGTGGGGACTATGTCTGAAAATTTAGTTGAGTACTCGATTGAGGTTATGAGTGCTATGGAAGAGTCGATATGTTGTCGCCTCATTATGACCGTGTGTTGTGAAGTTTGATGAGTGAATTCGTGGGCGGATTCTTTTTAAGGAGGGTAGATTGTAACGACCCGAAAACCCGTCTCTATTTTATTGATAAATAATTAAATAATTTATTTATTTATTTGATTTAAATAAATTATGTGTGCATTTTATGTGTTATAATAATTTATGCCTAGCATTTAATTGGTTAATTGTGCTAGTGTAGAGAGTTGGGTCTTAATTATTAGTGGGGAGTTATTTATATTGGGTAGTGTAGGGAAGGGGCCCTAAATGTAACATTTCAAAATAATCTCTCCCTACTCCCTCCCTCCCTCACCTCCCTCACTCTTTCACCCTCCCCCTCACTTCTCATCTCTCTCCCAGCATGCTCTCTCTCTCTCCAAAAAGGTAAAAATTTCTCTCTCACTTCTCTCTTCATTTTCATCCTCTTCCTCTCATTATTTCTCATTTCTTAAAACATGAAACTTGTTTAGATCGTCGTTAGGATCGTAGAGGGCTAAAAATATTCGAGTTCCGGCAACTTTGAGAAAATTCAAGTAAGTTGTTTTTCCCCCATTTTTATGCTAAAATGTTCATATCATGTTTATAAAATGCTTGATGTGTTATATTTGAAATTTGGTTGAGTTTAGAATTTATTTGGAATTTATTTTGGGTTTGAATAAAAATGGTGATTTTGTTGAATGTTGGGATTTAATCTTGATTTTGGTTGTTATATGAGTTCTTTTAGACCTATAAGTTGCTCTAGTACCTTAGTATGCTAGTTAGGAGTGTTGGATTTTGGTTTAGTTTTGGTTTGGGTTGAAAATGGAAGAACCCAGTTCATCCCTCCCGATTTCCGGCAGACCAGAGGGTTGGGCGACCGCCCAAAATATGGTGGGCGACCGCACATCTATCTGAAAGGTTTTGTTCTTGTTTGATGGCTTTTTGTGCGACCGCACAGACTCGAGTGGGCGTCCGCACAGAACCTCTGAAGGCTTTCATTTGTTATTTTGTGTGATTGAAGAATGCGTTTTGGTCTAAGTCTTGGGTGTCCTTCTAGTCGACCTTAGTGAGCATTGTAGTGCACTCTAGTGATAGAATTGGGTCATTTGTGATTAAGTTTGTGTTGTGAAATTAGTTTTATGTTCTTTAAAAATTTTGGGGTTTTAGAGGCACATGAATTGAGTTCTCTTGTCTTTAAATGTTAGGATAGAAGTATATATAGGTACTCTTAAGTTTTAGAATGAAAGGAGTGAAATTCGTAGCTAAAACAAGGATTTTTCATAATGTCCGGCCGAATACTTTATAAAAATTGTCCGTTTTATGTTCAATCTTCCGGAGACCATAACTTCTTCGTCCGGACTCCGTTTTGGACGTGTAAACTATCGTTGGAAAGCTATTTTCGAGTACTACGCAAGGGTTCTATTGTCCGTATGGTTCCAGATCAGAATGGTTGTCTTATTGTTGAGGTTCAAGATCAAGGTGTAGTCTCGGTCTAGATTCCGTAGTACTATTCTAGTTGACTTAGTTGGGCACCGTGGAACACTTTAGTAATTAAAAATTTGTTCCTTTGTGAACAATGGTATTATGTAATTTGATCCGGTATTGTTTGGGAATGTTTGGGCATCTTATGATATGTTCGTGATTATTCCAATCGAATTGATTTTCGAGTAAGACTTGGTCTAAGTTTTAGGCGATGTCCTATAGTACCTAGAGGGTTGTTATTGAACACCAAAGTGTAGGGTTTGGTCCGGTTGTGATCATGTACTAATAGTTGTAACCTTTTGGGTTTGTTCGGGTGTTAAGAATTGGTTCGTTGATGAACGGATGTAAGACGTGAATTGGTGATTGGGTACTTACGGTTTGATTAACCTTAAGGTGTATTCATTCTGATTTCCCACTTTGGAATTCTAGGTGTGATGAGATGGTTGAGTTCATGGTCTTAGTACATGTCGCGGCCCCGAACCCCGCGGGCCCGAGACCGCGAGCTGGACGTCGACTTAAAACCAAAACTATGAAATACCGAAGCTAAAAATTCCATTTGATACCAAAAGGTAATGATCCAAAGTTTTACAAAACCAAGTTTGATAAAAACCAATTACAACTATCATAAACTCCCACAAGTTTATGCACAACAAAATACAAATACACAAATCCTAATGACGTCAAAGTTTGGTACAAATACCCCAAAAGGTTATACATTTAAATAATGTAAACCGATCCATAACAACCTGCCCCAAAATCTCAATCCTCTCGACGTCCTCCTCGATCCGCGAATCCTAATCCTTTTTCTCCTGGGGGGGGTTAAGGAAAAACAAAGATGGAAATAAACGGGGTGAGATAAAATCTCAGTAAGTTACTAATGCAACTACATGACATGCTAATATGCAATGACCAATAGCAATTAACATAAGACAGATAGCAGCGGAATAATAAGTGACATGCTGTCAAACAGTAATAACCAATAATCAATCATATAAATAACCATATAACAACAAATGAGAGGCTCCCTATCGCCAAACCGTCCCATACCGGTTGGAAATAACGACCAGCTCATCATGCAACACATAAAGCTGAAATAAACACTCATAAGTGGATACATAGCCAAGGTTTCATCCAACTGAAAGAACCAAATAAAGGTCGCTGCGCAGCTTCAATAATCAACAATCAACATCTTCATAGCAGCATGAAAGCTCGAAGAGAAAACCCCGGTACCGGAACCAATAACCATAAGAGTGTCACAAAGGACAAGGACCATGACACAAAGTCATGCCCATTAGCTAGATACATTCACAAAGGAACGCTAACTTATCCTTTCCAAGGCCAATCTGGAGAAGGGGTATAGTAAGGGCAAAACAATGGTCAACATTATAATGGACTTGGCTTTGCCAATATAATCTTTCCCATCGCCCGATGCAACAAATATGCCAGGTGGGCTTCCAAGTAAATGCTAAGTAATAATATTTTAGCATGAATAAGCAACTTAAGGTTCCAAAGTAGGGAACCACACCAATTAATCACCATAAGGATGCAAACGATTACTCATGAAGAGTTCAACAACAACGAACACAAGAAGTTTCTCATAAAAGAGCACAACAACGATAAACGGAATCTCTCATAAAGAGCACAACAACATTGATCATTAAAATAAGATGATTCCAAGATAAGGACCCATACCAAACACGTCCTAAAGATGATACCCACGAGTTATTCATAAATAGCACAACCCAAACGGTCGCTCACCAATGGCACAATAACTATTACCACAATGACCCTAAACATTTACTCATAAAGATATACTAGGACTATGAACTCAACCATCTCATCACACCTGGAATTCCAAAGTAGGAAATCAGAATGGATACACCTTAAGGTTAATCAAACCGTAAGTACCCAATCGCCAATTCACGCTTTATCTCCGTTCATAACGAACCCATTCTAAACACCCCAAACGAATCCGAAAGGTTACCCTTATTAGAACATGATCACGACAGGACTAAACCCTACACCATGGTGTTCAATAACAACCCTCTAGGTACTATAGGACATCGCCTAAAACCTAGACCAAGTCTTACGCGAAATTCAATTCGGTTGGAACAAACACGAACACATCATAAGATGCCCAAACAATACTTGATCAAATTACATAGCTCTATTGTTCACAAAGGAACCAATTTTAATTACTAAAGTGTTCCACGGTGTTATCTTAAGTTAATTAGAAGAAGGAACCCTAAACTAGGTAAAGCCATTAGTCTTAAACCAAGCAAAAAGGTCAAATTCCTGGAACAGGGGGCGGGCGGGCGCCTGGCATGGGGCGAGCGGGCGCCTGAATGACCAGAAGGTCTGGTCATCAGAAAATGACATGTAGGCGGGCGCCTGGAGGGGGTCGGGCGGGCGCCTGGTCTGGATTCCAGTCGGGAAAACAGAGCTGGGTTCCTTAAGTTCGAACCAAAATCACCCCAATCTCTAAAATACTCCAAACCAATCCTTCTAACAAATTCCACAATGAACCAAAACCACATTTAAGCTAAGAGGGGACCTAAATCACATCATCTAACAACTCAAATCCAAGATTAAATCCCAAAATCATAATATCACCATTTTTGCCCAAAAACTCAAATAAATTCCAAATAAATCTCAAACTCAATCAAACTTCATATATAACAACTAAAGCATTATATGAACATGAAAGGAACATTTTAGCATAAAAATGGGGGAAAAGTAACTTACTCGGATTTTCTCAAAGTTGATGGATTTCAAATATTTTTGGCTTCCAACGATCCTATCAACGATCTAAACAAGATTCATGTTTTAAGAAATGAGAAATAATGAGGGGAAGAGAAAGAAAATGAAGAGAGAAGAGAGAAAAGAAAAACTTACCCAATTGCTTAGAGAGAGAGAGAGAGAGTTGGCTGGAATGGAGTGGGGGGTGAGGGGGAAGAGTGAGGGAGAAGAGAAGGAGTAGGGAGGGAGTAGGGAAAAATGATTAAAGAATTTACACTTAGGCCCCCTCCTCTACACTACACACAAATACTCCCCACTAAGGAATAAGACTCGACAATTCTACACTAGCACAAATGACCCAAATAAAATGCTAGGCAAATTTTTATAACACATAAATATTTAAATAAATAATAATTTAAATAAATAAATAAGCAAATAATTAAATAAAAATCATTTAATTACTAATAAAATAGAGCCTATATTTCGGGTCGTGACATTCACTCCCCTTAAAGAAAATTCGACCCGAATTTTAACGAGACTTACCCGAAAGACCAATTTGCTACGGATACGATAGTTCCGCCATTACTCAAATTCCTCAATTGCCCATCTAACCCACTACAAGGTAACCTTAAATGATGCTTACGATAACACTACCTCATGAATCGAATCGTTCCATCATTATCTTTATTACTAATCAAAATCCGTACTCAAAATCGAAGAATCCAAATTATTTCCATACGTAATTCTTGAGATATCTCAAGCTCGCCTTATTCATAACCTTAATTACACCGCAAAGGTACTTCCATTTGTAAATCGCATACTTAGTAATATTCCCCAGAAATTCAAAACATTACCATCTCGAGCTAAATTAGCTTTTTAATATATGAAGAGCTAAAGAAAATTTCCATCCCCATAATAATCACCAAATGCTATATCTCTAAGGATTCCCATTATAGTGCTCTCGCTCTAGATAGCACCTTAAACTAGAGGTGTAATATAAACCCAAAATTTTAATACAAAATGTTCACTTAAATTTACGCCATAATATCATCGTCATAACGCTCCAATCCTTGAAGCCAAAAATAATTACGAATACTCAATAATCCGAAAATGATTTAAATTTTATCTTCAAGGGATTTCCTCTAATTCCTTTTCTTGAATTGATAATCCGCGCTTCTATACCCCAAAGGAGTTTAGCAATCCCTAAATCTCCAACAGCTGACCCACATTAGATTTTCGCGTATACATTTATTAACTTAAAGGTACTTAGGCTCAGTAGTACTGCCATCATAATAAACCCATTAGCTAGTCACATTCCTACTGACCAAATACCAAATCATAGTATTCTTTAATATGCCCAAGTATTTATACTCAACTTTCTTCACATAATTGTAGTCCAAAACAAGAAATGCTACCAAGGCAAGATTTAGAACCATAGAACCACTATCTAACCAAAATTTCAAAATGCCTTTAACATAGATCGAGAAATTATTACTCTCCCAAAATGTACTTAGCCCTTTCTAACTTAACACGCTTACCACCATTAATGATCATAACTCCTACAACAAACTCTTCATCCATAACAGATCGTACACCTCTCCATACTAATCTATTCCGATGCATTCACGGAGATGTATTAAAACTAAAATTTTCCTCAATAGATCCTCATTGAATCCTCAACTCCTATAACCCAACCGTTGTCATAAGGACATTGATCTAATATTAGCACTACAACCTTGTACTATAACAACTCAATTTAACTCAAGGTTCTCCCCAATTACTAGGTACTATTCAGAAATAAAATAGAAATTTTCACAAACGATAAATACGCCCAACAATTCACCGAAACTAAATACTCGGATTTCAATTAAGAAAAGATAGGTATAACACTACGCAAAGGAACGGTCTCAAATAATTTTAAGAAATCAGGAATGGAGAATATAACCATCTTCCTACAACAATCAACTAAAGCAAGAGTAACATCAAAATCTTGTAATAGCAACATGACTAAATTAGCAGGTAAGACATAACCATACTTAAGCACATCATAAGCACATAAGACTTCATCAGATACCCTAAACTCCTCCATAGGAGTAGACACCTACAACACATAGTCGAAGACTCAGAAGAAATAAATGCAACTAATGCATAGAAACACATAAATGCGATGATCCTACAATGCACGCGCTCGCTCTCACGACGCAAAATAATACCTCCTGAAATTTATCCGTTACCTGGTGAGTGCTGATTGGTCGCAAATACCCTACCCTGAACTTTTAGGGTTTCCCGAAGCATCCCTCTTCTGACCCTGAGGTATTCCAATTCCTGCCCTCGATGACTGAACTCTAAACCTCGGACAATCTTTGACGAAGTGTCCCAACTGACCACACTTCACACATTTTCCTTGCTTCTTCCAACACTTGTCTTCTGAGTGTCCTTTCCTCTGACAGTAGCTGCAGACTTTCCCATTTCGTGTCCCCTTATTAGAACCTCGATTTCCTACTGTTGGTTGCCCTTGAAGTTGCCTTCTGAATCGAGTTTGCACTCCAGAATTACCTCTGTTATCTGAATGTTGCTGTTGTGACTCACTCTGCCCTCCTTGCTTACCCGGGTTAACCCTCTCAGTATTCCCTTTGTGTTCCCCAATATCCTGCTCAATCATGTAGGCTCGATCCACCGCATCCTGATAAGGTTGAATTCTTTGGGCTAAAAGTTGAGTCCTAATAGCTGTCTTCAAACCCCCGATCAATCTCATCGCTTTCTGCTCCTCGGTCCGCACAAGGTAGTCACAACACCTAGCTAATTCTGCGAACTTAGCCGAGTACTGTGCTACTGACATCATGCCTTGCTCCAAGCTGAGGAACTCGATATCCTTCCGGTTTTGATTCACTAGAGAGATAAAATGATCCTTGAATTTCCTCACGAACCACTCCCAAGGATATGGTACAAGAGTCGCATCCCAACTGGTCTTCAGTGCCTTCCACCAATGTTCCGCAGCCCCCACGAGCTTATAAGCTGAAAACAGAACCCTATCCTCATCAGTGCAACCAAAGATCTCAGAGATTTTCTCCATTGATTCTATCCATAGCTCGGCCTTCTTCACATCAGGCTCACCGTCGTACTCACTTGGTTTCAACTTCAAGATCTGCTCCAACCCATATCGCGGAGGTGCTACATGTTCCTCTCTCGGCCCTTGGTCATAAATTGCTTTCACGGCCGCTTCAAACCTGTCCTGAAACATTACACGGTTTTCTTCCCGTAGACCATTCTGATTCTGAGTCCCCCTGATGCCTTCACCAGCTCTTCTTCTAGCCATCACAAACAAATACCTGCATAAAACATCAACCGTTACTCACTCCGAACACAACTACCCTCCTAGGTCATACTAGTCCACCTAGACTTATACTTAGAGCCAAACCATAGCTCTGATACCAACTGTTGCGGCCCCGAACCCCGCGGGCCCGAGACCGCGAGCTGGACGTCGACTTAAAACCAAAACTATGAAATACCGAAGCTAAAAATTCCATTTGATACCAAAAGGTAATGATCCAAAGTTTTACAAAACCAAGTTTGATAAAAACCAATTACAACTATCATAAACTCCCACAAGTTTATGCACAACAAAATACAAATACACAAATCCTAATGACGTCAAAGTTTGGTACAAATACCCCAAAAGGTTATACATTTAAATAATGTAAACCGATCCATAACAACCTGCCCCAAAATCTCAATCCTCTCGACGTCCTCCTCGATCCGCGAATCCTAATCCTTTTTCTCCTGGGGGGGTTAAGGAAAACAAAGATGGAAATAAACGGGGTGAGATAAAATCTCAGTAAGTTACTAATGCAACTACATGACATGCTAATATGCAATGACCAATAGCAATTAACATAAGACAGATAGCAGCGGAATAATAAGTGACATGCTGTCAAACAGTAATAACCAATAATCAATCATATAAATAACCATATAACAACAAATGAGAGGCTCCCTATCGCCAACCGTCCCATACCGGTTGGAAATAACGACCAGCTCATCATGCAACACATAAAGCTGAAATAAACACTCATAAGTGGATACATAGCCAAGGTTTCATCCAACTGAAAGAACCAAATAAAGGTCGCTGCGCAGCTTCAATAATCAACAATCAACATCTTCATAGCAGCATGAAAGCTCGAAGAGAAAACCCCGGTACCGGAACCAATAACCATAAGAGTGTCACAAAGGACAAGGACCATGACACAAAGTCATGCCCATTAGCTAGATACATTCACAGAGGAACGCTAACTTATCCTTTCCAAGGCCAATCTGGAGAAGGGGTATAGTAAGGGCAAAACAATGGTCAACATTATAATGGACTTGGCTTTGCCAATATAATCTTTCCCATCGCCCGATGCAACAAATATGCCAGCTGGGCTTCCAAGTAAATGCTAAGTAATAATATTTTAGCATGAATAAGCAACTTAAGGTTCCAAAGTAGGGAACCACACCAATTAATCACCATAAGGATGCAAACGATTACTCATGAAGAGTTCAACAACAACGAACACAAGAAGTTTCTCATAAAAGAGCACAACAACGATAAATGGAATCTCTCATAAAGAGCACAACAACATTGATCATTAAAATAAGATGATTCCAAGACAAGGACCCATACCAAACACGTCCTAAAGATGATACCCACGAGTTATTCATAAATAGCACAACCCAAACGGTCGCTCACCAATGGCACAATGACTATTACCACAATGACCCTAAACATTTACTCATAAAGATATACTAGGACTATGAACTCAACCATCTCATCACACCTGGAATTCCAAAGTAGGAAATCAGAATGGATACACCTTAAGGTTAATCAAACCGTAAGTACCCAATCGCCAATTCACGCTTTATCTCCGTTCATAACGAACCCATTCTAAACACCCCAAACGAATCCGAAAGGTTACCCTTATTAGAACATGATCACGACAGGACTAAACCCTACACCATGGTGTTCAATAACAACCCTCTAGGTACTATAGGACATCGCCTAAAACCTAGACCAAGTCTTACGCGAAATTCAATTCGGTTGGAACAAACACGAACACATCATAAGATGCCCAAACAATACTTGATCAAATTACATAGCTCTATTGTTCACAAAGGAACCAATTTTAATTACTAAAGTGTTCCACGGTGTTATCTTAAGTTAATTAGAAGAAGGAACCCTAAACTAGGTAAGCCATTAGTCTTAAACCAAGCAAAAAGGTCAAATTCCTGGAACAGGGGGCGGGCGGGCGCCTGGCATGGGGCGAGCGGGCGCCTGAATGACCAGAAGGTCTGGTCATCAGAAAATGACATGTAGGCGGGCGCCTGGAGGGGGTCGGGCGGGCGCCTGGTCTGGATTCCAGTCGGGAAAACAGAGCTGGGTTCCTTAAGTTCGAACCAAAATCACCCCAATCTCTAAAATACTCCAAACCAATCCTTCTAACAAATTCCACAATGAACCAAAACCACATTTAAGCTAAGAGGGGACCTAAATCACATCATCTAACAACTCAAATCCAAGATTAAATCCCAAAATCATAATATCACCATTTTTGCCCAAAAACTCAAATAAATTCCAAATAAATCTCAAACTCAATCAAACTTCATATATAACAACTAAAGCATTATATGAACATGAAAGGAACATTTTAGCATAAAAATGGGGGAAAAGTAATTTACTCGGATTTTCTCAAAGTTGATGGATTTCAAATATTTTTGGCTTCCAACGATCCTATCGACGATCTAAACAAGATTCATGTTTTAAGAAATGAGAAATAATGAGGGGAAGAGAAAGAAAATGAAGAGAGAAGAGAGAAAAGAAAAACTTACCCAATTGCTTAGAGAGAGAGATAGAGTTGGCTGGAATGGAGTGGGGGGTGAGGGGAAGAGTGAGGGAGAAGAGAAGGAGTAGGGAGGGAGTAGGGAAAAATGATTAAAGAATTTACACTTAGGCCCCCTCCTCTACACTAAACACAAATACTCCCCACTAAGGAATAAGACTCGACAATTCTACACTAGCACAAATGACCCAAATAAAATGCTAGGCAAATTTTTATAACACATAAATATTTAAATAAATAATAATTTAAATAAATAAATAAGCAAATAATTAAATAAAAATCATTTAATTACTAATAAAATAGAGCTTATATTTCGGGTCGTGATAGTACATCTTTATGAGTAAACGTTTAGGATAATTTTGGGTTATAGTCGTTGTACTATTTGTGAGCGACCGCTTGGGTTGTGTTTCTCATGAGTAACTTGTGGGTATCATCTTTGGAATGTATCTGGTATGGTTCCTCATTATGGAATTATCGTGTTCTAATAATCATTGTTGTTGAGCTCCTTATGAGCAATTCGGTTTATCGTTGTTGAGCTCTTTATGAGAAATTCTGTTTATCGTTGTTGTGCTCTTTATGAGAAACTCTAATTATCGTTGTTGTTAAACTCTTCATGAGTAACCGTTGCATCTTTATGGTGATTATTTGGTATGGTTCCCTACTTTGGAACCTTAAATTGTTTATTTAAGCTAGTATTTATTACTTAGCATTTATTTGGAAGCCCAGCTGGCATATTTGTTGCATCGGGCGATGGGAAAGATTATAATGGCAAAGCCAAGTCCATTAAAATGTTGACCATTGTTTTGCCCCCTTCTATACCCCCTTTTCCAGATTGGCCTTGGAAGGGATAAGTTAGCTTCCTTTGTGAATGTATCTAGCTACCGAGCATGACTTTGTGGCATGGCTCTTGTCCTTTGTGACACTCTCATTGTTATTGGTTCTGGTACCGGGTTTCTCTTCAGCTTTTATGCTACTATGAAGATGGCTTGATGGGTTGATTGATTGATTGGTCGGCTCTGACCGGGGTTCTCTTCAGTTGTTATACTGCTATTGTTGATTGGTTGATCGGTTGGAGCTGCGCAGCGATTGTTCTATCTGTTTGGTGAAACCTTGGCTCAGTATCCTTTGTTACGTGTTTATTTCAGTCTTATGTGCTGCATGATGAGTTAGTCGTTATTTCCAACTGGTATGGGACAGTTGGCGATAGGGAGCTTTCTCATTTGTTGTTATGTGATTTACTTGTTCAGTTATATCGTTGATTTGCAGGATATTATGCCATGTAGATGCATTTAGTAACTTACTGAGATTTTATCTCACCCCGTTTCTTGTTTCAAATTGTTTTTCCTTAACCCCCCTGTTAGTACCCGACCTGAAAATGAGTTTATTAAGACTTTCCCAAAAATACAAGGACTTTATAGGAATTAGAAACCTTGCAAAGACTTGTCCTGGATTCCCAAAATATCTCATTTATGACAAAATCCATCAAAATAGGCAACTTAGGGTTACCATAAAGCAACAGTGAAACCCTAGCCTGAAAATCAAGTCAGCCTGCAGACTTGGCCAGGCGGCCAACATTGTTACGCGTTGATCTTGGCCACGCGGCCAACATTGTCGCCGTCTTCAACTATGGCCAGGCGGCCAACCTTGCGCTGGATGATCTGGACCATCAGATCTTCCCCTCAGTTTACTATATAAACCAATCCCTGCTATTGGTTTAAGGGGTCCGATTTTGAGAGCTCTAAGTACGAATTTTGGAGTTCTTAAACACTATTTTTCTCTCTAATTAACATTCAAACACTCAAGAAGACCAAGGTTTATTTCTTGCCAACATAGGTAAGTTTTCTAACTTTTTCTTCATGTTCTTGCATTATTTTTAATGTAGATCTTTAATATTCATGTTCTTGCATGTTTATTCATAGTTTCTTCATGAGCTTTGCATGTTCATATATGTTCTTCACATGTTCTTCGTGTTCATAGATTAAAACCTTATTTATGCTATATTTAGGGTTGCGATCTTCATAATTACATGTTATTTCATAGCGATGATGGTCGAGGGTTCATCAACCCGAGGATGATCTAGGAACTATTTCTAAACCCTAATCTTTAGGTAATTCCCCCATCATTATGCATGATCCCGATTCTTCTGCCTATTCTAATTCTCTGCGAACTACGCTGACCTGAGCTTCTCACATTGAGAGGAACGTAGGCAATCTTCGGATCTGGTCTAAATCACTAACACACTACTAACACCGCATCATGATAGAAAGACCGATCAATTCGGGCAATAGGAGTGATAACGTTCAATATTCTTCTCTTGTTGTAATTTGACCCCCGAACCCACTAAACATGCTTTTTTCAATGTTTTGGCTTTAATTAAAACGGCGTGGCGACTCTCATAATTTTAATGTTGTTAAGAATATTCCCTTTGTAAATAAAAATAATCACAAGATACTTCCCATGCGTCGCTTCATCGGAAAGGGGTATTCACAGTGGCGACTCTGCTGGGGACTGCTTTGAAACTTTTTCAAACTTAGTGGGTCTAACTTTCGTTCACATCATGATGCTTGCCATGTTTAACACATGCACACACCTTGCCATGTTCACACATGCACACACCTGCCATGTTTACACATGCACACACCTGCCATGTTTACACATGCACCCTACATACACTTGCCATGTTTACACATGCACATACTTGCCATGTTTACACATGCACACACCTGCCATGTTTACACATACACCTCACATACTTGCCATGTTCACACATGCATCCTCCACACACTTGCCATGTTTACACATGCACACACTTGCCATGTTCATACATGCATCTCACATACTTGCTATATTCACACATGCACCCGCGCACTCCGCCATGTTAATACTTGTACCTTGTACCTTGTACGATGTACCCTTGTTATCTTCGCTTTAGTTTTAGGGTCAAACAAAACTCTGCTATGCTCCCTTGTACATTATTCTCTCTCTCTCTCTCTCTCTCATGCATTGCATTGCATCATCCTAACATCAAAAACTTCTCTCTTTTCTCCTTAAAAGAATTAGTTTCTTGCCACACACTACCACTAGTCTGTGTCAGCACTGCACAGGTCCCCATTACCCGGAGTATTCGATGTGCAGGAGTTTGTGCGCTACTGTCGCCCTCTTTTCGAGTCACTCGTCTACTCCACTCACCGTGTACGTTCCGCGAGCGGTGGGAACCTTTTACCTAACCCGTGTCAACCCACACTAGTATAGGTAACACACCTAGGTTTTGACCGGTTGGTTTGGCTAGCTTTTTCTTAATACTCAATTAACGTGCTGTCTATGTCGAGTCATCCCCAAGTCAATGATGAATCGAGATCTTTGAGAGAAAGTGCACAAAAAATGATTTCCCTACAAGGGAGGTGCCATGGTGAGATGAGTGTTTATTGTCAAGATCTCCGCTCATCATTAACTTGCGTAGGATGTAACATAGACATCACGTTAAATGCCTTTAAGGAAGGGTTAGTCGTAGGATCCGATGATTGGTGGAAGCCGCTTGCCCTATAGGACCCTCGCCCAAATTGTCCGTTTGGGGGGTGCAATGCAGGTGAAAAACGAGGGGTCTATAGACGTAATGATGGCCTCCACTGATCGTAGTCTTCTAACTAGTTGCGAAAAAGGGGTATCCCTTCCAACCAATTAGGATATAAATAACGTATGTTTTTGTAAATTAAAATATACTTTGCATGAGCCTTCCCCTCTCCTAAAGCTCCATTGCCCTTCAATCTTTCAGCAAAGCGGGTTTGGATCCGTTCGGGTGGTCGACTACAACGTGAAGCTTCTACTCCGTCCACGTTCTCAGTCTCGTCATCAGCAATGTCAACTCCCGCTTCAGCTTCAGCCTCTGCTCCTCCTGCCAGTACCGCCGAGCTCAACACCGAGGCTACTCTCAATGGTATTCCCCCAAGATCAGGAATCTCGAGGAAAGCAACAAGATGTTGGAGGATCAGAACCAACAGTTGAAGGGTCACATTCAACAAAAGGGGACTAAACTGGTGCCCGATGGAGAGAATTTCATTTATGTCGAGGATGAAGAGGTCAATACCAACTGTCCCCCCAACACCAATGCTACTACCTTCCCATCCCCAAGCTACCGCAATGTTCCACCTCCTTCTCTCTACACCCAACAAGGTTTCACTACCATGAGCAAGAACAAGGCTGTCTATGAACCTTCCCCTGAACTGCTTGGAGGCTACCTCTCCGCTAGCAAACTACCCGCACCCTCATTGCCTCTGAGTATTCGGATGGCCACTGCTACTGCTTCCACTACTCCTCCCGTCATTCTATCAGAAACTATCCCCGACATCTCCAATCACCCTGTGGTTATGGCCATGCAAGAGAAAATGCGAAAGTTGATCGAGACCGTGGATAAGCAAAGTGCACCGACTACCAAGACAATCAACCCTAGCCAAGTGGGGGCTCTCCCCAAGGATTTCAAGATGCCTAAGGTGGCAATGTTTCATGGTGACTCGTGTCCTAAGACTCATTTGGATAGTTATATGTTGGCCATGAGGGCTCGTGACTGCACCAACGAACAAATGGCTCGCGTATTTCATAGCACTTTGGATGGTATAGCTCTGCGCTGGTTCTTGGGCTAGAACCAAGCGAGAGGCAAACTTGGGATCAGATCAGCGCTATTTTCTGTGAGAAGTATCAAGCTAATTTGGATTGGCACGTGAATCGAACAGATCTTGAGAACACTATGCAAAAGCCCGTGAGGCTATTTATGATTTTTATAAGAGGTGGAATCATCGGTTGTGCGAGGTCCAATACCCGCCAAAAGCGAAGGAACAGAAACAGATTTTCTACAAGTGCTTGCTACCGGAGATGAAAGCAGCTATAGGTAATGGTTACTTCCCTGATTTGCGGGAAATGGTTGACGCCAGAGTGAGGTACGAAGCAGGGTTCACTGGGATTGTGCCACCAAAGGAGAGTCCAAAGACCAACAACAACAATTCCTTCCGCTACAAGGCTCCTACTGCGCCTACGCCGCCTAGGGGTGGAAAGGAGGCCGTCGGCCAAGTGAATATGGTCCAGAAAGAGGTCCCGTTAGATGTCCAAGCCGTAACAAGGAATGGGGCTCCGCCGCAAAGGGAGAGGGAGCACTTTGATGATTTTGGTATGCCTATGGGGAAAGTCTTTGACGTGTTAGTCAAGAGGGGTCTTATCAAGCCTTTAGAAAATTACCAACCTGCCTACCCAATGTGGTGAATAACCCTCTTCCTAACAATGGGGGTGGGGTGAATATGGTGTGCAAACATGCGAGATTAGTATTCTAGAGCTCATGGACGCCCTTGACAAGATAGGGCTCACGATGGTGGATATCTTCATGGCATTGGTGACGCTAGAAATGCTTGAACCACACCATTTGTGCACCCACAAGTGCACCGGTCACACTACCGAAGAATGCTTTAAACTCAAGAAGGCCGTGCAAGAGCTCATCCACAAGGGAGTCATCGAAGACCCTAGAGATTATGTAGCTAGCAATGTACTCATGGTAGAACTTAGTGAGATCACTGATCCGGCCGAGCCTGTTGTGGCGGACTGTGATGAGATGGGTTGTATTTCAATGACTAATAATAAAGAATCTTCTTGCTACTTATTGTCTTTAGAAGAACTAGTGAATGAAGTCGAATCTCTAGAGGAAGAGAGTCCCAAGCCCTCTCAACCTCTTTCTTGGGCCGAAATCTTCGAGGAGGCCGAAAAGACCGAAGTTTCGCTCCCTTGTCATGACTCGCCATTGTCTTTGGAGGAGCTACGTGTGGAAGTTTGTCTCCTTACAAGATCCGGTCAAGTGTACCAATCTGACCCGAAGGGTGCAAAGAAAGTCTTTGGGAAGGAACCCGAGCAAGCCGACCTTGACAAAGAAGACCCTATCCTCACTCAACTCAAACAAACCCAAGCCCATATTTCACTATGGTCCCTACTCACCTCCTCCCTAGCCCATCGCCTCATGCTCGAGCAAAACCTCGCCGCCACCATGGTACCATCCACTATTACCCCGGAAGACGTCACCCACATGATTGGTAATATCCACTATGGAAACATCATCACTTTCTCGGAGCTAGACAAGCCAGTATTCGGAGTTGATCATAATGAGCCTTTGTACATCACTGTCGAAGTAAATGGCAAGAAAATTCCCCGTGTATTCATTGACAATGGTTCTGCTATTAATATCCTGCCTTCAAGGATGATGGATGTGGTTGGCGTTCATGGTGTTGATTTACGCCCATCCAAGCAAACCATCAAAGCTTATGACTCCACATGCCGCGCCGTGATAGGCGAAGTCACCTTGCCCATTACCATCTGAACAAAGATCCTGCCAACTGATTTCCACGTCATCGACATCCCCGCAATCTTCTCACTCCTCCTCGGCCGGCCATGGTTACATCAGTCGGGCGCGGTCCCATCTTCACTGCACCAGTGTGTGAAGTTTCAATCCGGTAATGAAGTGACCATCATCTACAGTGATCTCGTAACTGCCCAAGGGACGGACACCAAGGGCGTTCCTGTCTTACAGATTCAGCATGGGGAAGAGAGCCGACTCTTCAATGGCTTCGAAATAGTCGCTCAAGCACAGATCTGCACCATCGATCTCACCAAAACAACGGACAAAGTGGCACCTGTTGTTAAGATACTGCGTAACATGGGTTTTATACCGGGGCTGGGGCTAGGTAAGAACTTGCAAGGCCCCACAGAATTTGTTGAAGAGATTAATCATTGAGGGTTGTTCGGTCTAGGATACACCCTTACTCTTGAAGACAAGATGGAGCAACAAAGGATAGAATTGCTAAAAAAAGAAAAAGCTTCCCTACAAAAAGCCTGAAATGCGGCCATACCGCCTGTCCCTGAATAGCTACTTTGTCAGGGAAGGCGAGGAGTTTTCGTGTTTTGAGTTCGCCGAGCCATGGATTGACCACACCGGGAAATTGCAGAAAGGGTTCGAGATTTTCAGAGATGTGGAATTCGATCGGTCCAACATGAAGCTGACTTACATGGAATATGACAAAGCCACGGGCAGAGTTAGAACCATCAAGCACGAGTACTCCACCAAGGTTGCAGATGACTTGGCAGATCAACTTGAAGCCGCAACCCTTGACAAGCCAGCAATAGAAGCCGCAGAAACTCCAAGTTTGACTGAGACGTGGGACGGCCAATATCTGCTTCAACATCTGGGTAATCTGGGGCTGCACGAAGACATGGTTGCCGTCATCGGGGATGATTCTGAAGATAAGGTAGACCCAAGGACATTGGTGGTACCCATGGGGGACAAGCTCAAGAATTGGTGCATCATTGGGGGACCTACAGCTACTCCGGAATTTATGATGGGAACACTGGGGCTTACTCCTTCTCCTGTCGCCACTCCTGCAGCATCTCCTGTCACTCGCCCAAAATCCCCGTCCCCAGAGTCTAGTGTTTTACATTTTGAATTTGAGTCTTCCTCTAAGTCTGACGACCTTACGTCTGAAGACTATGATCTTGTTGCAATGAATAAAACCCTCGTCCTTTCCGAGTATCCCTCCATAGTCACTCTTTTAACTGATAAATTGGCTAATAATCAAACTAATGATATACACTTAGTTAATAATGATTCATTAGAAGAGGCAGACACAGACACATTAAATGATGAATACATTAAAGAAATCTCAGAACAGGTTATTAATCAAAAAGAATCTCGAGACCAAGCTGCCGATGAGGTGTTAACATGCGTGAATTTGGGGACCGAAGCCGAGCCTAAGGAAACGCAGATTGGAAGCTTCTTCAGCGGAGCCGAAAGGGAAGCACTGATTGAGCTACTCAAAGAATATGTGGATGTGTTCGCATGGTCTTATAAGGACATGCCGGGGCTCGACAACTCGATCGTAGAGCACAGAATTCCGACAGCACCAGACGCTAAGCCAGTCAAGCAGAAGCTGCGCCGTATTAAGCCGGAATGGTCTTTGCAAGTGAAGGAAGAAAATGAGAAGCTACTCCGTGTGGGTTTCATCAGGGTGATCGAGTATCCAACTTGGTTATCAAACCTGGTGACTGTCAAGAAATCCAACGGTAAAGTCAGAGTATGTGTGGATTTTCGGGATCTCAACAAAGCTACGCCAAAGGATGACTTCCCCTTGCCAAATATCGACATGTTGGTGGATGCGACCGCCCATTATGAGGTCAAGTCGTTTGTTGATGGGTTTGCCGGCTATAGCCAAATCAAGATGGCCGAGGAGGACCAAGAAAAAACAGCTTTCACCACCCCATGGGGGACTTTTTGCTATACTGTCATGCCATTTGGGCTGAGGAACGCTGGGGCTACCTACCAACGGGCAGTTACGACTTTATTCCACGATATGATCCACAAGGAGATTGAGGTGTACGTGGATGACATGATTATACATTCAAAAGGGTCTGGGGGCCAGCACTTGATAGATCTCAGAAAATTCTTTAACAGGTTGAGAGAGCACGCCATGCGTTTGAACCCGGCAAAATGCACCTTTGGAGTTCGTAGAGGGAAAGTATTGGGTTACATGGTCACCGAGAATGGGATCGAAGCCGACCCAAGGAAGATTCAAGCCATCCTGGAGATGAAGCCACCCCGTACCGAGACGGAGATAAAAGGATTCATGGGACGCCTGCAATACATCAGTCGGTTTATCAATCAGCTGACCACCATCTGCGAACCAATTTTCAAGTTAATGAAGAAAACAGCCAGTGTGGAATGGGATCATGACTGCCAGATAGCCTTCGAAAGGATCAAACAATATTTGGTGAATACCCCAATCCTGCGCCCGCCGCATAAGGAGAAGCTGTTGCTACTATACTTAACTGTGACAGACACCGCCATCGGAGCCATGTTAGTGCAAGAAGCCAAAGATTCCCGGATTGAGAATGCAGTGTACTTTGTCAGCCGAAAGTTACAAGGTAGCGAGCTCAATTACTCCGCGCTCGAGAAGACCTGCGTAGGCCTAGTATGGGTGGTGACGAAGCTCAAACACTACATGGTATCCCATCCGATCTTACTAGTCTCGAAAATGGATCCTATCAAGTACCTGTTCGATAAACCATCCCTTTCTATGAGACTCGCTAAATGGTCAGTATTCTTGGGAGAGTTCGACATTACTTATGTACCGAGGAAGGCAATCAAGGGGAGGGCAATGGCCGATCAGCTCGCAGACGCTCCGAGCACTGAGACGAGAGGACCCGACCCCGAGTTCCCGGATGATGACGTTTTCGCAATTGAGGTCGCAGAACGGTGGCAATTGTTCTTTGACGGAGCTGCAAACAAACGGGGGAATGGAGTCGGACTCCTACTTATTGATCCCAAAGATGAGCACACGCCCATAGCTATCAAGCTAAACTTTTCAGCAACCAACAACGCCGCCGAGTATGAGGCATGTATAGCCGGATTAGAGGCCGCCCTAGAACGCAACGTGAAAGAGTTAGAAGTGTATGGAGACTCTGCTTTGATTATTAACCAAACGGCGAAGAAATGGAAAACTATTGATCCTTGCCTGCAGCGGTACCAAGGTTACATGGATGAGTTGATAGCACAGTTCAAAGAGGTTACCTTCCACTTCCTGCCGCGAGACAGAAATAGGTTCGCGGATGCTCTAGCTACATTGGCCTCCTTAGTTGAAATTCCAGAGGGAAAGTCCGTGAAACCATTCAGGGTCGGACGAAGGGAGAACCCCGCCTATTGCTGCAAAATCCAGATCGATGCCGAGGTAAACGGAGATCAATTGTACGCCCAAATCTACAAATTCCTTAAGCACGGAGAGATGTCCTTTGACGGAGACGTGAAGGCTAAGAGTCTGCAAGCACTCAAAAAGTTGGCGGGACAGTTTGTGCTGTTAGACGACACTTTGTACAAGAGGCATTACGATGGTCTGTTGCTCTTATGTGTCGACAACAAGAAAGCTGAAGCAATAATGGAAGAAGTACACAACGGGTTGTGCGGGCCCCACATGAATGCAAGGATGCTTAGACAGAAGATTACTCGGCTGGGCTATTATTGGATTACCATGGAGACAGACTGTATTCAATGGGTTCGACGGTGTCACAAGTGCCAAGTATGCTCCAACCTCAACCACATCCCCCCACACGAATTGTATAGTTCCACCACGCCTTGGCCATTCGCCACGTGGGGTATCGACATTATTGGGAAGATCTCGCCGGCCGGTAGTAATGGTCATGAATTCGTCCTCGTCGCGGTCGACTACTTCACAAAGTGGGCCGAAGCTCAGTCTTACAAGGTGCTGAATTCCAAGAAGGTAGCGCAGTTTATCAAAGAGAATATTATGTGTCGGTATGGGGTTCCTAACCTCATTATATCAGATAATGGCAGTCATTTTGAAGCCGAGTGTGCTCGCTTGCTTGTAGAATTCAAGATCGAACGAAAGAAATCTTCCCCATACTATCCACAGACTAACGGCGCGGTTGAGGCGGCCAACAAGACGATAGAGCAAATAATTCGCAAGATGGCTTCTCAAGGACGGGATTGGCCCGAGAAGTTACCATTAGCACTTTGGGGGTACAGAACGTCAGTCCGCACCGCTACAGGAGAGACCCCTTACGCTTTGACATACGGCATGGAGGCAGTGCTCCCAATTGAGTTGGAGGTGCCATCTTTGAGGGTCTTGCTCGAGAACCAAGTGAATGAGGTAGAATGGCTTCGTAGTCGCTATGATCAATTGGCAACACTAGACGAACGCAGACTGAAGGCCATGGAACACATCCGGGCCTATCAAAGGAGAACGACAATAGCCTTCAATAAAAAGGTCAAGCCTGTTGACATAAAGGAAGGAGACTTGGTGCTCAAAGCACGTTTACCCAACAAATTCAACCCCCTCGGGAAATGGGCCCCCACTTGGGTAGGGCCGTTTGTGGTACAGAAAATCTTCTCCGGAGGAGCGGTCAGAATGGCAGATTTGGATGGCAACCCGTTCAAGGAACCAGTCAACCTCAGTAAGCTCAGACGCTACTATGACTAGACTCCGCTCTCTAAAAAAAAAAAAAAAAAAAAAAAAAAAAAAAAAATTACTACGCAAAAAGAAGCCCGATGGACTGAAAACCCGCAAAGGGCGGTCTATGCAAAATAAGGGTGCGTACAAAGCTCGCTAGATCGAAAACCCGCAAGGGCGATCTAGGCAAAAGTTAGAGCATTCCCCCTTCTATCTTCCCTTTCTTTAAAATCATTCTAGTCTGACTGGAGTGAACTACGGTGACCTGAGCCCCTTAGTCCTATTTGTAAAAGGGGAACGTAGGCAGCCTTTCAAAAGGTGCGGTCTAAAAAAACAAATAAACATCCAAATCTTGTCACAAGGCAATAAAAATAGAAGTTGTATTTTCTGGAAGCAAAAACTTTTATTTCCATAGTCATTGCGTATTAACACTTATTTGATGAGTCTAAGCTTGACATACTTTTGAATAAATAACCTATTCTGAAATTGAAACTAAAACAAAAGTAACTAAATTAAACTAATGTGTCTGCATGACTATGGAGAGGCGCTCGGGATTACTCCTTAGTGCCATTAGCGCCCTCGGTCTCTTTCTTCTTGCTTTGCCCACGGCGAACTTTCTTCTTGCTAGGGTTCTCACAAAATCTTCTTTCGAACTCGCTAACACCTTTAGCCTTTCCATTAGGAGCCTCTTCGCCTTTCCTCTTCTTTGACGCCCCCACTTCTTCTCCGCCTCCGTTAGCCACGCTCTTACTCATCCTCCTCTCATAAGCCTCAGCCTCCTTAATCCTCAATGAAGAACTTGGAGCACAGGATCCCAAAATAGTGCCCCTTAGGGTCTCTAGAGTCTGCTCCGCATGCCCAAGTCTCCCCATATACCAATCCAAATACTCGCGTGGCAGGAAGGTGTTACTAGAGCGTGTGAGGAAGGTCCTACGACTAAAGCCGGCCTCGCCCCACATCTGAGAAAGAAGGACTGAGGCACTATCATCCAACTGAAATACCCCAAAGGGAAAATCATCTCTCTCCTCGTCCCAACCCTCCGGGATGGTCTGCACCAAACCATACTGACGAAGCACTCTAGAGGGATAGTAAAAGGTAGTCCCAGAAAGGGTTGGAACTTTGATCATGTGAAGTCCCACTTGTTTCTCCCTCACAGAGTGAATGTGCCAATGGGGCACCACCCACTGAATGTCGTCAGTCACCATTTCCGCCAAATACTTTTCCCAACCTTTGAGAGTCATGCCCTCAAACCGCTCCACCATGCCTCTAATGCGGTGCATCCATGGGGCCACCTTCAGAGAAGCCGCCGGTTTATTCACTCGAAGCCGCTCTTGCAACCACATGGTCAAAAGCCTATCACTACCACAAGGCATCCCACCATAAGCCGCGAGATGGGGAATCACACAGAGCATCTCCCCAAGAATGGCCGGTACAATATCATAACCCAAACGAGCCAAGTTCACCATACCCAAACATCCTTCACTGGCAAATCCCACCTCAGAAGGGAAAAGGATAGAGCTGAACAAGCACAGTGCAAGATGGTCCAAGGAGCGGTTAGATGTCACGTCTGCATGCATGAAGTGTTGCGGCATCCAAGAAAGGTCGACGTAACCGCCCCTAGCATACCTATCAAAGTCATCCGCGGGTACGCCAAAGGTCACCAACTTGTCCCTCAAGCAAACGAAGTCAAAAGGCAAGGCAACTTTACCCTTCCCTTCGTAGCCACACAATGCTGCGATGTCCTCATAAGTGGGTGTTATCTCGTTGAATGAAAAGTTGAAGACATGGAGGGTATCATTCCAAAATCTCCCACAGGCTTGCAAGAGGTGGGTATTGGAGTGCATGTGCAAAAGTGACCAAAGACACTTTATCCCATACCATTCATCAAGCTTCCTACGACTAGAGCCAGGAAGTTTGGCAACCCACTTCTCCAAAGAGGTTATAAAGACTTTTTTCTCAAGGCTTGTGATCCTAGCCTCTTGATCCATGGCAAAGAGCAAGAAAATTGGCTAAAAGGAACTCAAAAACAGCTCAAAAGGTTGCTGGTACGTTTTTATGGCTGCAAAGGGTTCATTAAATACTGCACAACTCCCGATTCTTGCCAGGAAAAGGAAAACCGGAGGCGGCGCATGATTTGGCCACGCGGCCACATATGCCTTTGGCCCCGCGGCCGATATTGTCCTTGGCCGGGCGGCCAACTTCGTCCTAGGCCACGCGGCCAACTTTGCTCCGGATCTTGCCATGGCCAGGCGGCCAACATTGTTCTGGGCCTCGCCATGGCCATGCGGCCAACTTTGCTCCATGCAGAAATCCAGTTTGTTTGTTCCCACTCCGTAACGGATCCATGCAACTACGTACCTGCCCCTTCCATGGCTCATGCATTGTATAAAATTAGGAACATTGTAAAATAATTAGTTTGCACAAGTAGGCTCCCACAATAAAATTGCATTTTAGAACATAATATACATACATGCATTTTATACATTTGTTCTGTACATACATATCCCTCTGCTCTCTACTAGCTAACAGTGTAGGAAATAAAGGTAGACCCCGCCTAATCTGAATCTTCCTCCGTGGTGTCTCCGCGCCGCGCTAAAGCCCGAGAGCTACCGGCACCCGAACTCCGTCCCCGGACCGCTCGACCACCAATATGAGAAGAGCCCGCACCATTCGGAGACCGTTCCCGACGCTGAGGTGACGCAACGTCGTCCCTCTGACAAGTACATGAATGGTACGCCTCCCTCAGTAAGCGCATCAACACGTTCTCCCGCCGAGCTGAACGGATGTAGGCCTCCCGAGTCACCTGAAAGTGAAACCAAGGCAATGATTACAATGCAGAAAGAAATAAGTGTGTGCGAACATGACTGATATAAAGCACAAAGCCGTACCCCAGCGTCGGGCGGAGGAATGAATGTCTCCTCAACAAGATCGGCATCAGTCGGCTCCAAGCTAAGCTCCACCTCCCGGCCGCCCCTCATCATTCTCACGCTACTCGAGCGAAGGGGCATGTCAACCAAAGGCCGACTCCGACCAACATACCGGGCCGAGCTCGATCCCTCTCCAGATAGCATCCGAGCCCGAACCTGAGGGCTGATCAGCCGTGTCCGCACGTAGCCAGCATAGTCATCGCTCCCCCTATAATGCTCTGCCGGAGTGGGAGCCAAGAAAGTCGCCAACCTCGCGGGACGGAGCATATCCCGAGGAGGGTCATGAGGAGCCCACGGTAACGCACCAGCCCTGTGCTGACGAACCACCCTCTCCCCAAGATACATGTCCTCCCCGGTGAGACCCACAAGTAGAACCCTAGAAGCGGTCAACTCCACTACATAGGGACCCACCGAAGCCTCATTGGCCGGGCTCCATGGGTAAAATCTAACCCCGATGGGCTAAGACATCGCGAACACCCTCCTCAGATCAGCAGCATCCACTGTCTTCCTGTCCCGGTTTCTGCGGGAAGGAGCCCTGTTGCCCTTGCACCAGTACGACATGATGGGAACAACCTTGTTAACAATCATCACCAACTGAAAAGGGGCGACACCGAAGACCTCGTACACCCAAGCCTGTGCATATAATAAGAGAGGTATTTCAGACCAAAAAATAGAACAGAGATCTCAACAAGTGAAAAGAAGGGTAGTCGAGAGCATACCTCAAAGGCGAACTGGAACCCGTCAAAGGCCGACGAGCTAGCCCTCGAGCAATGGTCCAAAGCCCGGTAAATCTCAGCCAAACCGGCTCCACCCCAAGAAATCCCACCGACTAAGTCCAAGTCCACAAGAGCCCCTAGCAGTGAGTACCGGCAGACAGTAGCCCCACTGGGAAACAAAATCTCTGAAAAGGTATACCATAAGAACAGCCGGACCAAGCAATCCAAATCATATTCCCCCCTACTAAAGGCCTCAATAGCCACCTCCACCAAGCGATTCACCTTCCCGGCCTCCACTCCGTAACCCTTGACACCTCCTCCCAGGTCGGTGTCAACTCCCAGCAGAGCCTGTCTATAATCCCGCCGCTCCGCCAAGCTCTATCAAAAAGCAAAGGGGTACCAGTAAACCTCAACCCCGTGATGGCCGCGAAATCCGTCGGCGTGATGGTAATCTCTCCCCAACTAAAGTGGAAGGTATGGGTGGTATCCCACCAGAACTCCCGGCACACCTCTATCACCGCTGCCACCTTCAGGGTAGCCCCGACCATGCGGACACTGTCAAAGAATGGGCCAAAGCCCATAGCCTCGATCCGAGCACGCAAACCGCCCGGTCCCTCCGGCAGAGACGCCCACAGTTTGCCCACAGTCACTGTGGACCCACGAACCTCGATCCTCTGCACGTAAACACAACACAGGTATGTTACCATTCTAGCAATTTACAATTCCAGCAATTTAAATTCTAGCATTCTATTATTCTACCATTTCATATTATGTGCATAAAACATACAAATGTGCGAGAAGGAGAGGAACGAAAATTTGAAATTTACCTCTCGCGTCTCCGGAAGCCCCATCGACCAATGACGCTCAGAGTCGATGTAAAAATCGTAATCTTGGTCGAACGTGGACCGCAGCAGATTATCGCGATAATTCCGAGTCGCGGCTCGTGGTCTCAAACCGCCCCGCGGAATCAAAGGCGCCGCTTCAAAGCCCGCTCCTGGGTCAGCCCCTACATTTCCTCCGCCCTGAGCATTACCGTGCCCCTCTCCTTGCGGCTCTTGTTGTGGGATCATATACCCACCATGGCCCTGAAAATCTCTAAATAATGCCTCATTGATCCAATCCGCCATATCTTCAAAGATTTATGTGAAATGAAATCTTCAAAATTATCAAAATCTGAGCTTTCTCTCTCTAAAAACTCAATTTTCTCTCTCTAACTCGTCAATGGAGGAAGGAAGAAGAAGAAAGAAGAAAAGAAGAAGAAGAGGGAGGGTTTCTGGTGATGTGACCAAGGGTCAGCCCGCCGGCTACCTTGGCCACGCGGCCACTTTCGCCATTGCAACCCCAGCCGTCAGATCAGCAATCCGCGTGAAGGAGATCTGACCACTCAGCGGTCTTGGCCACGCGGCCACTTTTGCACTTCAGTGTGTTTGGCCACGCGGCCAACCTTGCTCCTTCAGATAAAATTCCACTTTTGTCCCTGATCTTTTCCCTATTAATTCATCTTAAATGCCTTTAACACTACTTTGACTGATATTCGTTACCTTTGGGTACGGAAAGCCCCTTAAAATTTCCATTCTTCACCAAATATTTGCTTAGGATTCGTATGAGACTTCGGCGCCTCTATGACATACCATCCTAGATCAATCGTAATTAGCAGAAGCCTCGGCGTTTCTATTTGCGAGCGATCCAGCATCTATTTTAGGATTCATATGGTTGTAGAGACTTTGGCGCCTCTATGACATACGCATCCTAGATCGATCGCGACTGGCAGAAGCCTCGGCGTTTCTGTTCGCGAGAGATCCAACATCTATTACTTTAGCGCGATCGGCAGGAACCCTGGCGATCCTGATTGCGTTTACCATTGCTTACGAATGATTCGTGCTTCGTACAGGATAGTGCCCGTAGGTTTATTATCCGCAGTAGAAGTCCGACATCTCGTTTTATCCCCAGTAGATCTTTGAACTACGACCGGCTTGATTCCTCTGAGGATACGTAGGAAACCTGAAAAGGGTTCAGCCACCCGACCGACGTGGTCATCTATCATCCCCAGCAGGTGCGTTTTCCCCAGCAGAAGACGTTGCTCCCCATCAGAGGACAGTCATTCCCAATTTCCCATCAGATTTGAACTACGTTTGGCTTGATTCCCCCGCGGATACGTAGGTCGCCTGCCAAGGTTCAGCCGTTCCCTTACCTTTCATCTGTTTCGAAACTCATGTTTCAGACGGATCCTTCTTTTATCGTCGACCCCACATTGCCTTGCAAGAAGCGTCGCCGAGGGGCTACTGTTAGTACCCGACCTGAAAATGAGTTTATTAAGACTTTCCCAAAAATACAAGGACTTTATAGGAATTAGAAACCTTGCAAAGACTTGTCCTGGATTCCCAAAATATCTCATTTATGACAAAATCCATCAAAATAGGCAACTTAGGGTTACCATAAAGCAACAGTGAAACCCTATCCTGAAAATCAAGTCAGCCTGCAGACTTGGCCAGGCGGCCAACATTGTTACGCGTTGATCTTGGCCACGCGGCCAACATTGTCGCCGTCTTCAACTATGGACAGGCGGCCAACCTTGCGCCGGATGATCTGGACCATCAGATCTTCCCCTCAGTTTACTATATAAACCAATCCCATGCTATTGGTTTAAGGGGTCCGATTTTGAGAGCTCTAAGTACGAATTTTGGAGTTCTTAAACACTATTTTTCTCTCTAATTAACATTCAAACACTCAAGAAGACCAAGGTTTATTTCTTGCCAACATAGGTAAGTTTTCTAACTTTTTCTTCATGTTCTTGCATTATTTTTAATGTAAATCTTTAATATTCATGTTATTGCATGTTTATTCATAGTTTCTTCATGAGCTTTGCATGTTCATATATGTTCTTCACATGTTCTTCGTGTTCATAGATTAAAACCTTATTTATGCTATATTTAGGGTTGCGATCTTCATAATTACATGTTATTTCATAGCCGATGATGGTCGAGGGTTCATCAACCCGAGGATGATCTAGGAACTATTTCTAAACCCTAATCTTTAGGTAATTCCCCCATCATTATGCATGATCCCGATTCTTCTGCCTATTCTAATTCTCTGCGAACTACGCTGACCTGAGCTTCTCACATTGAGAGGAACGTAGGCAATCTTCGGATCCGGTCTAAATCACTAACACACTACTAACACCGCATCATGATAGAAAGACCGATCAATTCGGGCAATAGGAGTGATAACGTTCAATATTCTTCTCTTGTTGTAATTTGACCCCCGAACCCACTAAACATGCTTTTTTCAATGTTTTGGCTTTAATTAAAACGGCGTGGCGACTCTCATAATTTTAATGTCGTTAAGAATATTACCTTTGTAAATAAAAATAATCACAAGATACTTCCCATACGTCGCTTCATCGGAAAGGGGTATTCATACCCCCCCAGGAAAGCAAGTGGTAGCGTTGTGAGGCCCATTGTAGCGGGAATCTTCTGAGCAGGTTGATCGTAATAGGGATAGTTGCTCTTCGGAGCCTTTATGTATTTTATTGTGGGTTGGTAGTCGTTCAGTGTTTGTATATACGGTGGTACTTTGGGTATTTTTGTTAATAGTTGTTCTTGCTTCCGCATTTGTTTGTAGTCTCCGAGTTATAATCTCGTTGAGGTGTTGTTTGATGGTATTGGTTTATAGTTGAATTCACGCGCCCGGTTTGGTATATTACATTTTGGAGATGTATATTATGTAAATTTTATATTTATGGATTTTTAAGATTTCCGGGGCGTGACAGTTGGTATCAGAGCAATGGTTTTAGATCTTGAAGGAGAATAAGAACTCTGATATTGAATAGGGTTCAATACTTGGGTGTTATAACTTTTAGCGGTTTAGGAAACTAAGTTTTCTTGGAATTCGAGGTTAAGGTAGAAGTTGGTTGAGTTATGAGTCGTGATATTGACGTCGAGTGTTTCTTCTCTTGTGGTATATCAAGTATAGGATTGGTGTCAATAGTATTGGTTCCATTGGGATTAATTGGTTTGGGAATCGAGAGTGCGAGTTTTGAAGGCTTGGGCATATCTATTTCGTAAAGTGGACAGCGTTTCGTGCTATGTTCACATGTTGTTATCATTCATGGATTCATGTTGAGGTGTATTCTCGAATGGGGAACTACGTGATTGCTACTGGTATGTATAGGGTGATTTAGTTATGTCACCTATGCGGGATATTGATGAGTTAAGTGGTATGGTTTAGCTTTCTATATGCTACGAATTTCTTGTGTACCATCGATAGGTGGAGAAAATTTCTATATTGGTATGTTTGACTTTGTTTAGGAGCATACTAAGTATATATAATGTCCAGGTTCTATATTGAAAATCAGAAAATCTTTATTATAAGGTTGTGCTGGGAATTTAGCTTATTCAGTTGGCAATACTAATATTGAAGTCTTGAGTATAATTTATACTGGGTGCGATATGTCGCTTGACCGATAGGGAACTTGGGTTATATGATGAGTTGATATGGGCTATAATACTGATAGGTAAATCGGTGAACATATAGTATCGGTTGGGTTAAAAGAGTTAAAGATTCAATTTGAGAATTTCTCAATAAGAGATTTTTCTTTACTATTGGTACATCTTTGTGAGTGCATCAGAATTGTTTAGTATGAGGAAATACTTAACTTGTTTGGGATCATTTTAGTACATGATTGGAGTTGAGTTAAAGAAAAATGAGTTATGAGTATATTGTGGAAGTTATAATCAATTTTTTTATGGTAAACACGGATTATTAATTTAAATGGGAGTTAGAGGAAATCTTTTGAAGATAAAATTTGTGTTGTTTGCGGACTACTGAGTATGTGGAATTGTATTAGGCTTTCCAGAATGGGAGTAATGTATTGATGGTAGTTTAACGTGGATTTAAGTGGACATTTTGTGTTAAGAATTTTGGGCTTATATTGTACCTTTAGTTTAAGGTGTTAATTAGAGTGAAAGCACTATAGTGGTAATCCTTGAAGATATAGCCACTACGGTGAAAATTTTGGGGATGGAAAATTTCTTTAGCCTTGTATAGTAAGAAGTTGATTAAGCTTGAGATGGTTTAAATATTTTGAATTTCTGAGGAGTAATCCTAAATATCCGATCTAATGGAGTATCCTTGCAGTGCAATTAAGGTCATGGGTAAGACGAGTCTGTAGTATCTCGAGAATTGTGTTTAGGAGTAATCTGGATTCTGCGATTTGGGGTGATAAAGTATTTGCATATATTTTGAGGATTAACGCTTGATAAGTGGAACCATCTGTGACTTGGAATTTGTTGTGATTTTAGTGATTTTACCTTAGCGGGTTATATTATATTTTATTTTTTTTGGGACCAAGTTGAAACGTTATGATAACGGACCATCAAAAGTTGATGGATATATTTCCTTAGAAAACTAAGTATGAGGTAATGCTAGTAGTTGACAAATTCAAAGGTTGTGACTGTATTATGTTTTATCTTATAAGGAAAGTGAGTGTGGTAGTGGAATCGCATTTGACCGGATAGTTGATAACAGTAGATTTTTGATTATATCATTGAGTTATTGGGTGACAGTAATCGTTAGCCCTATTCCTTCTCTTATTTATTCGGGTAGTAGTATGATTACGTGGGTTGATGTATAGATCGTTAATGCGTGCGGATGAAACAGAAAAGTAAAGCTTATGGATGTTGATGATTTAAAGGTTGATGGAGAGCGTAATGCTAATCAGGATCGAATCAGCTATGTCTTAGAATCAGTGAACAAGTGATAGTCTTGAGAATTTGAAATTCGGGATGAAAGAGGAAGTTAACTTTAGAATATTTGATATGAGTATACCTGAGATATGTATGTGATTAATATATATTGGTTTATTTGAGTCGTGGGGACTATGTCTGAAAATTTAGTTGAGTACTCGATTGAGGTTATGAGTGCTATGGAAGAGTCGATATGTTGTCGCCTCATTATGACCGTGTGTTGTGAAGTTTGATGAGTGAATTCGTGGGCGGATTCTTTTTAAGGAGGGTAGATTGTAACGACCCGAAAATCCGTCTCTATTTTATTGATAAATAATTAAATTATTTATTTATTTATTTGATTTAAATAAATTATGTGTGCATTTTATGTGTTATAATAATTTATGCCTAGCATTTAATTGGTTAATTGTGCTAGTGTAGAGAGTTGGGTCTTAATTATTAGTGGGGAGTTATTTATATTGGGTAGTGTAGGGAAGGGGCCCTAAATGTAACATTTCAAAATAATCTCTCCCTACTCCCTCCCTCACTCTTTCACCCTCCCCCTCACTTCTCATCTCTCTCCCAGCATGCTCTCTCTCTCTCCAAAAAGGTAAAAATTTCTCTCTCACTTCTCTCTTCATTTTCATCCTCTTCCTCTCATTATTTTTCATTTCTTAAAACATGAAACTTGTTTAGATCGTCGTTAGGATCGTAGAGGGCTAAAAATATTCGAGTTCCGGCAACTTTGAGAAAATTCAAGTAAGTTGTTTTTCCCCCATTTTTATGCTAAAATGTTCATATCATGTTTATATAATGCTTGATGTGTTATATTTGAAGTTTGGTTGAGTGTAGTATTTATTTGGAATTTATTTTGGGTTTGAATAAAAATGGTGATTTTGTTGAATGTTGGGATTTAATCTTGATTTTGGTTGTTATATGAGTTCTTTTAGACCTATAAGTTGCTCTAGTACCTTAGTATGCTAGTTAGGAGTGTTGGATTTTGGTTTAGTTTTGGTTTGGGTTGAAAATGGAAGAACCCAGTTTATCCCTCCCGATTTTCGGCAGACCAGAGGGTTGGGCGACCGCCCAAAATATGGTGGGCGACCGCACATCTATCTGAAAGGTTTTGTTCTTGTTTGATGGCTTTTTGTGCGACCGCACAGACTCGAGTGGGCGGCCGCACAGAACCTCTGAAGGCTTTCATTTGTTATTTTGTGTGATTGAAGAATGCGTTTTGGTCTAAGTCTTGGGTGTCCTTCTAGTCGACCTTAGTGAGCATTGTAGTGCACTCTAGTGATAGAATTGGGTCATTTGTGATTAAGTTTGTGTTGTGAAATTAGTTTTATGTTCTTTAAAAATTTTGGGGTTTTAGAGGCACATGAATTGAGTTCTCTTGTCTTTAAATGTTAGGATAGAAGTATATATAGGTACTCCTAAGTTTTAGAATGAAAGGAGTGAAATTCGTAGCTAAAACAGGGATTTTTCATAATGTCCGGCCGAACACTTTATAAAAATTGTCCGTTTTATGTTCAATCTTCCGGAGACCATAACTTCTTCGTCCGGACTCCGTTTTGGACGTGTAAACTATCGTTGGAAAGCTATTTTCGAGTACTACGCAATGGTTCTATTGTCTGTATGGTCCCAGATCAGAATGGTTGTCTTATTGTTGAGGTTCAAGATCAAGGTGTAGTCTCGGTCTAGATTCCGTAGTACTATTCTAGTTGACTTAGTTGGGCACCGTGGAACACTTTAGTAATTAAAATTTGTTCCTTTGTGAACAATGGTATTATGTAATTTGATCCGGTATTGTTTGGGAATGTTTGGGCATCTTATGATGTGTTCGTGATTATTCCAATCGAATTGATTTTCGAGTAAGACTTGGTCTAGGTTTTAGGCGATGTCCTATAGTACCTAGAGGGTTGTTATTGAACACCAAAGTGTAGGGTTTGGTCCAGTTGTGATCATGTACTAATAGTTGTAACCTTTTGGGTTCGTTCGGGTGTTAAGAATTGGTTCGTTGATGAACGGATGTAAGACGTGAATTGGTGATTGGGTACTTACGGTTTGATTAACCTTAAGGTGTATTCATTTTGATTTCCTACTTTGGAATTCTAGGTGTGATGAGATGGTTGAGTTCATGGTCTTAGTACATCTTTATGAGTAAACGTTTAGGATAATTTTGGGTTATAATCGTTGTAATATTTGTGAGCGACCGCTCGGGTTGTGTTTCTCATGAGTAACTTGTGGGTATCATCTTTGGAATGTATCTGGTATGGTTCCTCATTATGGAATTATCGTGTTCTAATAATCATTGTTGTTGAGCTCCTTATGAGAAATTCTGTTTATCGTTGTTGAGCTCTTTATGAGAAATTCTGTTTATCGTTGTTGTACTCTTTATGAGAAACTCTTGTTATCGTTGTTGTTAAACTCTTCATGAGTAACCGTTGCATCTTTATGGTGATTATTTGGTATGGTTCCCTACTTTGGAACCTTAAATTGTTTATTTAAGCTAGTATTTATTACTTAGCATTTATTTAGAAGCCCAGCTGGCATATTTGTTGCATCGGGCGATTATAATGTTGACCATTGTTTTGCCCCCTTCTATACCCCTTTTTCCAGATTGGCCTTGGAAGGGATAAGTTAGTTTCCTTTGTGAATGTATCTAGCTACCGGGTTTCTCTTCAGCTTTTATGCTACTATGAAGATGGCTTGATGGGTTGATTGATTGATTGGTCGGCTCTGACCGGGGTTCTCTTCAGTTGTTATACTGCTATTGTTGATTGTTTGATCGGTTGAACCTGCGCAGCGATTGTTCTATCAGTTTGGTGAAACCTTGGCTCAGTATCCTTTGTTACGTGTTTATTTCAGTCTTATGTGCTGCATGATGAGTTAGTCGTTATTTCCAACTGGTATGGGACAGTTGGCGATAGGGAGCTTTCTCATTTGTTGTTATGTGATTTACTTGTTCAGTTATATCGTTGATTTGCATGATATTATGCCATGTAGATGCATTTAGTAACTTACTGAGATTTTATCTCACCCCGTTTCTTGTTTCAAATTGTTTTTCCTTAACCCCCCCCCAGGAAAGCAAGTGGTAGCGTTGTGAGGCCCATTGTAGCGGGAATCTTCTGAGCAGGTTGATCGTAATAGGGATAGTTGCTCTTCGGAGCCGTTATGTATTTTATTGTGGGTTCGTAGTCGTTCAGTGTTTGTATATACGGTGGTACTTTGGGTATTTTTGTTAATAGTTGTTCTTGCTTCCGCATTTGTTTCTAGTCTCCGAGTTATAATCTCGTTGAGGTGTTGTTTGATGGTATTGGTTTATAGTTGAATTCACGCGCCCGGTTTGGTATATTACATTTTGGAGATGTATATTATGTAAATTTTATATTTATGGATTTTTAAGATTTCCGGGGCGTGACAGCAAGTGGGTTAGGAAATACCAAGACTGCGATTGTATTATGTTTTATTACCTAAGGAAGATAAATTTAGTAGTGGAGTAGATTCCAAATATTATTGGGATAATGAAAAATAAAACTTATGGACGTTGGTGATTTAAGGGTTAATTGAATCATGGAGACTAAGTCTGAACTATCTAATAGGTTCTTGATTGGGATTTTGAGTGCTAGATTAGAATCGATATTTTGTAGTCTCGATATGACTATGTGTTATGATTTTGATAAGTGAATTCGCGGGCGAATTCTTTTTAAGGAGGGTAGATTGTAACGACCCAAAAACCTGCCTCTATTTTCTAGATAATAAAGATTTAATCATTTATTCATTTCTTATTTAATTGTTTAAATTATTATTTAATTAATAATTTATGTGTTCATTTTATGTTTCATAATAATTTATGCCTAGTATTTTATTTGAGTTATTTGTGCTAGTGTAGAAATGTTGGGACTTGATTGTAGTAGGGAGTTTAATTGTAATGGTAAGTAGTAGGGGAGGGGCCCTAGGTGTAACATTCTAATTAATCATTCTCCTACTCCCTCCCTACTTCCCCCTCTCCCTCACCTTCTCCCTCACTCTCCAGCACACACACACACACACACACTCAATCTCTCTCTCTCCTCCATGGTTGAAAAGGGTAAGAATACTCCCTCCTTCTCTATTCTTTTTAGTCCTCTCCCTCTTATCGTTTCTCATTTCTCATAAAATGAAACTTGTTTAGATCGTCGATAGGATCGTAGAGGGCTAAGAACATTCGAATTCCGTCAACTTTGAGAAAATCCGGGTAAGTTGCTTTTCCCCCATTTTTATGCTAGAAATGTTCATCAATGGTTGTATGATGCTATTGTGGTTGTTTATTGAAATCTTGGATGAGTTTTGAGTTATTTCAATTTGATTGATATATTTTGTGAGAAATTGATGTTGGGTTGAAATCTCTTGGATTGGATGTTCTAAATAATGTCTTATGAGCCATTTTAAGTTTCTAAGTTACTAGGGTACCTTGGTTTTGATATCTAGAAGTATTAACCTTGGGGTTGTTGATTTGAATGTGAAAATGGTGGTTTTTGTGTCCATTTCCGAGTTGAAGAACCCAGGAAGAATTCTGGGTTTTGCTGAATTCCTTTGGAGGCGCGCGCACCATTTGGTGTGAAGCGCGGGCACCCTCCTCTCCCCCTTTCTGGTAAAACCTTCTGTTGGATGGAGGCGCGCGCACCCTCCTATAGGAGGCGCGTGCACTCTCTCCTCCTCCAAACTTGATTTTTCTTCTGATCAAAGGAGGCGCGCGCACCCTCCCATAGGAGCCGCGCGCACCCTCACCCCTGGTGTGAAATTTATTTTCCTTTTTGTCCAATCTTTCGAGGGCCATAACTTTCTCATCCGAACTCCGTTTTGGACGAGTAAACTATCATTTTAAAGCTATTCTAGAGTAATTCGAGATGAGGTGGTTTATTTAGGTGAGTTTCAGGTTTATATTGTGTTGAGCTTTCATTTAGTGTCTTATGACAAAGTGTTTAGAATCGGTCCATTGTAATCAAGTTGGGAATATCGGTTTGTGTGGTTTCGCCTTGGTTCCTTTGTGAATAAATGGGTTATGGAATTTAGTTATGGATTATTGGAAAATGTGGGAACACTTTCATAATGAGTGTACGTTTGGGATAGTTTTAATGATAGTCATTGTGCTATTTGGGGAATGACCATTTGGGTAGTACTCTCTATGGGTAACTCGCGTGTATCATGTTAGGATGCGTTTGATATGGATCCTTGTCCTAGAATCATTTCGTTTTAATGATTTGTATTGTTGGGCTTTTATGAGCAATTCCATTTCTGTTATTGAACTCTTTTATGAGGAACTTCTTGCTATTAATGTTGTTAAATTCTTAATGAGTAATCGTTGTATCTTTATGGTGATTTGTGTTACGGTTCCCTACTTTGGAACCCTTTTGATGTTTATAAAGCTAGTATTCATTACTTAGCATTATTGAAAGTCCAGCTGGTTAAATTGTGTATCGAGTCAGGCAATGGATAATGCTATAATGTCACGAGCCAAGTCCAGTATAGCATCGCCCATTGGTCCTTCTGTCCTCATCCAGATTGGCCTTGGTTGGGATGAGCTAGCTCCGTTGTGGGTATTCTAGCTAATCGTTTTGGAGCATGACTTTGTGGGATGACTCCCGCCCCTTGTGGCACTTTACATTGTTATTGGTTCTGGTACCGGGTTTCTCTTCAGCTTTTATGCTACTATGGAGAGGGTTTGAGTGGTTGATTGGTCGGTTCTGACCGGGGTTATCGTCTTCAGCTTTTATGCTACTATGAAGATGGTTTGTTTGATTGATGGTTGATTGGTCGCTTCTGACCGGGGTTTTCTCTTCGGCTTTTATGCTACTGTGAAGATATGGATTGGTTGATTGTTGAAGCTGCGCAGCGTTCCTTTAATTGGTTCTATCAGTTGGGAAACCTTGGCTAATATCCTTTGTTATGTGTTTACTTTCCGCTGCTATCTGTTGACTGTTATTTGTTACATGCTATGTGATATTTATCATTGTTTATTGCTTATTGCATTATAGCATGTCATGTAGTTGCATTAGTAACTTACTGAGATTTTATCTCTCCCCGTTTATTTCCATCTTTGTTTTTCCTTAACCCCCCCCCAGGAGGAAAAGGATTAGGATTCGCGGATCGAGGAGGACGTCGAGAGGATTGAGATTTTGGGGCAGGTTGTTATGGATCGGTTTACATTATTTAAATGTATAACCTTTTGGGGATAGTTTTACCATTATTGACGTCATTAAGAATTGTATATTTTATTCTTTTGGGTATAAGCTGTGGAGCTTATGTTAGATGTACTTTGTTGATTTAAACTTGGATTTGTAAAACCTTGTGTTATCATCTTTTGGTTCAAAATGGAATTTTTAACTTCTATATTTTAGAGTTTTGGTTTTAAGTCGACGTCCAACTCGCGATCTCGGGCCCGCGGGGTTCGGGGTCGCGACACCCATAACTGCCATCAAGGTGTAAGCTAATGGCATAGGATTCATTTTTCAACGGAAAGGAAGTCGCGTTGAAAGGAGAAGAAAGGTCCGAGTAATTGGTGTTGTCACGACCCGAAATATAGGCTCTATTTTATTAGTAATTAAATGATTTTTATTTAATTATTTGCTTAATTATTTATTTAAATTATTATCTATTTAAATAATTATGTGTGCAATTTATGTGTTATAATATTTATGCCTAGCATTTTATTTGGGTCTTAATTGTTAGGGAGAGTATCTTAGTTGAGCTAGTTAGTAAGGGAAAGGGGGGGCTAGGTGTATCATTTCAAATTACTCCCTCCCTACTCCTACCCTCTCCTTCTTACACCCCATCTCCCTCACCCTACTCCCTCCCTCTCCAGCTCTCTCTCTCCAAGCCAAGAAAAGGTGAGTTTTCTTCTCCTTCTTCTCTCTTCTTTTTCTTCATCTTCTTCTAGTCATTTCTCATTTCCTAAAACGTAAACATTGTTTAGATCGTCTCTAGGATCGCGTAGAGTCAAAAAGATTTGAAATCCGTCAACTTTGAGAAAATTCAAGTAAGTTACTTTTCCCCCATTTTTATGCCAAACTGCTCATATTATGTTCATATAATGCCATTGTTGTTATAGTTGAAGTTTGGATGAGTTTAGATGTTGTTTGGGGTTCATTTGGGTTTTTGTCTAAAAATGGTGATTGATGTTGATGTTGAGTTTGATCCTTGGTTTGGGGTCATTTATGGTGTTCTTAAGGTCCCCTTTTGTGTTAGATGTTGTTTGGGTACCTTAGAATGACTATTGAAAGCATTTGGTTTGAGTTATGTTGTTTGGGTGGAAAATTTGGGAGAAACCCAGTTGGTTTTGGCCGTTTTCCGGCGACCTGGGTGCGTGGGCGACCGCCCATGATGGGTTTGGGCGACCGCCCATGAGATCAGTTGATCCGGAGGATTTGACCAAAGTGAGTAGGCGACCGCCCACTATTGGGTTGGGCGACCGCCCAGGAAGTCAGTGAGTTTTGGGCTTGGGATTGGGTTTTGGGCGACCGCCCAGACTGGCTATGGGCGACCGCCCATACCAGCTGTTCTGAGCCTCTTTGTTATTGAATTGTTTAAAAGTCCAAGCCCGATCTAGGCTCGAAGTATCACCCTAGTTGACTTAAGTTAATGTTGTGGAACACTTTATTGTTCGAGAATGATCCCCTTGTGATCGATTGTGATATGTGATTTATTAAGTATCATTTTGAGAACGTGATTCATCTTTGATGTACGGTTTATATTGGTTTGCCTTTGTGGTGATCTATTTGGATTGATTCCCTACTTTGGAATCCTTTGTTGTTTATCGTGCTAGTATTTTATTACTTAGCCTTTACGTGAAAGTCCAGCTGGTATTTTGTGTGTGTTTGGGCGATGCGAAACATTATGATGGCACGGCCAAGTCCATTGTGATGTTGACCATTGTTTTGCCCCCTTATTACCCTCCTCCAGATTGGCCTTGGATGTGAGAAGAGCTAGCTCCCTTGTGTGCATTTTAGCTTTACTTGGAGCATGACTTTGTGGCATGTCTCCCGTCCTTTGTGACACTCCTTTGGTTATTGGTTCCGGTACCGGGGTTTTCTCTTCGGCTTTCATGCTATTATGAAGATGATGATTTGTTGATAATTGAAGCTGCGCAGCGATCCTTTATTTGGATGTTCCGGTTTGGAAAACCTTGGCTATATCCTTTGTTATGTGTTTATTTCCGCTGCTATCTGTATGTGATAAATGCTATGTGCTATGTGATATTTATCATTGCTTATTGCTTATTGCATCATAGCATGTCATGTAGTTGCATTAGTAACTTATTGAGATTTATCTCACCCCGTTTCTTTTATCTTTGTTTTTCCTTAACCCCCCCCCCCCCAGGTGCTAAGGATTAGTCTCGCTGATCACGAGATAGAGGACGTCGAGTGTGGATCCGTTCTTTGGGGAAGGTTGATATAGGTTGGTTTCCATTATGTAAATGTGTAACCATTTTGGGGTATTTGTACCAAACAATGACGTCACTAAGATTTGTATATTTCTATTTTGTTGGGCATAAACTCGTGGGAGTTTATGATAGTTGTAATTGGTTTTATTAAACTTTGATTTGCAAAACTTTGGATTACCCTTTTGGTATTAAATGAAATTTTTAACTTCGGTATTTTGGAGTTTATTGTTAGAGTCGACGTCCAGATCGCGGTCCCGGGGCCCGCGGGGTCCGGGGTCGCGACAGTTGGTATCAGAGCTATGGCATTAGCTCTATGTATAAGTCTAGGTGGATTAGTATGACCTAGGTGGGTAGTAGAGTGCGGAGTGATTAATGGTGATGTCTTATGCAGGTAATTATTCTCAATGTCTGGAAGAAGAAACAGAGGAGGTGCTAGTGGGGCACAGAATCCGAATGATACAAGGGATGAAGCCCGTGCTATGTTTCAAGGCATGTTTGAGGCGGCCATGAAGGCCATACATGATCAAGGTCCGAGGGTAGAACAAGCACCACCCCGTTATGGATTGGAGCAATTCTTGAAACTTAAACCGGTTGAATTCAATGGGGAACCCGATGTAAGGAAGGCTGAGTTGTGGATTGAGTCGATGGAGAAGATTTATGATGTATTTGGGTGTTCTGATGAGGATAAGGTCCGGTTTGCGGCTTACAAGCTTGTTGGAGCCGCCGAGCATTGGTGGAAAGGTGTTAAAGCTACTTGGGATGATACTCGCACAGTTTATGCGTGGGAGTTGTTCGTGCGTAAGTTCAAGGAGCATTTTATTCCGTTGTTGATCAGAATCGAAAGGAGATCGAGCTACTCAACTTGGAGCAAGGTGTGTTGTCTATAGCACAATACTCGGCTAAGTTCATAGAATTAGCCCGGTATTGCGACTATTTGGTGAGGACCGAGGAACAAAAGGCTATGAGGTTTATTCGGGGATTGAAGACCTCCATTCGTACTCAACTAATTGCTCAACGAATCGTGACTTTCCAAGATGCGGTGGACCGAGCCTACTTAATAGAGCAACACATTGGGGAGCATAAAAGGAAGACCGAGGTAGCTAACCCGAGTAAGCAAGGAGCGCAGAGCAAGTCACAACCAAGGATCGAAAACCGAGGTAACTTTGGGGGACAATCTCAGTCCCGAGGGCAACAAAACCCAAGGAACCCGGGTACTACTTCCGGGAACCAAGGGAGCCAAATTAGGAGGCTTTGTTCGTATTGTCAAAAGGAAGGTCATTCTGAAGACCGTTGTTGGAAGAAGCAAGGAAGGTGTACAAAATGTGGACAAATGGGTCACTTTGTAAGGGATTGCCCGAGAGGTAGAGAACAGTCATCCGGGTCAGGGGTTAGTATTAATCAGGGTCAGAAAAGGGACGCTGCGGGAAAGCCCAAGATCCAAGGGAAAGTGTTTGCAATGAATCAACAACAAGCGACAGATGATCCATCCGTTATTGGAGGTATTGTTTCTGTGTCTAATGTGAGCGCGCGAGCGTTAGTAGATCCAGGATCATCTCATTCATACATTTCTGTGCAATTTGCTTCTATGTTAAATGCTGCATTCGAGTCTTTACCGTACGTGCTAGAGGTGTCGACCCCTATAGGAGAATGCTTGATTTCTGATCGAGTCTTTCGTGCTTGTGATGTGGTTATTTGTGGTCGAGTCCTTTGTGCGGATTTGGTAGTTCTTCCTATCCAGACTTTGATGTCATTTTGGGTATGGATTGGTTGAGCAAGTTTCATGCTTCTGTTGATTGCCGTGAGAAAACTGTTACTTTTTCTATTCCTGATGTGCCTAAGTTTGTGTTTGAGGCTTGTCCTCTGAGTAGGAAGGTTCGCTTAATTTCTTTTATGAAAGCGAGAAGATTGTTGCATAGTGGTAGCGAGGGGTATTTGGCTAGTGTTTTGATACTAGGAAGGAATCCCCTAGTCTTGATAGTGTTCGGGTAGTTCGGAATTTCCCGATGTTTCTCTACCGAGTATGAGATGCCTCCCAATCGTGAGATAGAGTTTTGTATAGATATTTTTGCCGGTACGGCTCCGATTTCGAAAGCGCCTTATAGGTTAGCTCCCGCCGAGTTGAAAGAATTGAAGGTACAGTTGCAAGAGTTGCTTGACCGAGGGTTTATCCGCCCTAGTGTTTCCCCGTGGGGAGCACCGGTTTTATTTTGTGCGGAAGAAAGATGGTTCGTTGAGATTGTGCATCGATTACCGGAAGTTGAATCAGGTTACGGTGAAGAATAAGTATCCTCTACCGCATATTGATGATTTGTTTGATCAGCTTCAAGGGTCCGTGGTTTTCTCTAAGCTTGATTTGAGGAGTGGTACCATCAGTTGAAGGTTCGATCGGAGGATATTCCGAAGACTGCTTTTCCCACTCGTTATGGCCATTATGAGTTCTTGGTTATGCCGTTTGGGTTGACTAACGCGCCGGCCGTGTTTATGGATTTGATGAACCGGATTTTCCATCCCTATCTTGATTCGTTCGTGGTGGTTTTCATCGACGACATTCTTGTTATTCGAAATCTCGAGAGGAGCACGAGCAGCATTTGAGGACAGTTTTATCTGTTCTTGCGAGGGAGAAATTATTTGCGAAGTTCAGTAAATGCGAATTTTTGGCTCGAGAAGGTGTCATTTCTGGGTCATGTTATTTCGAAGGATGGGATTTCTGTTGATCCTTCAAAGATTGAGGCTATAGTGGATTGGAAGAGACCCCGAGTCAGTGACCGAGATTCGTAGTTTTCTTGGTTTAGCCGGTTATTACAGAAGGTTTATTGAAGGGTTTTCGAGGATTGCTACTCCGATGACTCAGTTGACCCGAAAGAATGTTCCGTTTGTGTGGGACCGAGAAATGTGGCAAGAGTTTCGAGGAATTGAAGAAGAGGTTGACTACCGCACCGATCTTGACTTTGCCTAATGGGAGCGATGGCCTAGTGATTTATAGTGATGCTTCGAAAGAGGGTTTGGGTTGTGTGTGATGCAGAATGGGAAAGTAATCGCGTATGCTTCGAGGAAGTTGACCCCTAGTGAACAGAATTACCCGACTCATGATATGGAGTTAGCGGCTATTGTATTTGCGTTGCACAAGTGGAAGCACTACCTTTATGGAGCGAAGTTTGAGATTCTTACGGATCACAAGAGTTTGAAGTACCTTTTCTCCCAGAAGGAATTGAACAACCGTCAGCGCCGATGGATGGATTGTTGAAGGATTATGATGTATACGATTTTTTATCATCCGGGAAAGGCGAATGTGGTAGCCGATGCGATTAGTAGAAAGTCTTATGTGGCTTCGATGATGGTTCGAGAGTGGAAAATGCTAGAGGATGTTCGAGATTGGTCTCCTCGTGAATCGAGGCATGGGGCTATTTTTGCGAATATTAGGGTGTCTCCGACCCTAGTTCAGAGAATAAAGGAAGCTCAGAAAGAAGATCCCGAATTGGTGAAGATAATGGGTAAATTGAAGAAAAAGAACTTCGAGGATTTTTCTTTGAGTTCAAGTGGAGTGTTGACTTTCCGTGGTCGTTTGTGTGTTCCGGATGTTGATGGAATTAAACAGAGAGTTCTTGATGAGGGTCACAAATCGAGGTATACTATTCATCCGGGTAGTACGAAGATGTATCAAGACTTGAAGCAACAATTTTGGTGGATTAATATGAAAAGGGAAATAGCCGAGTATGTATCGAGGTGTTTAACGTGTCAGCAGGTCAAAGCCGAGCATCAGAGACCCGCGGGATTGCTTCAGCCGTTAGAGATTCCCGAGTGGAAATGGGAGCATGTGACTATGGATTTCGTTACGGGACTGCCTCGTACCAGTAGGAAGTATGACAGTGTTTGGGTAATAGTGGACAGATTGACTAAGAGCGCCCATTTCTTGCCTATTGACATCAGGTATTCGATGGAGAAGCTTGCGACCCTTTATATTGATGAGATTGTTAGATTGCATGGGGTTCCGGTTAGCATTGTGTCAGATCGAGACCCGAGGTTTACTTCTAGATTCTGGAAGGCGTTTCAGGAAGCTTTGGGTACAGATTTGCGATTCAGTACAGCTTTTCATCCTCAAAACCGATGGTCAATCCGAGAGGACTATTCAGATTTTGGAGGATATGTTGCGAGCGTGTTCGATAGACTTTTCCCGATTCTTGGGATTCGCACCTACCGTTAGTGGAATTCTCTTACAACAACAGTTATCAGGCTAGTGTCGAGATGGCACCGTTTGAGGCCTTGTATGGAAGAAAGTGTAGATCGCCTATTTGTTGGGATGAGGTTGGTGAAGCGAGAGTTTTGGTATTGATTTGCTTCGGGATTCAGTTGAAAAGGTTAAAGTTATCCGGGATAGGTTGAAGACAGCTCAGAGTCGTCATAGAGCTACGCAGATAACCGAAGACGAGATCTTAGTTTTCAGATTGGTGATTGGGTGTTTTTGAAGGTATCTCCAAAGGTGGGTATTCGTAGGTTTGGGAAGAAAGGCAAGTTGGCTCCGAGGTTTATTGGCCCGTTTGAGATTTTGGGAAAGGTTGGACTTCTTGCGTATCGTCTTGCGTGCCGCCATCTTTGGACCGGTTGCACAATGTGTTCCACGTTTCTATGCTTCGGAAGTATGTTCATGATCCGTCTCACGTGTTACCGAGGATACCGGAAGATATTGAACCCGATATGAGTTATGAGGAACGACCGGTTCGGATCTTAGATTCCAAGGTCCAAGAGTTGGTTTCGTGTCCTTTGGAGGAATCATAACATCGAGGAATCGACGTGGGAGCTTCGCGATGAGATCGAGAGGAAATTTCCGTGGCTTTTTGTTTAAGGTAAGTCTCGTTAAAATTCGGGTCGAATTTTCTTTAAGGGGGAGTGAATGTCACGACCCGAAATATAGGCTCTATTTTATTAGTAATTAAATGATTTTTATTTAATTATTTGCTTAATTATTTATTTAAATTATTATCTATTTAAATAATTATGTGTGCAATTATGTGTTATAATATTTATGCCTAGCATTTTATTTGGGTCTTAATTGTTAGGGAGAGTATCTTAGTTGAGCTAGTTAGTAAGGGAAGGGGGGGCTAGGTGTATCATTTCAAATTACTCCCTCCCTACTCCTACCCTCTCCTTCTTACACCCCATCTCCCTCACCCTACTCCCTCCCTCTCCAGCTCTCTCTCTCCAAGCCAAGAAAGGTGAGTTTTCTTCTCCTTCTTCTCTCTTCTTTTTCTTCATCTTCTTCTAGTCATTTCTCATTTCCTAAAACGTAAACATTGTATAGATCGTCGCTAGGATCGCGTAGAGTCAAAAAAGATTTGAAATCCGTCAACTTTGAGAAAATTCAAGTAAGTTACTTTTCCCCATTTTTTATGCCAAAATGCTCATATTATGTTCATAATAATGCCATTGTTGTTATAGTTGAAGTTTGGATGAGTTTAGATGTTGTTTGGGGTTCATTTGGGTTTTTGTCTAAAAATGGTGATTGATGTTGATGTTGAGTTTGATCCTTGGTTTGGGGTCATTTATGGTGTTCTTAAGGTCCCCTTTTGTGTTAGATGTTGTTTGGGTACCTTAGAATGACTATTGAAAGCATTTGGTTTGAGTTATGTTGTTTGGGTGGAAAATTTGGGAGAAACCCAGTTGGTTTTGGCCGTTTTCCGGCGACCTGGGTGCTGTGGGCGACCGCCCATGATGGTTTGGGCGACCGCCCATGAGATCAGTTGATCCGGAGGATTTGACCAAAGTGAGTAGGCGACCGCCCACTATTGGGTTGGGCGACCGCCCAGGAAGTCAGTGAGTTTTGGGCTTGGGATTGGGTTTTGGGCGACCGCCCAGACTGGCTATGGGCGACCGCCCATACCAGCTGTTCTGAGCCTCTTTGTTATTGAATTGTTTTAAAAGTCCAAGCCCGATCTAGGCTCGAAGTATCACCCTAGTTGACTTAAGTTAATGTTGTGGAACACTTTATTGTTCGAGAATGATCCCCTTGTGATCGATTGTGATATGTGATTTATTTAAGTATCATTTTGAGAAGGTGATTCATCTTTGATGTGCGGTTTATATTGGTTTGCCTTTGTGGTGATCTATTTGGATTGATTCCCTACTTTGGAATCCTTTGTTGTTTATCGTGCTAGTATTTTATTACTTAGCCTTTACGTGAAAGTCCAGCTGGTATTTTGTGTGTGTTTGGGCGATGCGAAACATTATGATGGCACGGCCAAGTCCATTGTGATGTTGACCATTGTTTTGCCCCTTATTACCCTCCTCCAGATTGGCCTTGGATGTGAGAAGAGCTAGCTCCCTTGTGTGCATTTTAGCTTTACTTGGAGCATGACTTTGTGGCATGTCTCCCGTCCTTTGTGACACTCCTTTGGTTATTGGTTCCGGTACCGGGGTTTTCTCTTCGGCTTTCATGCTATTATGAAGATGATGATTTGTTGATAATTGAAGCTGCGCAGCGATCCTTATTTGGATGTTCCGGTTTGGAAAACCTTGGCTATATCCTTTGTTATGTGTTTATTTCCGCTGCTATCTGTATGTGATAAATGCTATGTGCTATGTGATATTTATCATTGCTTATTGCTTATTGCATCATATCATGTCATGTAGTTGCATTAGTAACTTATTGAGATTTATCTCACCCCGTTTCTTTTATCTTTGTTTTTCCTTAACCCCCCCCCAGGTGCTAAGGATTAGTCTCGCTGATCACGAGATAGAGGACGTCGAGTGTGGATCCGTTCTTTGGGGAAGGTTGATATAGGTTGGTTTCCATTATGTAAATGTGTAACCATTTTGGGGTATTTGTACCAAACAATGACGTCACTAAGATTTGTATATTTCTATTTTGTTGGGCATAAACTCGTGGGAGTTTATGATAGTTGTAATTGGTTTTATTAAACTTTGATTTGCAAAACTTTGGATTACCCTTTTGGTATTAAATGAAATTTTTAACTTCGGTATTTTGGAGTTTATTGTTAGAGTCGACGTCCAGATCGCGGTCCCGGGGCCCGCGGGGTCCGGGGTCGCGACAGGTGTCTCCACATCTGGAATCCGATAATTGTTATCAAGGCGAAGGCTAATAACAAAGGATTCACATCAAAGCACCCTATGGTTACTAAGGCACACAAGTAGAACCTCTATGGTCATTCCGGCACAAACAAAACTGAAGACGGTTCGTCATCAACAATAGGGCATATTCAGATTTCAAGGATATAGATTCCTCAGTATGGATTGCAACTGGAGACGGTTCGTCATCAACAACAGGGTATATTCAGAATTGGGTCAAGGACATTGATTCCTCAGTATGGGTTACTCTCTAAACTCTAAACATTACTTACCGCAATATTGTTTTCAAATGCCACAAGCGAATGTTTTACGTGTTTTGGAGTCAAACTACGTTTGGTCTGATTTCTTTTCGGGCAATAGGTAGGAAGCTTTTCAGCACGACCATACCCTATGTTCTAAATGGTGTCTTTTCTATCGACGACGTTACTTCATTCATAAGTAGCGTCGCTGAGGGGCTCTGTCGACACCCTATTTTGAACGTTCATTCATAATCACACTACTTCTGTGTCTCGCCTTTGATTTGGGTCGAAACTCGTTAAGTTTGACATGTTTCGTTAAGTGTCTGTCTGACTTCGTTAGTTAGGGGCCAAAATGAACATTACAACTTCTGCAGAGGGCAAAATTGTGATTCCAGCACAAGATACCTCGTACAAGATATTGGATGTCTCGTACGAGGTATCCCCCTTGACAGTCAGGTTTTCAGCAGTTTCCTTGTTGATCTCAACCTTGCTTCTTGGCAAACACTCTTGCATTCCGGGAAAAATCTGATGGACGATCCTAGAGTCCAAAAATACCTCATTGGGAATTAAGTCTTTGATTCCCATCCATAAACAACTCCTTGGCTTGATCCCTAAGTCACCAAAAACCTATAAATAAAGGGTCCCTTCACTTGAAAAGGGATGACAGACAATCATTCTTGACAGTCCTAAGGCTGTTAAACCACAAAGAGACCTTCAAAATCAGTCCTCCTCCCTTACCCACGAAATTTGGAAGAAACCAACACAATCGAAGTCAAGTCAAGGCCTTTTGTCAAGGCTATCTATAGGATTCTCAAAGAAAGCTTAGGTAACTCCTTTGTTTTCCCCTCTTCTCATCTCCTTCTTTGCTTTTGAAGTAGTGTGATTCTATCAAAGGATCAGTCTAGAGCCTCTCCAATCCATAGAGATGGTCTCGAAGCACATGATCTGACATTCCAAATAAATAAGAAATTATTTATTTAGCTTCTTTCGTACATGTTATGCATAATTTTAAAACAATGATGTTGATTTCGTAAGCAAGACCGATCCTAGATCGGGTGGATTTGGTGCTCCTTGACCTTCCCAATCCATAACTTAACCCCCGAACTCAAGAATCTCATGGTCCATGTTCTGTTAAGCATGGTGGCGACTCACAACAAATCGAGCAACATTCAATTCTTTACAACTTAACCACCCTAAGCTAAGGAAACAAGCATTTATAGAAGATTTGCTTTTGTTCCTTTGCTTTAGGAGGGTATTGTACCTCTGCTAGCTTGTGATTCCACCTCTTGTAGAAGTCATAGATAGGCTCACCAGGCCTCTGCATAGTGTTCTCTAAATCAGTATGGTTGACATGCCAATCGAGGTTTGACTGATACTTCTCACAAAAAGTGGTGGTGATTTGATCCCATATCCCTCTTTCGGTGGGATCCAAACTCAAGAACCAACGGAGAGCAATTTCGTCCAAAGTGGTGTGGAAGAATCGGGCCATCTGTTCGTTGGTGCAGTCTCGAGCTCTTATAGCTAGCACATAACTATCAAGGTGGGTCTTGGGGCATGTAGTTCCATGGAAAGTAGAGACCTTTGGCATCTTGAAGTCCCTAGAGAGAGCACCCTCATTGCTTGGGTTGATAGTTTTGACTATCAGAGCGGCTTCCTTGGTGATCGTGTCAGAGAGCTTACGGATCTGCTCTTGCAGAGCGACCACTAGAGGGTGATTGGAGAAATCAGAGCTGTCGTAGGCTTGAGCAGCGAGAGGAGTAGTGGAGATTGCATGCAAGGTGGCACTGATGCTTAGTGGCAATGATGGCGGAGGAAACTTGGTAGAGGACAAGTAGCTACCCATCAATTCTGGTGACGTCTCATATGGACCTTTGCTGGAGGTCTCCCTAGTACCATAGTCAGGAGGAGGGACCCTTTGGTAGTTGGGCATCTTGAGAGGGATAGCATTCTTGATGGAAGGGTAGGTAACATGAACTTCTTCATCCTCGACGAAGATCACTTCATCATTGTGGAAGCTAGTTTCCACACCTTTCTTCTTCATTTCAGTATGAAGATGGTCTTTGAGCTCTTGGTTGACCCTTTCAAGTGCTTTTCTTCGATCCTCAAGCTTGGACATTTGCAGCATAAGATTAGTGAAGAAGGCATGGAGAGGTTGCGGAATATTTGAGGGCTTGATGCTGGCGGCGACCTCTGGATCAGTAGGAGCAGTGGAGACTTGCGGAGCAGAGACGTTAGGAGTGGAAGGCTCAGATGATGATGGAGACATTGTTGAAGCAGAAACCGAAGACTGAGTTTGCAGAGGGCTCAGACGTTGTAGTCGACCACCGGAGCGGACCCAAGTTCGATTCTCTGTAGAGGTATGGTAGGTGAAGTTTAGGATGGGTAAGGCTCATGCAATGTATTTTGTTATTTACAAAACAGTACATTATTTACATCCTAATTGGTTGGAACGGGTACCCCTTTTTGGGATACTATCTACAAAACTTGGATCAGTGGAGGTCATCACTACGTCTATAGACACCTCATTTTTCACCTGCATTGCACACCCCCAAACGGACAATTTGGGTAAGGTTCCTATAGGGCAAGCGACTTCCACCGACCTAACGGATCCTAACGACTAACCCTTGTTTAACGGCATTTAACGTAACGTTGATGTTACTTCTGCTAAGTTTTTAATGAGTTGAGATCCTTGTACAAAGTAACATTCGGCTCACAATATGCACACCCTTGTAGGGATTATTTTTTTTGTGCTTTTTTTTTTTCTCTCGAAGGATCTCCACTCATTAATGACTTTAACGGATGACGGCATGAACGACACGTTAATTGTCTATATAGAAAAGCTAGTCAAACCAACCGGTCGACTTTGGAGTGTCTTAGACTCTGTGAGAGTTCATGGTTTTAGACACGGACAAGGCTAAACCTCAACCGCTCGCAAGCATACATGTGAGTTAGATAAACCGAGTGCCACGAAGACAGAGACGACGGGATCGCCTAAGTTGTGCACTCAGCGGATTATTCGGAGTGAAGTGTGTAGTGTTGTCGCGACCCTGACCCCGCGGGCCCGGAGTACACGAGCTGGACGTTGACTTAAACAATATCTCTAAAATAATGAAGATAAAAATTTCCTTTTATACCAAAAGATGATAACACAAAGTTTTGAAATCCAACTTGAACCACAAAATATAAACTAGTGTAAGCTCCATAAACTTACACCCAAAAATAATAAAATATACAAATTCTAATGACGTCAAGTTTGGTACAACTATTCCCAAAAAGGTTACACATTTATGTAATGTAAACCTGTAGATACCCCGGGGAACCACGGCTTGGCTAGAGCGGTGAATTATCCTAGGATGTCTAACTTGATTTTAGATTGTTTAGAGTCGCCACCTATGTTTTTAAAGGAACATAAGAAAAACCTAGAAATAGCCTAATTTATGTACAAAACCAGAGATTCGGGAGAGAAGGGTTCGGGGGTTAGGTGACAGAGTGGGAAGTACTTAAACACCCACTCCGCCCCGCTTATGCGGGTCTTGCTACTATTTGTGTTCTAATGCTAAATGTCCTTCAATTTATTAACAATGCTAACAATTATAATGTAAAGAAAAAGGGGAAAAGAATGATTTTATTAATTTAATGCTAAATAGTTACATGTTGGACTAGTGCTAAATGATTACATTAAGAAATGAAATATAAATTAAATGAAGTTTGGAATGTTGGGATGTAACCTTGGCCAAACTTCAATAGTGAAGTGGCCTTTTGGTTGTATCCCTTTTTATGGAGATTGCATACTAGTAAGACTAGACAAATAAAATAAGAGAAGAAAAGAGATGTTGTACCTTAGGAAAGAGGACCTCAAACTTGGACTTGAAAATGGTGTTGTTGTAGAGAAAATGTTGTGCAAACACTTTGTGTAGTGTTTTGTAGAGAAAGATTGTTGAGATGATTTGTGTAGAGTTTTTGTTCAAGTCTCAAAAATTGGGTCCTTTTCCAAGGTAGGAGATGATGGTTTTTATAGGTAAAAAGGAGAGGGAAATGATGGAGGGAAATTGGTCATCCATGTGAAATGGGATGGGCCAATCACAAATAAGATAAATGAATAAAAGAAAAATAAAAGAAATAAAAGAAATCAAATAATAAATGAAAGAAATATTAGTTTTTGGGAAAAGGCTTAGAATTTGGGATTGGGAGTTAATTAGAAAAGGGGGGATGAATGTGGATGTAAAAAGATGGTTTTTGTGATCAAGAAAAGATGTTTGTAAATAAGAAAAATGAGGGAAATAAGTGCAATCCGTTACTGCCATATCGGACAGCGCGCGAGTCCCGCCTTTGGGACGGGAGGCGCGCGCGGCCCGTTAGCTGTTCCGGAAGCGCGCGATTCTAAAAATGACAGAAAGACAGAAATGACTCTAAAATTAATTTTGTTATGCAGTTTAGTCTAAAACTAACGGAATCAGTTAGGAACTTAACCGAAGTAACAGAAATTAATAAAAATAAGTTAAATAAAAATACTATGTATGCAATCGGGGTGAGAGGTCCAAGGCGGGGTGTCTACAGAGCCCCTCGGCGACGTGGATTGCGAAGCAAAACGCGTCGACGAAAGAAAGACAACCGCCGAGGACATCGACAAGAGAAAACAAAGACTCGATAAAGCAGGAATTTGAAATTACAAAGGATAGAAATGCGCTCCCTGTGTGAGCGACTTTTGCTGATGGAAGAGGTATGGTGATTTTAGTGGTTCACCATGGACCAAAATTGGTGCGCGGTGCGGCATATTCTGATGCGCTGTGCGGCTTTTGTTGATTCTGGTGCGCGGTGCGGCATATTCTGATGCGCTGTGCGGCTTTTGTTGATTCTGGTGCGCGGTGCGGCTTATTCTGATGCGCTGTGCGGATTTTGTTGATTCTGGTGTGCGGTGCGGCATATTCTGATGCGCTGTGCGGCTTTTGTTGATTCTGGTGCGCGGTGCGGCATATTCTGATGCATTGTGTGGCACTTGTTGAATCTGGTGCGCGGTGCGGCATATTCTGATGCGCTGTGCGGCACTTGTTGATTCTGGTACTCTGTGCGGTACCTGGTGCTCTGTGCGGCACCTGTTGATTCTGGTACTCTGTGCGGTACCTGGTGCTCTGTGCGGCACCTGTTGATTCTGGTACTCTGTGCGGCACCTGCTGATTCTGGTGCTCTGTGCGGCACCTGGCGCTCTGTACGGCACCTGTTATGTGTATGCTTTGCAGATATATGTGCTTGTGCAAGAAGATGCATGAAGAGAGAAATTGTGCTCGTGGTGTGATATGATCTTGAAAGCACCTTTGTAATGAGAGAGAAGTAAGAATGTAGAAAGTGATCTTGTGTGCGGTGTGATTTTGAGGAAAGCATTGGATGTATTCATAGCTTCACTTACCATTGCCGCTTGAGTGGAGATGGATTCTTGATGTCCGCGGAGGATGCTTTGATGGAGAATGTCCATTCTTTAGATGTTGATGAGAGAATGCCCTTGATGTTGGGTTGGCGAGATGGTACTCTGAATGATGGGTTGGTCGTGCCAAAGGCTGCCTACGTATCCCTTTAAGAGAATCAGACCAGCGTAGTTCAAGGATGATGGAGAACGCTGGAGGAGAGGATAGGAGCAAAGCAAAGTAAAGCACATAATTTTGCACATAGAAGGAGAAAAAGAAAGAAAAATTCTTTTTTTTTTTTTTTTTTTTTTAGTTCGTGGGTGAACCATTTTAGCCATTGTGTGTTTGTAAAGCCAACCCAAGATCAAGTCATGCTCAGTCGAAGTCCGGATTGCCTCGCTTGAATTCTGTTGTCGCTGGTGTGCCCAACGAAGATTGATGTCTAGCCCCAAGAGATTTGTCGATTATGGGGCTTCAAAAGGCTTTTGATGCCGAGATGAGGGGTTGCTGATTGTAAAGCCCCTAGAATGCCTTTGATGCCAAATTTTGAGGGACTTGCATAGCTCCAAGATAAATCAGCTTTTGGCCCATTCGAGTAAATCGCTCTTTGTTGTTGTAGTGAGCAAGCCCCAAGAGGAGGTCGTTGATGCCAAGCTTCGAGAGATTTCAAAGCCCCAAGTGTCGTGGTCTTGTAGATGGCGGGATGTGAAGACCTTTCATTGTAAAGCCCCAAATTATCTCGTGATTGGCTCGGCATTGAGTGCGGATGTACCGTTTGGTAGAATTCTTGATAGAGATCTCCTTCTTGCTCTTACTGGGGAGATGAATGGCCTCATTGTGGTCGATACCCAAATGGCTGAGGGCTTATATCAAAAGATGCAGTAATGTCTTGCGGTGCCGTCGAGGTCGCGGAGGATAAGGTCTTGGCGTGATAAAGTCTCAAATGAGTATGCTTGCTTGACTCTTCTTGAGTTGAACTAATGACGGATCTTCGGATGCAACTAGTGCTGTGGCCCAACTTTATCTGAGCTGCACCTTGTGCTTTTGATCTTGGAGAAGGGGGTGCTGAATTGCAGAAACATTGGGATTGGTCGTGGCATTTCCCGCTATAACCCTGTTTTGATTAGAGTTTAGCATATTGAATCTCTTTCCTTTTCTCTAAGACTTCCTTCAAAATCTCGCTGTGAGTTCTTAACAAAAATCATCAACTTCATTCATAACATCGGAGTCTTCATTTAAAACCAAGAGGCCTTTGACTTGAAGTGTTGAGAGACCCTTGAAGCTTGATCCCTTTCATGGAGCCATAAGACTATTCCACATTGCACTTGCTCGAGTATTGTTGCCCAAAAGATTGTCGGTCACGGTCGGTCGCGAAGCCCCAATATTGCCCTTTGCTCAGATTACTGTAATGCCGTAGCCCAAAATATTCTAGATTGCGAAGCCCTTGGAGACCTTTGGTGCCGAATTGAGGAAGCTTCCAATGTTGCACATGACTTGGCTGGGGATACTGCTGGGGAGTTAATTGCTCTTTGCCGAGGGAGCCTTTAAGACTTGACCATAGCCCCTAGAGTGCCATCATTGATTGCGAGAAAGGTCCACCCTTGATTGGGGAAACGAGCACGGGCACACATGACAAGAGGGCTTTTTGACATCCCTTTTGAGGAACTTTGAGGATAGTCTCACACATCTTTCTTGAGCACAGCCCCTAGGGCGTATTGATTTCCAAATGAAGCAAAAGAATCCCTTGCTCTTGAGTCACATAGCCCCTAGGGCGTCACCATTTGTTGAGCAAAGCAAGAGTGACTCGTCCTCGTGTGAGGGAATAAACATGAGAGGATATGGCAAGAGCTACTCCATTTCTCGGGAGCCTTTCGGCGTACTTTAGAAGCACATACTTGAAGAAGCTTTGAAAACTGGGACACATGTTGTTGCTATTTGTTACCCAAGCCAATTGACTAGCTAGGGATTATTTGTGCAACCTCGTGCCCTTTTATGATGGGCTTGTTCTCGGATGGATCTTGGTTACCACGGGCCTTCTTTTCATGAACCCAAAAATGCACACTGCTAGAGAATGATGCCGATATCCCAAGACAACCTTTGATGGTGCTATATCTTGTCGAGCCTTTTGCAATCCCAAAGTTGACTCGGTGGGGAATTGACTTGCTGAGGAGATTCAATGTAGAACTTGTCTTCTTTAGAGGCCGGGGATCTCCATTTCTCTTTCCCTTCTCTCTCTCACTCTCTCATATTTTTTTATGATGCACCCTGTTTTTTGCCTAGACCGCCTTTTCGGGTTTTCAATCTAGCGGGCATCTCTTTTGCGTCTTCATCATTATTATTTTTTTTGACTCAATTGACGAGGAAGTGTGCATTGACTCTAGCTGAGGAGATAAGACATTTGATTTTGCGGTGGAGACCTTTTGTCACTAATGATGAGTGACATTGACATGACTAGGGAAGTGTCCCTAGTATTGACATTGTATATATTTGTTGAATGACTCACGAAGGCAAGTAAGTCATTAAGAGAGAAGAGAAGGAAAGCCCCAATTTGATTGCAAGAAATTGGGAGTATGCAGAAAGAATAGAAGCCCTAGACTCGACAAGGAACGAAAGGTGATTCCAAATCTAGGAAAGTTGTTCAATCTTGAGGTGATTAATTCATTGGAAAATGAATCGTACAAAGATGTCTTGACAAGTTCGAGATGAAGGCCAATCACCATAACGCGCTAGGGCTAAACATATCTTCTTTCTTGCATGAGACCGGACCCGCAGGTTGCCTACGTTCCTCCAGTGTAGAGGCTCAGGTCACCGTAGTTCTTGTGGATTCTTCATTCTTCGTGATGAATTGTTGCTTCGTCCTTCGTTGGTGGATGATGATGATGATCTTGATGTGAACTTCTTTGATTGAGGGGGATTTTTTTTTTTTTTTTTTTTTTGTGTGTGCTCTAACTTTTGCCTAGGTTGATTTGATGGTTTCAACCTAGCGAGCTCTTTTTTTTTTTTTTTTTTTTTTTTTTTTTAATCCCCCTTTGAAAACTTTGCTTGACTTCTTCATGATTGTTGCTCCACCTTGTTTGTCTTGGCTTCGTCGTTGATGTTGGCGTCGATGTTTAGCCCCTAGGCGTTCAAGTGATGGCCTTGTTCTAAAACTTGTTTTAGACATTTTCATCATTTTGCCAAGAATTAGATCGAACAACTTGGAAGAGTGTATAAGGACAAGAACGACTTTTATTTGATAAGAAGACTCGACACTTAACATGGGACGAGAGAAAACATTAATGCACACAAAAGAGGACTTTTGACTCTCTTTTTTTTTTTTTTTTTTTATTCCTACTACTAGGTAGAGAAAGAGAAACGGAGATTGTTGTCGTCGTCCTCTTGTTGAAGCCCCATTTCAAAACCAAGCCACTTCTTTGATGAGTTGCTCTTCACCCACGGTAAATTCGCTGTTGTCGATGAAATCTTGGATGATGTTTCGGAGAAGGAAGCACCCTTTGGTAGTGTGGCCACTATGCTTGTGGTAGCCGCACCATTCACCATGAGCATGATTTTTCAGTATCGCCTTCGGCTTGTACCCCTCCAAAGGTTTGATCTTCCCTCTTGCCACCAAAATTTGAAATGCCTCGGCTTGGGTTACTCCTTGGAGAGGAGTGAAAACTCGGTTGTTGGTGGTACCTTTGTAGCTTTTGAGGGTCGGGCCACTTGAGCATGCTTTATCATTGAACTTTGCTTTGCTGTCGGTGAGCTCTTGCAAATGGGCTTTGAGTTCGGAAACCTCTTCCTTGTGAATTCTTCTTTCATAATCAAGACGGGCCTTGAGTTCGGAAACCTATTCTTTGTGAATCCTCTTGTCGATATCGAAACGGGCTTGCCACAAATTGTCTTTACAGCGGGCATCCTCGACAATCCTATCCATTTGTTCCCCCATTGATTTCATTACGTTGAGTAACCCTTCGTTGGACACGAAATCATTTCCACCGTTGTTGTTGTTGCCGTTGGAAGCCATTGGACCTATTGGAAGAGCACGGTTGATCTTAGATTGGCCCCACAAACACCTTTTGGATAAAATGAATTAACCCACAAACAAAGAAAAAGACTCAACCACATAAGGAAAAACGACTCTTTTTTTTTTTATTTACAAAGTCGGAAGGACGTGGTCCTTTTTGGGGTTTCTAGAAAAAATAGTGGAATCGTCACACTAGTATATAGACCTTCCCGCGGTCCCATATACTCATCGGATTCCACCACGCTTGTGAGCCCTACATGTGTCGGGATTAAACTAAATTAATGTAGTAAATCATACATGCGGGGACGGATTTTTATTTCGTCCAAAATAGCCATTTTGGGGACGGAGTTTTATTTCGTCCATTGCAACAAATTGGCATGTATGATTTGAAGACATTAGTTTAGGGAAATCTCGGCACATGGAAACCGACTTGAGTCACGGAGTGTTAGACCCTAGACTAGAATTGTGTGGCTTGTGCTCGGCTTGAATATGAGGCTCAAAGGTCACCCCCGGCATGTAGTCATGAACTACGCCACGGGCTAAGGTTTACCGCTTCGAAAGAGCCAAGGTCGAGTGGAGCTTGAAACTTTCTAGGACGGGCCTCGACGGGTTTGGGGTTGGACTTGTGCGACTCGATAGTGAGCAGTTGATAAGAATATGTGCATGTAGTGTGAGGTCTAACATGTGACAAAACATTTTTTTTTTTTTCAAAAGAAATAAATAAAAAAACAAATAAGCACATAATTACAACGTTCGAATCACCCGTGTGACCGATAAAAATAATCAGAAAGTAAAAGAAATTGTATGCAGGCCCGTGCCCACACACTGTCATTCTGTTCTGTTTCTGTGCACTGTTCTGTTGCGGGAATGCGCCCAGAAGCGCGCGCATTGGGTTGCCTATGCGGAAGGCGCGCGCGTGAGAGGAAGCAGGGCAGAGGCGCCCGCTTCTGGGTGAGAACCTGCAAATCAGTGGGTTCAAGGGATTGCCTTGACCCTTAATTAAGAAAACTTTCCCCTGCAGTAATTGGTACAATTATTCCCAAAAAGGTTACACATTTATGTAATGTAAACCCACCAATAACAACTTGCCCAAAAGCTCAACCCTCGCGACGTCCTCCTCGTGATCAGCGAGTCTAATCCTTTCCTCCTGGGGGGTTAAGGAAAAACAAAGATAAAAGAAAGGGGGTGAGATAAATCTCAATAAGTCACTAATGCAACTACATGACATGCTATGATGCAATAAGCAGTAAACAATAACAAATATCACTTAGCACATAGCATTTATCAATTAACAGATAGCAGTGGAAATAAACAATTAACAAAGGATATTAGCCAAGGTTTCCCAACTGATATAACCAAATAAAGGTCGCTGCGCAGCTTCAATAATCAACAATCAACATCTTCATAGTAGCATGAAAGCTTGAAGAGAAAACCCCCGGTACCGGAACCAATAACAAAGTAACGTGCCACAAAGGGCGGGAGCCATGCCACAAAGTCATGCTCCAAAACGTGTAGCTAGAATACTCACAAAAGGAGCTAGCTCATCCCATCCAAGGCCAATCTGGATGAGGAAACAAGGACCAATGGGCGATGCTATACTGGACTTGGCTTGTGCCATTATAGTATTATCCATTGCCTGACTCGATACACAAATAACCAGCTGGACTTTCAAATAAATGCTAAGTAATAAATACTAGCTTAAATAAACAACTAATGATTCCAAAGTAGGGAACCATTCCAAATAAATTACCACAAAGGTAAACCGATCCAAACCACACATCAAAGATGGCCAACATTCTCAAAATGATACTTAATCAAATTCCGTAACATATTTATTCATAAAAGAACCAATTCCAATTAATAAAGTGTTCCACGATGTTAACTTAAGTTAACTTGAGTAAATAAACTTAAACTAGGAAGCCACTTAGTCCTAAACAAGCAAAAGGCAAAATTCCAGACCAGGCATGCGGGCGGACGTGCGGGCAGGGGCAGGCGGGCGCTTATTTGCCCAGAAGGTCTGGCCGCAGGAAAAGGCAAGGTGGGCGGGCGCCTGGTCCAACCCGGGCGGGCGCTCGGTCTGATTCTTGGCCGGGAAACAGAGCTGGGTTTCGCCATTTTCGAACCAAAACCAAATTTCTCACAATTCAACACTCCCAACTTGATCCCCAAAGTCCCCAACCAACATCTAACTTAAAGGGGACCTAAATAACACCATTTATCAACCAAAACTAAGATTGAAATCCCACATTTATAGCAATCACCATTTTTAACCAAAAACCAAAATAAATTCCAAATAAATCCCAAACTCAATCAAACATCAAATATAACAACTAAAGCATTATATAAACATGAAATGAACATTTTAGCATAAAAATGGGGGAAAAGCAACTTACTTGAACTTTCTCAAAGATGACGGAATTCAAATATTTTTAGCTTCCTACGATCCTATCGACGATCTAAACACATTTCATAAAATAAGCAATAAGAAAAGATGAGAGGAAGAAGGTGAAAATGAAGAGAGAAGGGAGAGAAGAACTTACCCAAGAATGCCAAGGAGAGAGAGAGAGAGTTGCTGGGAATGGGAGTAGGGTGATGGAGAGGTGAGGGAGAAGGGAGGGAGTAGGGAGAATTATTTTGAAAAACTTACACTTAGACCCCTCCTCTACTAACCACACAACTCTAATACTTCCTACTAACAACTAAGACCACATAATAATACACTAGCACAAATGGCCCAAATAAAATGCTAGACATGATTTATTATAACACATAAAATGCACACATAATTATTAATTAAATAATAATTTAAACAATTAAATAAGAAATAAATAAATAATTAGATATTTATTATTAGAAAATAGAGGCGGGTTTTCGGGTCGTGACATTCACTCCCCCTTAAAGAAAATTCGACCTGAATTTTAACGAGACTTACCCGAATTGAAAAGCCACGGATATTTCTTCTCTATCTCATCTCGAAGCTCCCACGTCGATTCCTCAACATTATGATTCTTCCAAAGAATTCTAACCAATGGAATGCTCTTGTTCCTCAACTCTTGGACTTTAGTATCTAAAATCCGAACCGGTCGTTCCTCGTAAGTCATGTCGGGCTCTATATCCTCCGGTACCCTCGGTAACACGTGAGATGGATCATGCACATACTTCCGAAGCATAGAAACATGAAAAACATTATGTAACCGGTCCAAAGATGATGGTAACGCAAGACGGTACGCAAGAAGTCCCACCTTTCCCAGAATCTCAAACGGACCTATAAACCTCGGAGCCAATTTGCCTTTCTTCCCGAACCTTCGAATACCCACTTTCGGAGATACTTTCAAGAACACAAAATCACCGGTCTGAAAACTAAGATCTCGCCTTCGGTTATCTGCATAGCTCTTCTGTCGACTCTGGGCTGTTTTCAATCGATCCCGGATAACACTAACTTTCTCAACCGAATCCTGAACTAAATCAATACCCACTGTCTTCGCTTCACCGACCTCATCCCAATAGATAGGTGATCTACATTTTCTCCCATATAAGGCCTCATAAGGTGCTATCTCGATACTACCCTGATAACTGTTGTTATAAGAGAATTCAACTAATGGTAAATGTCTATCCCATGAATCAGAAAAGTCTATCGAACAAGCTCGGAACATATCCTCCAAAATCTGAATGGTCCTTTCGGATTGATCGTCGGTCTGAGGGTGAAAAGCTGTGCTGAATCGCAAATCTGTACCCAAAGCTTCCTGAAACGCCTTCCAGAATCTAGAAGTAAACCTCGGGTCTCGATCTGACACAATGCTAACCGGAACCCCATGCAATCTCACAATCTCATTAATATAAAGGGTCGCAAGTTTCTCCATCGAGTATCTGATATCAATCGGTAAGAAATGTGCACTCTTGGTCAGTCTATCCACGATTACCCAAACACTGTCATACTTCCTACGGGTACGAGGTAGTCCTGTAACGAAATCCATAGTCACATGCTCCAATTTCCACTCCGGAATTTCTAATGGCTGAAGTAGTCCTGCGGGTCTCTGATGCTCGGCTTTGACCTGCTGACAAGTTAAACATTTCGAAACATACTCGGCTATTTCCCTCTTCATATTGTTCCACCAAAAGTGTTGTTTCAAATTTTGATACATCTTCGTACTACCCGGATGAATAGTATATCTCGATTTGTGACCCTCATCTAAAACTTGCCTCTTTATTCCACCAACATCGGGTACGCACAAGCGACCACAGAAAGTCAACACCCCATTCGAACTCATAGAAAAATCCTCGAAGTTCTTTTCCTTCATTTCACCCATTACTTTCACTAACTCGGGATCTTCTTTTTGAGCTTCTTTTATCCTCTGAATTAGGGTCGGAGATACCCTGATATTCGCAAATATAGCCCCATGTCTCGATTCACGAGGACACCAATCTCGAACATCCTCAAGCATTTTCTACTCTCGAACCATCATCGAGGCCACATATGTCGCGACCCCGAGCTCCGCGGGCCCGATATCGCGAGCTGGACGTCGACTTAAACAATAAACTCTAAAATAATGGAGATAAAAATTCCCTTTTTCCCAAAAGAGGATAACACAAAGTTTTGGAAAACAATTTAACAACGACAATGTACTAGTGTAAGACCCATAAGCTCACACTACAAAATAATAAAATATACAAATCTTAGTGACGTCAAAGTGTGGTAAAACTATCCCCAAAAGGTTATACATTTAAATAATGTAAACCGATCCATAACAACCTGCCCCAAAATCTCAATCCTCTCGACGTCCTCCTCGATCCGCGAATCCTAATCCTTTTCCTCCTGGGGGGGGGGTTAAGGAAAAACAAAGATGGAAATAAACGGGGTGAGATAAAATCTCAGTAAGTTACTAATGCAACTACATGACATGCTATAATGCAATAAGCAATAAACAATGATAAATAACACATAGCATGTAACAAATAACAGTCAACAGATAGCAGCGGAAAGTAAACACACAACAAAGGATAGTAGCCAAGGTTTCCCAACTGATAGAACCAATTACAGGATCGCTGCGCAGCTTCAACAATCAACCAATCCATATCTTCACAGTAGCATAAAATCCGAAGAGAAAACCCAGGTCAGAAGCGACCAATCAACCCATCAATCAAACAAGCCATCTTCATAGTAGCATAAAAGCTGAAGAGAAACCCGGTACCGGAACCAATAACAATGTAAAGTGCCACAAGGGGCGGGAGTCATGCCACAAAGTCATGCTCCGAAACGATTAGCTAGAATACCCGCAACGGAGCTAGCTCATCCCAACTAAGGCCAATCTGGATAAGGACAGAAGGACCAATGGGCGATGCTATACTGGACTTGGCTCGTGCCATTATAGCATTTTCCATTGCCTGACTCGATACACAATTTAACCAGCTGGACTTTCAATAATGCTAAGTAATGAATACTAGCTTTATAAACATCAAAAGGGTTCCAAAGTAGGGAACCGTAACACAAATCACCATAAAGATACAACGATTACTCATTAAGAGTTTAACAACATTAATAGCAAGAAGTTCCACATAAAAGAGTTCAATAACAGAAATGGAATTGCTCATGAAAGCCCAACAATACAAATCATTAAAACGCAATGATTCTAGGACAAGGATCCATATCTAACGCATCCTAACATGATACACGCGAGTTACCCATAGAGAGTACTACCCAAATGGTCATTCCCCAAATAGCACAATGACTATCATTAAAACTATCCCAAACGTCCACTCATTATGAAAGTGTTCCCACATTTTCCAATAATCCATAACTAAATTCCATAACCCATTTATTCACAAAGGAACCAAGGCGAAACCACGCAAACCGATATTCCCAACTTGATTACTATGGACCGATTCTAAACACTTTGTCATAAGACACTAAATGAAGTCTCAACACAATCTAAACCTGAAACTCACCTAAATAAACCACCTCATCTCGAAGTACGCTAAAAGATCTTTAAAATGATAGTTTATACACCTAAAATGGAGTCCGGATGAGGGAGATATGGCTCTCGAAAGATTGGACAAAAAGGGAAATAAATTTCACACCAGGGGAGAGGGTGCGCGCGCCTCCTATGGTAGGGTGCGCGCGCCTCCTAAGATCAGAAGGAAAATCAAGATTGGAGGAGGGGAGGGTGCGCGCGCCTCCTATGGGAGGGTGCGCGCGCCTCCTAGAAATAGAAGGTCTTGTTCAAGAAGGGCATAAGGGTGCGCGCGCCTCCTATGGGAGGGTGCGCGCGCCTCCTTGCCCGGAAGGGCAAATTCCGGCCAAAAAATCTGGGTTTCTACCATTAACAACCCCAAATCCAAAACCAACCCGATCTTCACCATTTCTAACACTACCAAAATGTGAACTAAGTTACCTACACCATTTTGAACCAAAAGGACTCCAACAACATCATCTAAGGAACCTCAATCAAGGGTGATTCAAATACCCAAAATTTCACAAAATGAACAAAAATGTAAATCATCACAAAATCAACCAAAGAAGCAATAAATGGAAATCATAGTATCATCTAAGCATAGGATGAACATTTTTAGCATCAATGGGGGGGGGGAAGTAACTTACCCTGATTTTCTCAAAGATGATGGATTTCAAATATTTTTGGCCTCCTACGATCCTATCGACGATCTAAACAAGATTCATGTTATGAGAAATGAGAGATTATGAGAGGAAGATGAAGAAAATGAAGAGAGAAGGTAGAGAAGAAAACTTACCCAATTTCCATGGAAAGAGAGAGAGATATGCTGGGAGAGAGAGAGAAAGAGTGAGGGAGGTGAGGGAGGAGAGTAGGGAGGGAATAGGGAGAAATGATTTCAAAATGTTACACTTAGGCCCATCCCCCTAATACTACCCTTTCAAATAAACTCACCACTAACAAATAAGACTCAACACTTCTACACTAGCACAAATGACCCAAATAAAATGCTAGGCATAATTATTATGAAACATAAAATGCACACATAAATATTTAAATAAATAATAATTGAAATAAATAAATAAGCAAATAAATAAATAATAATTATTTATTACCAATAAAATAGAGCCTAGTTTTCGGGTCGTGACATTCACTTCCCCTTAAAGAAAATTCGACCCGAATTTTAACGAGAGTTACCTGAATGATCAAGTAGCCATTAATACGATAGTTCCGTCATTTCCCAAATTCTTCAATCATCCATTCTAAACTACCACATAGTAACCCTAAATAATGTTCACAATACCACGACCTCTCGCACATAACTTCCTTCAATCATAACCTTCACTACTAATTAGAATCTATAATCAAAATTGGAGAATCCCAATTGCTCCCAAACATAACTCTCAAGATATCCCAAGCTCACCTTATTCATAACCTTAATTACACTGCAAAGGTGTTTCCTTTTGTAAATCGCATACTTAGTAGTATTCCCCAGAAATTCAAAACATCACCATCCCGAGCCTAATTAGCCTTTAAAATATAAAAGGCTAAAGAAATTTCTATTTCCACAATATTCATCGAAATGGCTATATCTCTATGGATTACCATTATAGTGACTTCACTTTGAGTTAACACCTTAAATTAATAGTACCATACAAACCCCAAAATTTCTCGTACAAAGTGTCCACTTAAATCTATGTTATACTCTCATCCCTTCATTAATCCGGTCTTGAAGCCTAAACAATTCAATATACTCAATAGTCCGCAAAACGATCCAAATTTCATCTTCAAAAGATTTTCTCTAACTCCCATTTAAGTTATAATCCGTGCTCATATACCCAAAGGAAATCAACGAACCATAAATTCAATAGCTAACCCCAGTTAGTCTCTCACGCATACATTTATTAACTTAATGATACTTAAGCTCAATGGTACTACCAAAATCATAAACCAATTAGCTAGCCTCATTCCAATAGATCCATTACCAAATCACAATATTCTTTAATTATGCCCAAATATTGATACTCAACTTTCTTCACATACCCTTGGTCCAAATCGCGAAACGCCACCAAGGAGAGATTTAGGACCATAGAACCACTATCTAACCAAAATTCAAAATGCCTTTAACATAGATCGAGAAATTGTTACTCTCCCAAAATGTACTTATTAGTCCTTTCTAACTTAACACGCTTACCACCGTTATCGATTATAAATTCCACCATACACTCATTACCCATAACAATTCACGCATCCCTCCATACTAATCAATCCCGATGTACTCACGGAGATGTACTAAAAGTAAACAAAATCTCTTAACAAGAAACCCTCGGTCGAATCCTCAACTTTTACAACTCAACCGTTACAATATAGATATTGATCTAATTATCAGTACTACAACCTTGTAACACAACCATGCAATTTAACCCCCAAGCTTCTCCTCAAACACTAGGTACTATTCGGAAGAAAATGAAAATCTTACGAATGATAAATACACCCAACAAATTGTCCGAAACTAAATACTCGGATTTCAATTAAGAAAAGATAGGTATAACTCTACCCAAAGGAACGGTCTCAAACAGTTTTAAGAAATTAGGAATGGAGAATATAATAATCCTCCTACAACAATAGACTAAAGCAATAGTAACATCAAAATCTTGTAATAGCAACATGGCTAATTTAGCAGGTGAGACATAACCATACTTAAGCACATCATAAGCACATAAGACTTCATCAGATACCCTAAACTCCTCCATAGGAGTAGACACCTACTACACATAAGTCAAAGACTCAGAAGAAATAAATGCAACTAAATGCACAAAAACACATAAATGCGATGATCCTAAAATGCACGCGCTCGCTCTCACGACGCAAAATAATACCTCCTGAAATTATCCGTTACCTGGTGAGTGCTGATTGATCGCAATTACTCTACCCTATACCTTAGGGTTCCCCAAAGCATCTCTCTTCTGACCCGGTGAAGTACTGGTTCCTGTTCCTGATGATTGAACCTTAAACCTCGGACAATCTTTTATGAAGTGACCCAGTTGACCACAATTGATACATTTTCCCTGCTTCTTCCAACACTTATCCTCCAATTGGCCTTCCCTCTGACAGTAAGTGCAAAGCCACCTACCTTGTTTCCCCGGAGTAGTACCCGGATTCCCTAGCGCGGTTTTTTCCTTAAACTGAGATGGAGCTCCCAAATTACCTCGGTTATCTGAACGGTGTTGTGGTTGAGATTTAGCATGGCTTACTTGTTTACCCGTATTTGCTACCTCGATCTTCCTCTTATGCTCCCCAATATCTTGTTCGATCAAGTATGCCAGGTCTACCGCATCCTGGAAGGTCACAATCCTCTGGGCTATGAGCTGAGTACGGATAGAAGTCTTCAAACCCCGGATGAATCTCATAGCTTTCTGTTCTTCGGTCCTCACAAGATAGTCACAATACCGGGCTAATTCTGTGAACTTAGCCGAGTACTGAGCTATAGACAACGAACCTTGCTCCAAGTTGAGAAGCTCGATCTCTTTTCGGTTTTGATCTACTACCGGAATGAAATGCTCTTTGAACTTCCGCACAAACAATTCCCACGCATACACTGTATGGGTATCATCCCAACTCGCTTAACTCCTTTCCACCAATGCTCGGCGGCCCCAACCAATTTATAAGCCGCAAACCGGACCCTATCCTCGTCCGTGCACCCAAACACATCATAAATTTTCTCCATAGACTCAACCCATAGTTCGGCCTTTTTCACATCGGGCTCACCATCGAACTCTGCCGGTTTCAGTTTCAAGAATTGCTCCAAACCATATCGGGGTGGTGGTGCTTGCTCTACTCTCGGTCCTTGGTCATGAATTGCCTTCATGGCCGCCTCAAACATGCCTTGGAACATAGCACGGTTCTCTTCCTGAAGATCATTCTGATTCTGATCCCCACTAGAACCTTCACCTGTTCTTCTTCTAGCCATTGAGAACAATTACCTGCATAAAACATCAACCGTCACTCACTCCGAACACAACTACCCTCCTAGGTCATACTAGTCCACCTAGACTTATACTTAGAGCTAAACCATAGCTCTGATACCAACTGTCGCGACCCCGACCCCGCGGGCCCGGAGCACGCGAGCTGGACGTCGACTTAAACAATAACTCTAAAATAATGAAGATAAAAATTTCCTTTTATACCAAAAGATGATAACACAAAGTTTTGAAATCCAACTTGAACCACAAAATACAAACTAGTGTAAGCTCCATAAACTTACACCCAAAAATAATAAAATATACAAATTCTAATGACGTCAAGTTTGGTACAACTATTCCCAAAAAGGTTACACATTTATGTAATGTAAACCCACCAATAACAACTTGCCCAAAAGCTCAACCCTCGCGACGTCCTCCTCGTGATCAGCGAGTCTAATCCTTTCCTCCTGGGGGGGGGGGTTAAGGAAAAACAAAGATAAAAGAAAGGGGGTGAGATAAATCTCAATAAGTCACTAATGCAACTACATGACATGCTATGATGCAATAAGCAGTAAACAATAACAAATATCACTTAGCACATAGCATTTATCAATTAACAGATAACAGTGGAAATAAACAATTAACAAATGATATTAGCCAAGGTTTCCCAACTGATATAACCAAATAAAGGTCGCTGCGCAGCTTCAATAATCAACAATCAACATCTTCATAGTAGCATGAAAGCTTGAAGAGAAAACCCCCGGTACCGGAACCAATAACAAAGTAACGTGCCACAAAAGGCAGGAGCCATGCCACAAAGTCATGCTCCAAAACGTGTAGCTAGAATACTCACAAAAGGAGCTAGCTCATCCCATCCAAGGACAATCTGGATGAGGAAACAAGGACCAATGGGCGATGCTATACTGGACTTGGCTTGTACCATTATAGTATTATCCATTGCCTGACTCGATACACAAATAACCAGCTGGACTTTCAAATAAATGCTAAGTAATAAATACTAGCTTAAATAAACAACTAATGATTCCAAAGTAGGGAACCATTCCAAATAAATTACCACAAAGGTAAACCGATCCAAACCACACATCAAAGATGGCCCACATTCTCAAAATGATACTTAATCAAATTTCGTAACATATTTATTCATAAAAGAACCAATTCCAATTAATAAAGTGTTCCACGATGTTAACTTAAGTTAACTTGAGTAAATAAACTTAAACTAGGAAGCCACTTAGTCCTAAACAAGCAAAAGGCAAAATTCCAGACCAGGCAGGCGGGCGCGCGGGCAGGGGCAGGCGGGCGCTTATTTGCCCAGAAGGTCTGGCCGCAGGAAAAGGCAAGGCGGGCGGGCGCCTGGTCCAACCCGGGTGGGCGCTCGGTCTGATTCTTGGCCGGGAAACAGAGCTGGGTTTCGCCATTTTCGAACCAAAACCAAATTTCTCACAATTCAACACTCCCAACTTGATCCCCAAAGTACCCAAACAACATCTAACTTAAAGGGGACCTAAATAACACCATTTATCAACCTAAACTAAGATTGAAATCCCACATTTATAGCAATCACCATTTTTAACCAAAAACCAAAATAAATTCCAAATAAATCCCAAACTCAATCAAACATCAAATATAATAACTAAAGCATTATATAAACATGAAATGAACATTTTAGCATAAAAATGGGGGAAAAGCAACTTACTTGAACTTTCTCAAAGATGACGGAATTCAAATATTTTTAGCTTTCTACAATCCTATCGACGATCTAAACACATTTCATAAAATGAGCAATAAGAAAAGATGAGAGGAAGAAGGTGAAAATGAAGAGAGAAGGGAGAGAAGAACTTACCCAAGAATGCCAAGGAGAGAGAGAGAGAGTTGCTGGGAATGGGAGTAGGGTAATGGAGAGGTGAGGGAGAAGGGAGGGAGTAGGGAGAATTATTTTGAAAAACTTACACTTAGACCCCTCCTCTACTAACCACACAACTCTAATACTTGCTACTAACAACTAAGACCACATAATACTACACTAGCACAAATGGCCCAAATAACATGCTAGACATGATTTATTATAACACATAAAATGCACACATAATTATTAATTAAATAATAATTTAAACAATTAAATAAGAAATAAATATATAATTAGATATTTATTATTAGAAAATAGAGGCGGGTTTTCGGGTTGTGACAAGTGTCACACGGACTAGTAGTAGTGTGCGGACAACAACTAGTTATTTTTAGAGAGAAAATAGAGAGTTTTGTTGTTTTTACATGTATGCAATGCAAGACAGTTAAGAAAGTACAATAGAAAACAGTTAAGATGTTAACGCACTAAATTACTAGGGAAGCAGATATTTACAAGAGATAAAGTACAGCGGGGGAAAGAGAAAGGATATACAATCATGCTATTAACGAAAGTTTGACCCTCTATGTTTGAAAAGCTCAAAGCTAGTTCCCCAGCAGATTCGCCACTGTGAATACCCCTTTTCGAATGCGGGCGACGCACGGGATGTCTTTTATTATTTATCTTATTTTATCTTTTCATTGGGATTAGGATATTCAAATTGGCATTTAATTTATTATGAGTTGCCACTTTGTTTTATCGATCTAAAACATTGAGAAAAACTAACAGATAAGGTTCGGGGGTTAAGTTACGAAAAGGGAAGAATATCAAGTGATCACTCCTATTTCCCGATAGATCGGACTTTCTATCATGATAATTGTTTTAGTAGTGTGTTAGTGATTTCGACCGGATCCGAAGATTGCCTACGTTCCTCTCATATGAGAAGCTCAGGTCGACATAGTTCGCACATAATCGGAATAGAGAGAAGAAGTGGGATCATGCATATGATGGGGAGGAGAAAAAATCATACAAGATGATCACATCCTAGAATAATGATTATACCATTGATAGGATCAATGTGTAGTCATCACATTCATTATAGGAGAGTTAATGATCATGGGAATATTTACCTAAAGTTTAGGGTTTAGTAGTTCCTAGATCTTGGAGATCATCATCGGCTATGTATATATATAGGGATTATAATTATAGATCTAGCAGGTTAAATCTAACATAGTAATAAAAACATCATGAACATGTATGAAATAATACATAAACATGAAGATCGCCACCCAAAATATAGCGAATAGTATGAATTATAAAAAGAACATGAAGAACACAATATGAATCACAGGAATATGGATGCATAAACATAATGAAAACATGCATAAATCATATCTACACTAGTAAAACATAGAAAACCTCACCAATCTTGACAAGAACGAAGCCAAATCTTGGATGTGGATTCGCCGGACCTTCAGGATTGCTAGAAAGCCTTGGAGAGAGAGTTCTGCCGTCAGTTTAGACTCTAGAAATCGGGGGAGAGAATTGTATATCCAAGTTATGAATTGAGGTCACCTATTTATAGGATGTTTGGGATGGAAAGACTGGCCGCCCTGCTAGGGAATATGTGGCTGCCCGGCCAACCGTGGGGGTTGGCGTGGTTCCCAAGGTTGCGATCAGACTGGACTCTGGAGAACTCCTAGATAATGTCTATCTTTATGGCTAATCCAATCAGGTCGTCAATATTTTCTTATCTGGGCTTTTTGGGAAATTCCAGATAAGTCTTGCGCAGCTTGTAAATACATGTGAGGTCCCTGTGAGTTCTGGAATGCCTAACAACTCATATTCAGGCCGGGTACTAACACCAAAGCATTTCATGAACTTAAGAGAGGTGAGTAATCATGATATGTTTCTAGATCTTAAAGTGATCTTCATCAAACATAGGAATAATTGCATGAGTATAAAAACGCACGCTATATAATTTTTGGCATAAAGTGTGGCATAGAAAAGTCACTAAGGCAGAAAGCAAACAAAGATGAATTCAATAATGCTATATAACCTATATGGATCAAACAATAAGTAGATATCAAACAAATTATGAACATCAATATAGAATGCAGAAAGTTAGAACACAATATTTGGAGAGGTTCAATCGTGAAAAAATATACATCCTCTACCAAGATGGTTAGTCATGGATTTTCTAACTATGATATATATATATATATATATATATATATATATATATATATATATATATTAGATTATATTGAGTTTTACAAAATTACAATGGACCAAAGCTCAAATCTATATCTATGCTTTAAAGAACAAACCCTATACTAAACTGGTGTATCTTTTGAAGTAAGATCGAAATGATCAAAGTTTCACGAGGTGTGTTTCTGTGTTAGAAAGTTTTGGCTCATTAGATCTATGAGATTGAGAGAATGAGAATTCTTGTGTTAAAAGGATTTAGGATCTGGGCTAGGTTGAAGATATAAAGGTATGAAGGTTGTTCTTGAGAATCAGGAAAATGAGCAGGAAATCTTCAAAACATCAAAGTTTCTCTATGGAATCAAATACTCAAGCAACTTGAATCATGGGTTTTATACACAAGGATCCAAAAACTAGCCATTGGAGGTCTGAGAAAGGATAATGTAATGTGTTATGCGCAGAAGGTGTTATGTGCAGAACTGTTAGTCTATTGCTTAGGAAACCTCAATTCCGCTTATAAGCCTTATCAAAGTTAGCTATTCTACTATAGGATCCTAAAGTCCATTAAAAAAATAGGTGATGGTATCAATCATGTTTAAACAAGTTTACGAGGGTTAAAAAATACGCATACCCAACAGATGACTAAAAACAAATCTGTATGAGCGGATTCGAAAGAAAATAATTCAATACTAATCTGGAGAGTGGTACTGATTCCTAACAAACTCTTGTTAATCCTAGTTCTCGTATCTAGTAAACTGAAAGTGATAGTACATTCGGTTGGGATCGATAAGCTGTTTTTAATGCATGTCATAAAGACTAATTTTGGGTAGAGACATTATTCAAACAAACTACCTTTATATTGTTTTATGCTTTGTATGTACCAAAGAAACTGATATAATAAATATAAGGCAGTTAAATAAATTTGAGGTATAATCAATTTTGATTTAAACTTTATTAAAGTAACAATTATTTCAAATCCATGTCATCCCCCTATAATCATTAAGTTTGTTAATTAAAATGCATAATTTAATGTCTATTATTGCTATTATGATATTTTAAAAAAAAAAGGTATTTGAAAATTGTAAATTGTTTATAATTTTAACCGCTTAATGAAAGTATTTTTTAGATTGAAGAATCAATCAACTTTTTATATAGGTAGGGTCTGTTATTTATATTGTTAAATATATGGAATAACAGACTATAGCATACTATAATTCAATTTTAATATTTTCATTTTAATATAAAAGAATTATATTACAAAAGATATTTTTAATTGGGAGAGAATATGTGTGTTGGTTTGTGAATATGTGAGATGAAAATCGGGGTTGTTTTATTTGTTGTTAAAACATTGAGAAAACTATTTATGAGAATAATAGGGTTCGGGGGTCAAATTACAATAGAAGAAGAATATCAAGTTATCACTCCTATTGCCCGACGAATCGGTCTTTCTATCATGATCAATGTGTGTGTGTGTGTTAGTGATTGAGACCGGATCCGAAGATTGCCTAAATTCTTCTCATCATGAGAAGCTCAGGTCGGTGTAGTTCATTGATGAATTAGAATGGGGAGAGATGAAGCGGGATCGTACATATAGAGGGCGAAGAATAGAGTTAGAAGTAGTTCCTAGATCATATGGGTTTGATGAAACCCTAAGATCATCATAGGCTATGGCATGTGCAAATAAATAGGGATTTACAATCCTAGATCTATCATATAATGTATGTATAAGACTTAGATCTAGCATCATAACAAGAACATCATGAATACATATGAATGAACACATAAACATGAAGATCGCTACCTTAGTTATAGCATTTATTATGGATCTAAACTAAAAACATGAAGAACGCATGAAGAACATATGAATATAGATGTATAGACGTAATGAAACATGCATAATATAAGTAATATATGACCTAGATCTAATGCGGGTTTCATGGAAACCCTAGGTCATCATCGGTCAAGAACACGAATGATGAACAAAACCCTAGATCTAGCAATATATGAATGAATATAATAGATCTAAACAGTTATGTAGTAAGAACGTGTTACCAAACCAATTAAAGAGGCTTCGAAGGTTGAATTTCACTCCTTTTGGTTGATGGTGGTGATGAATCTCTTTTATGATCCAAGCAAGATCAAAGAGAGGGTTTGAGAGGGTTTTAAGAGGGAGAGAGAGAGGCTGGGAAGAGATTCTGAGAGGGTTTTCCTGTGGGTTTGAGGTGTGATCAATAGGCTGAGAGGAGGGGCCTGTTTATAGGAAAATACCAGAACTTGGGGATGTGGCCGCACGGCCGAGTAGGAGCTGTACGGTGGTGATGAGGCCGTACGGTGGCGATTCTTGGATTACGCCCTTATCAAGATCTGATTGAATCCTTATCAGTTTGTTCACGGGATTTGTCCATTATCCTGATGGATTTCGACTTAAAAGCGATTTCGTCTATCAAGAACTCTGGATAACTATCGGATAAGTCCCTGTCAGGTTATAATTGCCTAGAAGGTCCTCGGAGGCTCCTAAACATCTAAGAATTCCTCTAACATTAGATCGGGTACTAACAGTAGCCCCTCAATGACGCTTCTTGCAAGGCATGGAGGGTCATCGATTAAAAGAAGGAACCAATCTGAAACATGAGTTCCAAATAGGGGCAGAGAAAAGGTAAGAAGGTGACCAGGTTGGTCAAGCGGCTGAATCTATGTTAGGCTACCTACGTATCTAAGTGGAATCAAGCCAACCGTAGTTCGAGCAAATGGGGGAGAAAGAAACGAGACATTGTCTTTCGTTGGGGATAGACAAACATTCGTAAGGCAATCAAGTCATGGACTTTACTGGGGAAAAAGAAAAAGAAATGAAACATCAGACTCGGCTAGGGATAAAAATCCTACAGACACTACTCTTTATGACAACCGAATTATCGTGATCAATAAAGTCCTTGCAGATAGAATCTATTGGGGAAAAGAATAAAGGCCATACGTGCGATAAGACAAGAAGTTTCAAGAATCAACAACAGATTTAGGAATGGATTCTAACTTCCTATAGAGCGCACATAATCGCATAATTTCTCGATAAACTACGGTACCTAGTGAGGTATAGTCCTCAGGATCGTGGAGTTCAGTATATGGTAACTTTTCTTGATAAACTGCTGTGCAAAGCGAGGAATGATCCTCAGAATCCACAGAATTTTGGTAAACTACGGTGCCAAGCGAGGAATGATCCTCAAGCTAGCAGAATCCCTCGATAAACTACGGTGCCAAGAGAGGAATGATCCTCAAGATCACAAATCCCTCGATAAACTATGGTGCCAAGCGAGGAATGATCCTCAAGCTCGCAGAAATCGATAAACTACGGTGCCAAGCGAGGAATGATCCTCAAGCTCGTACAATTTTTGGTTAACTACGATGCCAAGCAGGGAATGATACTCAAGCTCGCAGAATCCCTTGATAAACTACGGTGCCAAGCGAGGAATGATCCTCAATCTCGCAGAAATTGATAAACTACGGTGCCAAGCGAGGAATAATCCTCAAGCTCATAGAAGTTTTGGTAAACTACGGTGCCAAGCGAGGAATGATCCTCAAGCTCGCAGAATCCCTCGATAAACTACGGTTCCAAGCAAGGAATGATCCTCAAGCTCGCAGAAATCGATAAACTATGGTGCCAAGCGAGGAATGATCCTCAAGCTCGTAGAATTTTTGGTAAACTATGGTGCCAAGCGAGGAATGATCCTCAAGCTCGCAGAATCCCTCGATAAACTACGGTGCCAAGTGAGGAATGATCCTCAAGCTCGCAGAAATCGATAAACTACGTTGCCAAGTGAGGAATGATCCTCAAGCTCGTAGAATTTTTGGTAAACGACGGTGCCAAGCGAGGAATGATCCTCAAGCTCGCAGAATCCCTCGATAAACTATGGTGCCAAGCGAGGAATGATCCTCAAGCTCGTAGAATTTTATAAATGGTAACTCCGATTGTCTAGAGCTATAATTTCTCAACATGAGGGGTTTATGGATGATCCGACCTCCAATTATAGATTGATTTGGTAATTTATTGCGGTCTTCCAGACCAATTCATTAAATTTGGTAATTTACGCGGTCTTCTGGACCGGTTTAGAATTTTGTTGATGCAAGATACCTTTTGTTTAGGTTTTAAGCATTGAATGGAGTTTGAGCGAAAATACCCATAGTTTGAGAGTTGATTGATTATTAGAGAGAGTTTGGATGTGATTTTGAATATAGATTTCCCAATGTTCGGGGCTTAAATGTGTTAATCGTGATTTGATTGTAAATTACCTAAAGTTTTGGGTTTTAAATATGTTAACGTTAACCGTAGAGGGTTTTAATCATAATTTACCTTGAATGAAGGGTTTGATTGTTAATTACTTCGAACGAGAAGGTTTGATTGTTAATTACTTCAAACGAGAAGGTTTGAGTGACTTTTGATTGTAAATTATTGAATTTATGGACTTGATTGTAAGTTGTTTTAGATTGAGGGACTTGATGGTAAATTTCCCAAGGTTTGGGGTTTTGGTGATTAAGTTGTGAAGTGGAAGTGTTTTATAGCAAATTACCCAAGATATGGGGTTAAAAATGGAATTTTAGGAAAGCCAGGGGCTGATTTGTCAAATTGTGAAACTGGGTGTAGATACCCCGGGGGGGAACCACGGCTTTAGGCTCGAGCGCGTGAGTTACCCTAGGATGTCTAACTTGTTTTAGAGTCGCCACCTATGTTTTGAGGAACATAAGAAAAACCTATTGATTATAGCCTAAGTTTGATTACGAACACAGAGATTCTTTGTTTTGAGGTTCGGGGGGTTAGATTACGAGATGGGAAGTACCGAAACACCCATCTCGCCCAACTTAAGGTGGTCTTGCTTGATCAAAATCTACATGAATGAATATGTTCTTCTTCTTCTTCTTTAAGTCATAAAAAGGGGGGTTTAAAATATGATTTGGAATGTAGGAGATAACCCCTTAACCAACCTCAATGAGATGAGGTGATCATTAGAGTCATGTCCCAAAATGATTTGGGTGATTGCACATTTGATTAAAGTAAAAGAGAGAGAGGAGATGAAGTAGAAAAGAAAGGAAAAGATGGACTTTTACCTACAATTTGAAGAACTTCAAATGTTGCTTGATGAGATAATTGGAGAACCTTTAGAAAGTGATTTTTTGTATAGTTTTTGTAAGTTCAATCTTTGGTCTAAGTTTTCGATCCTTGAAAATGGAGGTAAAGAGAGGTTTTTATAGGTGAAAGAGGGGTGTTTTTGGTGCCAAAACTCAGTCACCAAGAAATCCTTCCCGGGCAAAATCCTGTAAATTGAGCAAGGGAGAGAATCCTGGCCAAAAATCTGTAACTGACGCCCAGAGGCGCGCGCTTCCTGCTTTGGGGGTGGGAGGCGCGCGCCTGGCTCCTCCTATCGGAGGCGCGCGACTCAGAGAAGGAAATTTTGATAGAATGGACTAGAAAGTCAGCCCTGTCATTCAGTTTAGTCCCTAGACTAACGAAGTCAGTCAGGAACTTAACGGTAGTGACAGAAACTAACGAGAAACACTTAAAAATAGGGAGAAACACAAGATCAAATGTGCAATCGGGGTGAGCGGTCCAAGGCGGGGTGTCTACAGAGCCCCTCGGCGACGTGGATTGCAAAGCAAAACGCGTCGACGAAAGTTAAAAACACCCGCCGAGGACATCACCAAGAAAAGGCAAAGACTCGATGAAAGCAGGAATTTGAAATTACGAGAGATAGTGGTGCGCTCCCTGTGCGAGCGGCTTTTTTGATAGAGAGGGTGGCATGATCCGTTAGGTGAACCTGCCGGCTGAATGTTTTAAATGAGGCCGTTAGTGAACCTTTTGATGAATCCGTTAGTGAATCCCTTGAATGAGTCCGCTGGTGAACCCTTGTTGACGAATCCGTTAGTGAATCCGCTTGATGAATCCGTTAGTGAACCCTTGTTGACGAATCCGGTAGTGAATCCTCTTGATGAATCCGTTAGTGAATCCCTTGGATGAGTCCGTTGGTGAACCCTTGTTGGCGAATCCGTTAGTGAATCCGTTTGATGAATCCGTTAGTGAATCCCTTGGATGAGTCCGTTGGTGAACCCTTGTTGACGAATCCGTTAGTGAATCCGTTTGATGAATCCGTTGGTGAATCCCTTGGATGAGTCCGTTGGTGAACCCTTGTTGACGAATCCGTTAGTGAATTCGCTTGATGAATCCGTTAGTGAATCCCTTGGGTGAGTCCGTTGGTGAACCCTTGTTGACGAATCCGTTAGTGAATCCGTTTGATGAATCCATTAGTGAATCCCTTGGATGAGTCCGTTGGTGAACCCTTGTTGACGAATCCGTTAGTGAATTCGCTTGATGAATCCGTTAGTGAATCCCTTGGGTGAGTCCGTTGGTGAACCCTTGTTGACGAATCCGTTAGTGAATCCGTTTGATGAATCCGTTAGTGAATCCCTTGGATGAGTCCGTTGGTGAACCCTTGTTGACGAATCCGTTAGTGAATCCGCTTGATGAATCCGTTAGTGAATCCCTTGGATGAGTCCGTTGGTGAACCCTTGTTGACGAATCCGTTAGTGAATTCGCTTGATGAAATATTGCTTTGAAGTCTCGTGCCACTTGGAGTCCCACTTGAATTTTTGAATTGTGGGGTGCGGGCACAGTTGACCGCGACCAGAAAAAATGTTCCTGCTGGGGGATGAAATGTTGAGATTGACTCTTGAGGGGGGTGTGGCACCCGTGACAGAACTTAGGGAGTTCGGAATCCGTGGGAGGACGGCCTACTTTTGAGTGGGAGTTTTTATCCTACTTTCAATTTTTGACATGCCTTAAGGGCGGACCGGAAGAAGGTGTGCCCAACTGGGTGTCCGAGGACAGGGGCTATGCCTTGGTTTAGGCCGGAGATCTCTGACAAGGTCCTTTTCTGAGGTGATCTAGACCTGAGAGGCGCGCGCCTTCCTCTGTGGGATTGTAACGCGCGCACATTTGAGACCGCTGTCGGGTGGCGCGCACGTCTGGGAGGAAAAATTCCGGGCTTGACATTTGCTGGCCAAAAGAAGCCCCAACAGCTATAATATCCTCTTCTGTTCGACCACTTGATTCTCAAAGCTCCTTTCTGCCATTTTTGAATATCATATTATTGCTTGACTTTGCTTGTGATCCACATTTTCCATGGCTACCAATTCTTTTGCCCTTGATGCCAAGGTTGTTAGTGAGTATGAAAAGGACTTGGGCACTTTTGTGTATTATTTCAAGACCCATCCCAAGAAGGCCTTCATTAAAGACTTCGGGTTCCGAATTCTTTTCACCTTGCGGACATTGAAGCCCGATTGGGATTTGTTGAGAGCTGCCGCGGCTTTCTGGGATTGCGACAGCCATACCTTCAACCTTTCGGCTAATGAAATGGTGCCGACTGTTGACGATTTCGGGGCCATACTTGGCATGCCTTTGGCCGGTCGGATTGCCGTCCCTAAATATCACCGTGGTGCCATCGAATCTTGGGTTGAGTTACTGAATCTCCCTGTTGGGGACGTGAGGAAGATGTTGCACGGTACCGTGATTGATATAACTGAGTTGCCGATGTTCTTCAGTTTACACTCGGAGGACCCGGTGGTTCAATCTTTCAAAAGGAATGCCATGGCCGTTTGTCTCTTCAGCGAAGTACTGTTTGTTACACCCTTTGGGACTGCGGACGTGCAGTTGGCTGAGATTATTTTGCAAGCTAAGGAGCAGCAATTTAGTGTAATCCCTGTTATTGTAGGGGAGACGTTGCACGGTCTTGATGAGTTACATAGGATGGGCAAGATGTGTCGGGGAATCCCTTTGCTCTTGACCATATGGCTCCGAGAACACTTCAGGATTTATTCTCCGGATGGTGATTTGTCTCCTTTTGCTGTTCATAGGAGGAAGTTGTTGATCCGGGATTTATCTGAAGATGATTGGAAGAAATTCTTTGCCTCTCGGGTGACCGTTGATATTGAGTGGTGTCTTTCTTCTTGGGGTCTTCGTCCTTTTGTGGAGTGGACTCTTGGTTTTCAGCACGTAGTTGTACCCGGTTTGAGAGATTCTTCATTTTACCAGCCAGAGCGGGTTCTGCGGCAGTTCGGTCGCCAACAGACAATTCCTTTTCCGAGGGGCGGAATGCTTCGTCCAGTTGCTTACATGGGTCCTGACTTCTCGAGTGAGCTTCAGTCGGCTTGGGGAGATGACCGCAACCGTTGGGCTTTTGCTCCTCTGCATCGGGGGAGTGTCTTCCTTCCCGAGAGCTACTTGGATTATTTATTTGGCACCCTTTACCGTGGCATCACTTGGGTTGATGTTCTTCGTGCCGAGTTGTTGGGAAAGGGTTTTGAGCCTAGCAGCACTTTGAGATATAGGGAGGCTGCTGCTGATTCGAGTAACATTTTTGCTGACCCTTTCGGTACTCCTTTGGATGACTTTTATGCTAGGAGACGTGTTGCAACACAGAAGGTTTCGGTGCGTATTAGTGCTCCTTCATTACCCAAGAAGAAAAGGATTGAGAGACGATCGGGTGGTCCTTTGAAAGCTAAGAGAAATTGGATTTTCTTAGTACCCTAAGAGATTGCAATTAGACCACTTTGTTTTAGGATTTAATATTTTGATGTCTTTTGTTGCTCAATAAATCCATTGTAATGATTTGAATAATTCATTGAATGAATAAGAATTGCATTTTGTTATTTGAAGTGAATTGGGTATTTTTGATATGTTTTAGACCGCACCCGAAGGTTGCCTACGTTCCTCCAGTTGGGAGGCTCAGGTCTTCGTAGTTCAAACAAACAAAGACCATTTTTTTTTTTGTGTGCACCCTGTTTTTTGCCTAGACCGCCCTTTCGGGCTTTCAATCTAGCGGGCTTCTTTTTGCACGTGCTCTAATTTTTGCCTAGGCCGCCCTTGCGGGTTTTCAACCTAGCGAGCGATTTTTTTTTTTTTTTTATGGTATTTGTTTATTAAGCGTAGAACCTCTTGAGCTTGTCGAGGTTGACCTCCTTTGGCAGCTGGTCACCATCTAAATCCACGAGCCGGACTGCACCACCGCTTAGTATCTTTTTGACCACGTACGGGACCGATCCATCGGGGTCCCCATTTCCCCAGGGGATTCATGGCATTAGGAGGATGTTGTCTTAAGACCAAATCTCCCACATTGATGTTTCGAGCTTCACCTTTTTGTTGAAAGCTCTTGCCATCCTTTGCTGATACGCCCTTGTGCGTTCGAGTGCTCTTAACCTTTTCTCGTCGAGCAAGGCTAGTTGTTCATATCGACTTTGCATCCAGTCGACCTCGTTGACTTGATTCTCGAGGAGGACCCGTAGAGATGGGACTTCAAGTTCGATAGGGAGTGCGGATTCAGAACCATAGACTAATGCATAAGGAGTTTCTCCTGTTGCGGACCGTATTAATGTGCGGTAGCCCCACAATGCTAATGGTAGCTTCTCGGGCCAATCCCTTCCTGTTGAGGCCATTTTCTTGATGATGGTCTCGATGGTTTTATTTGCTGCTTCGACCGCGCCATTTGCTTGGGGACGGTAAGGAGATGACTTGTGCTTGGTGATCTTGTATTCTACCAAAAGTGCGTCCATTTCTTTCTCAAAGTGAGAGCCGTTGTCGGAAATGATTTCATGAGGCACGCCGTATCGGCACATGATATTAATCTTTACAAACTCGGCCACTTTCTTGGCGTTGAGGGTTCGATAAGCTTGTGCTTCGACCCACTTTGTGAAGTAGTCGACTGCCACTAGGATGAATGACTGCCCATTGCTTCCAGCAGGATGAACTTTACCGATGATGTCTATCCCCCAACAAGAGAAAGGCCAAGGTGTGACCATGTTGTAAAGTTGTGAGGGTGGAGCATGTTGCAGATTAGGGTGGAATTGGCACTTGGCATACCTTTTGACTTTCTCGATACAGTCTCGTTCCATAGTGCTCCAATAGTAACCAATGCGAAGTATCTTCTTGACTAGCATAAACCCATTCATGTGGGGTCCACATCCTTTGCCTCGGATAACCCCGAACGTGCACTTTGCAGGGTTGAGCCTCATCTTGTGTTGACGAAGCCTTTCGAAGAACTTGTGGAGATCGATTAAATGTTGACCATCGGTCCCTTTGGAGTGAATGATCATGTCATCCATATAGACCTCGATTTCTGTGTGAATCATATCGTGGAACAAGTCTGTCACGACTCTTTGGTAGGAAGCCCCAGCGTTTCTTAACCCAAATGGCATGACTGTGTAGCAAAAGGTACCCCACGGTGTTGTGAAGGCTGTCTTATGTTGATCTTCTTCGGCCATGAGAATCTGATTGTACCCAGCGAACCCATCCACGAATGAGCGAACCTCATAGGCAGCAGTGGAGTCGACCAGCATGTCGATATTAGGGAGTGGAAAATCATCCTTTGGGGAAACTTTGTTTAAATCCCGGAAGTCTACACAAACTCGAACCTTGCCGTTTGCCTTCCTGACTGTCACAATGTTGGCTAACTATGTCGGATACTCGATAACCTTGATGAAACCCACACTGAGGAGCTTCTCAATCTCTTCTTTGACCTGCAGAGACCATTCTGGCTTGATCTTTCTGAGCTTCTGCTTTACTGGCCTGGCATCTTCTTTGATCGGAATCCTCCGCTCTGCTACCTTTCTATCCAAACCCGGCATGTCTTTGTATGACCATGGGAACACATCAACGAACTCCCGTAGTAGTGCAGTCAATCTGTCTCTGTCGTCCCCCTTGAAGAAGCTTCCAATCTTAGTTTCTTTTGGCTCTTCTTCGGTACCCAGATTAACAACATGCAATTCTTCCTCAGCCTTTGGACCATTCTCACCACGACTACGGACTTGTTGAGCAAGTTCATTTAAGTATGTTATGTTTTCGTGGTCTATTTCATCATAATTTGAATCGTTATTAACTTGTTCATTAAGTTCATTATTAGTTAATTCATCATTTATGATGTTTGCAATCTCAGGGTACTCAGAAATATCAAATTTTTCATTAGGAAAGAAAGGAAACACACGCTCGGCTATGGCCTCCAAATCCTCTTGGGTGAGGGTATTAGAGACACTCTCGGACTCGAAAGTAAGTGTGAGCTGCTCTTCCTTTGTTGCTGTGCGGGGTATGCAACCCATTTCTTGGACTAAGAATTCCTCGGATACCACGGGCCCTTTCGTTGAATACCAATTGTTGATCGGCTCGGAGCTTGGCAGGATCTCACTGAGAGTCTTGTTTATGATGACGGTGTCATGGATGGCGTTAACTTGGCATTCATTCATCATGGCAAGCTCTTCGAACATGGAGGCTAAATCTGTCAGTTCTTCCCCCACGGTGATTTCTGTCTCGGATTCTATAGTCATCTTCCTTCCCCACCATTCACGGGGCGCATGGGAGTTGGTTCCCTTTCGGATTTTTGGATCTCACAATCGGAGAAGATTTCGAGGCCGGTCTTTTTGACACCCTTATTGTTAACCCATGGCTCGGGAAAGATCATGTATGGAACGTCTTCCCCTTGGCGGACAAAATAACCATTCAACGTCTTGCGGTAAGGCCTTAGATTAGGGACTTCGTAACGACGGCCTTCTTTACGAGCTCGGGCCTTTTCGTTCTTGATTGTTTGCTCTTGTTTCAAGTCTTCCTTGGAAGGCTCGTACCCCAAACCGAATGTGTTCTTGACAAATGGGACTTGCACGGGATGTAGGATTCCTTGTTGATATCTCCCTAAACCTAAACCAGGGAAGTAGTCCATATTCCTCATCATGCGGAGGACTTTGTGATTGCTGGGGGTCCATGATCCGTTTCCCCCTTCTTTATCAATGGCGTTGATTGAGACGCCGGAGAGAGTGGAGTCTGGTAAACCATGCTAAACTTGGTGGACGGGCTCACCTTTTCTGTGGATAGTGACGTTTTCAGCCATGACGGTCACTATTTCATCACCATTTCGGATCTTGACACATTGGTGGAGAGTTGATGGTACGGCATTAGCACTGTGAATCCATGGTCGTCCCAAAAGTAAGTTGAACGAGGCCGGGATATCAAGCACTTGGAATGGAACGGACATGACCATGCTTCCAAACTCGATGTCTATTTCGATCATACCCATGACTGTACGGGCGGTGCTGTCATAACCTCGGATTACTTGAGTAGAAGGCTTCAAATCGGAATCCTTAAGCCCCAGTATGCCCATGATTCTGCCAGGCATGAGATTGAGTGCGGAACCACCGTCCACTAAGACTCTTGAAACGGGCCTCCCCCTTGCTCGTACCTTGAGGTAAATAGCTTCGTTGTGGTCGGAACCAAATGGTGGAAGGTCCATATCGGCAAAGGTGATGACGTTGCCAAAATGGATGTGACCAATCATTGCCGTGAGGTCCTCGGGAGTAGTATCGGGAGAAACTGATGTATCAACGAGATTGCGGATGACAAGATCTCGGTGTTTCTTTGAGGATACAATGAGGTCCCAAATAGAGATGTTGGCTTGAGTTTTCTTGAGTTGGACAAGTAGAGGATCTTCGGGAGTGTTGCGAGCTTGCGGCCTTTGAGAAGAGGAGCTCGGTGCGAAAGTGGAAGGGTTGCTTGCTATGACTCGACCGGATCGAGTTAGCATGTTGACGTTCCCATCTTGCTTCTTTTTCCTATTCTCTAGTACTTCCCTCATTACCTCATCGTAAGTCACTACATAACAAGAATTGTCAAGTTTATTCATAACATTGGGGCCCCCATTCACAATTGGGATTGAATGGGTGGTCCCCTCGAGTTCTCCTATCTCTATTACATTGACATGCTCATCATTAGTCACTACAAATTCTTTCTTATCTATGAGATCTTGAATGACATTGCGGAGAACGAAGCAATCCTCGGTGGTGTGGCCACTATATTGGTGGTAGCCACAATATTTGTGGTGAGCATGATTGGGATGGATCGTCTTGGGTTGGTACCCTTGCACGGGTGTAACTTGACCCTTTGCCTTGAGGACCTCGAACACTTCGGTTTGAGTCATGCCTTGGAGAGGCGTGTAGACACGGTCACTTCGGGACTTTTTCCCTTGAGGTGGAGGAACCTTTTTGTAATTCCCTTTGTCAATAGTGACGGCGTTGACCGAGGCCTCTTTTGTGGAGTTGGAAGCGGCCTTGTAGCGGTAAGTAGGAGTGGCCTTCTTAATCTCCTTGAGCAAGTCATCCATGCGTACCCCGCCTCATACATTTGGGAGAAGTCGGAGTAGCAAGCCCCACTTAGGTGGGTGCGGAGATCAATCTTGAGACACTTGAGAAAGATGTCCATTTTCTCTTTTGTGTTTGGCCTCTCAACAATTTCAGAGAGTTTATCATTCCATCTCCTTGTGAAGTCGATGAAGGACTCATTGTCTCGTTGAGTAGTGTTCTCTAGCTCTTTCCTTGTGGGCCGGTGAGTGGTGTTGCCTTGGTATTGGTTCTTGAAGGCAAGCATGGCGGAGTCCCAATCAAGACGGACAGTGAGCGGGAGAGTAGCATACCAATCTTTTGCCGCCCCCTCGAGAGTAAGAGGGAAGCATTGAGCCATCACCTTGGGAGAGATCTTCTTCGGAACCATTGCCCAAATATAAGTCTCAATGTGAGCCATGGGACAAGAGTTGCCCTTGAATTTGCTTATGTCGGGTATCTTGAACTTATCGGGAAGAGCGGCCATAGTACTCATGAGGATGGATGATTGATAAAGGCTTGTGTCGGAGCCTTTCCCCATGTTGAGCCCATTGAATTTTTGGTCGATGTAGGCCATGATAGAATCCACCATTTTGGGATCATTGTTCTCGGAACTTGGTTCCCCCATTTTCTTGGTGCGGGTGTTGACATACGGACTTTTGAACAAACCCTCGGTCCACTCGGATTCATCATCATTGTTCTTGTTCTTCCCCCTGGCAAGGTTAGTGAGCTTTTCTTTCATTAGCTCCATCTCGGCCTCGTGGGCTTCCCTTTGGCTGTCGAGGTGGGATTGCCAAATGTCGTCTTTGCTTTGTGCCTCCTTGTTAAGGGTGGAGACTTGCTCTTGGAGGAGTTGGACCACAGTTGAGAGCTGTTCGAGAGACATGGTGTTGCTGCTGCCGGTCATGGTTGATGTTGGAGCTGTTGGAGTGATCTCTTCACGGACTAACCGATCTGCTGAATCCCGGTAGACTTTGTAAGTACCAATTGAACCTATATTGTAGAAGAGGCCCTTGTCAATCTTGAGTAACACTTGCGGTCCATGAAGAGGCTTAGAACACACAGTTGGGCACACGACTCGAACCACATAAGAAAAGACTGTTTTTTTTTTTTTTTTTTTTATAAGTCGGAGGGAATGAATCCCTTTTGGGGTTTCTAAGAAAATAATGGAATCGTCACACTAGTATATTGACCATCTCGCGGTCCCATATACTCATCGGATTCCATCGCGCTTGTGAATCCTACATGTATCGGGATTAAACTAAATTAATGTAGTAAAGCATACATGAGGGGACGGATTTTTATTTTCGTCCAAAATAACCACTTTTGGGGATGGATTTTTATTGCGTCCATTTCAACAAGTTGGCATGTATGATTTGAAGACATTAGTTTAGGGAAATCTCGGTACATGGAAACCGACTTGAGTCACGGAGTGTTAGACCCTAACTAGAATTGTGTGGTTTGTGCTCGGCTTGAATATGAGGATCAAAGGTCACCCCCGACATGTAGTCTTGAACTACGCCACGGGCTGAGGTTTACCGCTTCGAAAGAGCCAAGGTCTGGTGGAGCTTGAAACTTTCTAGGACGGGCCTCGACGGGTTTGGGGTTGGACTTGTGCGACTCGATAGTGAGCAGTTCATAGGAATATGTGCATGTAGTGTGAGGTCTAACAAGTGACAAAATTTTTTTTTTTTTTTTTTTTTTTGAAAAGAAAGAAAACAAACACATAAGCACATAAATTACAACTCCCGAATCACCCGTGTGACCGGTAAATAAAACACAAAATTAAAACAATCCGAGGGTTCAATTCTGTTCTGATGCAGGCAACTGTGCCCACACCCCACTGTTCTGCTCAGTCACCGAAACCTGTTTCTGTTCTGGAAACCAACCCAGAAGCGTGCGCCTCTGAATGTTGATATGGGACGCGCGCGCATTGCGCAATGCTTATGGGAGGCGCGCGCTTCTGGTCACACCTGTCAGAATGTCAGACTTTGGACTCAGGGGATTGCCCTGGTCCTATGTTCATATTGTAACCCCTGCAGAAGTGATTAGTGCAGAATAGCAGAAGAAGAAGATGAAGAACATGAAGAAGTGGGCGATTCTGGTTCTTGATGCGGGATGCGCGCGCCTTAGGCTTAAAAGGCCAGACGCGCGCGCCTCCCTCATCAGGAATCAGAATGCCCAGATAAGATGTAGATTTCGATCAGAATGAAAGTTTAACCCTCAAAACATCCCCAGCAGAGTCGCCACTGTAGATACCCCGGGGGGAACCACGGCTTTAGGCTCGAGCGCGTGAGTTACCCTAGGATGTCTAACTTGTTTTAGAGTCGCCACCTATGTTTTGAGGAACATAAGAAAAACCTATTGATTATAGCCTAAGTTTGATTACGAAAACAGAGATTCTTTGTTTTGAGGTTTGGGGGTTAGATTACGAGATGGGAAGTACCGAAACACCCATCTCGCCCAACTTAAGTTGGTCTTGCTTGATCAAATCTACATGAATGAAAATGTTCTTCTTCTTCTTCTTTAAGTCATAAAAAGGGGGGTTTAAAATATGATTTGGAATGTAGGAGATAACCCCTTAACCAACCTCAATGAGATGAGGTGATCATTAGAGTCATGTCCCAAAATGATTTGGGTTATTGCACATTTGATTAAAGTAAAAGAGAGAGAGGAGATGAAGTAGAAAAGAAAGGAAAAGATGGACTTTTACCTACAATTTGAAGAACTTCAAATGTTGCTTGATGAGATTCTTGGAGAACCTTTAGAAAGTGATTTTTTGTATAGTTTTTGTAAGTTCAATCTTTGGTCTAAGTTTTCGATCCTTGAAAATGGAGGTAAAGAGAGGTTTTTATAGGTGAAAGAGGGGTGTTTTTGGTGCCAAAACTCAGTCAACAAGAAATCCTTCCCGGGCAAAATCCTGTAAATTGAGCAAGGGAGAGAATCCTGGCCAAAAATCTGTAACTGACGCCCAGAGGCGCGCGCTTCCTACTTTGGGGACGGGAGGCGCGCGCGCCTGGCTCCTCCTGTCGGAGGCGCGCGACTCAGAGAAGGCAATTTTGACAGAATGGACTAGAAAGTCAGCCCTGTCATTCAGTTTAGTCCCTAGACTTAACGAAGTCAGTCAGGAACTTAACGGTAGTGACAGAAACTAACGAGAAACACTTAAAATAGGGAGAAACACAAGATCAAATGTGCAATCGGGGTGAGCGGTCCAAGGCGGGGTGTCTACACTGGGGGCCTGGGCATTTTAGGAATTTCACAGGATTTAATGGGGCGGACGGATTAGGACACGCCGTACAGACGCGATGCCAGATTCGTCCATACAAGGCGCGTCCGGAGCGTATTTGCGCAGAACAACACACACACACACTGACTCGTCGGAGAAGAAAGAGAAGAGGGATCGCCGGCGACCAAATCAAGGGGAAATTCCAGCGGATTTTGAAGACGATCACCTAGGGTTGTTCAAGACTCGACAATGGCACCTCGCGGACCACCAAAATCAAGGAAGAACGTGCCTCATATGAAATTTAAACCCTTCAATTTATCTGACTTATACGCACATCCTTGCCTCCATTCTTGCTACTATGCGGCCGAGGAAGTGTTAAGGATTCGATCTTGAACTCGTTTATGCAATTAATTTCGAGTTTGATTTGTGTTTTGTCTGGATTCGAATTTCTAGGGTTTAAGACCTAAAATTTGGGGATTTTGCGTATTTGACTGATTTTGACCCGAATTGGTTGTATATTTTTGAAATTGAGCATGTTCGTGGTATGGGTAAAGTGTTGGTTTTGCGATTTTGTTGAGAAATGTATTTTTGTATTTTAAAGTGTGTTTTGTCCATAAATATTGCAATCTTGGACCTACTTTGACTTGTTTGACTTTGTTAAAAGTGCCTTTTGACTTTTATTAGCATATGGGAATGCAATGTATGTGAGTTTTGGGTGTGAAAGTTCATTTTTATGATTTTGCCCGTTTATGTCGCGGTTTCGACTTTCCTTGGATTGTTTTGGATGGATTTGTCCTAGGTAGACTAGGGTTTTACCTGAGAGTTGCGATGTAAACATAACAAAGTATTTGTTGGGAATTTTGTAGCATTTGTTAGAGTAATTATGCAACAGTTTATAGTTACACATATTTATGAAATAAATTGCTAGATTAATTTCATACCTGAGCTGTGTATACCTGTTTGTGTTTGCAGATTATGTTGCCGCCTTTGAAGTTGAGGGGCTCATGTGGCGTTGTTTATGACTTGTAGGAGAGGACCCCAGAGACTGTTCGGAGCAGGGTGCGGGCTACCGGCTTGGGCTTATTTTTTGAGAGCTTGTCTGGCAGGGGAAGCTGACTAAGAGCACTGACCTCGTCATGGCACTGCGTGAGCACAAGTGGGACACCACCCATACATTCCATTTTGGTTGGGGAGAGGTGACGGTGACCCCTTCCGACTTTTCAGCTATCACCGGGTTGTGGTTTATGGGCCATCCAATGTGTGGCGATGATACTCTGCTTGCTGATGGTACTGCAGAGAGGCTCCAGAGCTTGATTGGGTTTGATTGTTCGGACATTAGGACCGGGTATGGTGTACGTCTGGGTAGCCTTAGGAGGCAGTATGAGGGGATGTTGGCCGATTTGGAGGCTGGTGGAGGTGATGTGGAGGTGACTGCTCGGGTGTTCGTCTGGTATGGACTATCACAGACCATTTTTGCTAATGCCGGTACTACGGTGATGATTCCACTGCTTGGATGCCTGGTGGACTTAGATTCAGTGAGGGGGATAGCTTGGGGCTCAGCTGGTTTAGCGGAGTTGTGCCGCTCTCTGGATCGGAGTTGTCGGTCTCAGTCGGCATCAGTTGACTGTCTACATTTTACCTTGGAGGTATGATCTGTTTTTATCCATTTTTGATTTTAGTCTTGTCACCCTTGTAGATTATTTCTGATCTTGTGCATAATCTTCTTGCAGTGTTGGGCTTATGAGATCCTAGCTTTGAGCCAATTCGGGACGACTAGTGCTCGGTCGACTTTCCTAGCTATGTGTTGATGGGTACCGATCTGTAGGAGCAGGGGCGATGAGACCTCGTGGCATTACACATATGCGCAGTTGAAGACCATTTTGGGGGGGACCCCATTTGAGAGAGGTTGTCTTCTATCCATGGGCGGATCTAGATGCTGAGTTGGTCGTTGTAGGGGCTATTGAGGCGACGGGATAGAGGTGGCTCTTGGTTGGCCTTAGTGGGGATGCCCTTTATTTGGGTGAGAGAGTGCAGGCCCAGGATGGTGTGGGCAGCGTCTACAGGGTTCCGGTAGATCCCCCACGTTATATGACTGATCCCGCATCTCTGCATGACCAGGAGAGATTGACAGTGGGCCTTGATGTTGGACAGTTTATTGTAGAGGGGGCCCCTATGATGATTTTTCTAGGACACGCCTTGGAGGGCCGCATGCCGTGATTGAGGAGAGACTGTGGGAGATAGGACAGAGGCGTGTGGAGCCAACAGCGCTGGGTCCTCTATTTGACAGGGTTTTTGGAGCGCCATTATATGACTATACTGATGGTGATGGTAACCCTCAGTGGGTTCAGTATGAGGAGGGTGAGTCAGCTCCAGAGTTTCAGATGCCTGCAGGCCATGCCGGTGTATGTACCTTTACCCTTTATTTTATATCACTTCTTGTCTTTAGTCATTTCTTGTTCAGACTTTTTTTTGACACGCTCGTGTTGTCCTTTCTGCTTAGGTGACTCCTCAGACATATGAGGCCATGACACGCCGTGAGGCCGGCCTACGGTCGGTAATTCGGAGTTTACACAAGAAGTTGGCGAAGAGTCTTCGCAAGGTGGCGGAGTGTGGCCGCTCTCCTCCTTTCAGTGATGATGATGGTGCCCCAGGTGGACGTCCTCAGAAAAGGACTCGAGGCGATGCTAGTGGATCTTTTCGTAGTCTCTGCATGTTGTTAGTGGTAGCATAGACAGTAGCATAGTATATATTTGTGGATGACTGTATAAACATTTCTATTTTTTGCAGTAGTATGTAGCACGTAGGACGTAGAGTAACAAGTAGATAGTATGCATGCATGCAACGCAGTCCTAGTTGGGCTTATAAACTGCTTGGTATCTGGTACTATCTCTTCTTATGCGGGTTTGGGATCAGCCCGCTTGGGTGGATTGGGCCATAAACAGGTGGACCCTTTCAAAATTTTCCTAATTTTCCTAGAGGTAATTTTAGGGCTTTTGACATATGGGATACAGGATATAGGACCCCAGGGTAACCTAAAGTGTAGGATAAATGGTGTAGGACCGAGTCAGTTAGGACATCACGGGGATGAGACAAAAGACAATTTATAAATTGGTGGAGACCGAGTGTGCGGATTTATAAACAATGTGTCGTGATAGAAAACACTTTTTGAAAATGTAATGAATTTATAAAGATGCCTTATAATTAATTACAGTCTAATTAATTCAAGTACTTGTCCTTTGTTAGGTTTGTTGATTAGGGTAGACCTTCGGGTGAGTATGATCTCGTCGGGTCGCCGGTAATTTCTGAGTAGTCAAGCAATTGACTTAACTTGGTTTGGGGAAGCCCCAGTTTAATGGGGGTACTTGAGAGAGGTGAACCATGTTGAACCTTGGTGGAGAGATAACCTTTCATGGAGAGTGATCCTGTTGGCGCCTCGGTAGTCGGTAAAATTCCCTTGGGACAGCCCCCAGTTTGGTGAGGGTATTAGAAAGAGATCATCCATCTTGAGCTTCGATGGAGAGAGATGACTTTCTGTGGGGAATGATCTTGATGGAGCATCAAATACTCGGCCCAATTCCCTGGGGAAGCCCCAGTTTATTGAGGGCATAAGGTGGGGGAATGCTACCTCCTTTTAGATGCACCCTATTTTTTCTCTAGACCGCCCTTGCGGGTTTTCAGTCTAAGTGGGTATATTATTTTAGCGTCGTTTTTTTTATTTATTATTATTTTATTTTCAGTCGACTCGAAAGACAGAAATATACTGATGACTTGCAGGAGCCTTTTGTTATGGTGAGAGAAGAGAGAGAGAGAGAACAAGAGAGGGAGATCTCTCATTTAGACCTTACGGGAAGTATGTGTATAAAAGGAAGGAAGCCCCTGCTTGACAAAAAGTAAGTGTTTAGCTCTTTCCTAGATTGTAGAACAGAAGACTTGTCGAGACATTTGAAAATTGTTTTATCCAGAATTGTCTTTTGATTACTCGAGAATGGACCTTGTTGATTAGTTACGTATTTTATGATTATGTTTTAGAAAAGTAACCTCGAAATAATAAACTCCTTGATTAATCGAGAAAGAGAATAGAAATTATAGTGTATGGGGAAGAGAGAAAAGAATGAAAGTTGGCTCGAGGTGGGTTGTATATATTTTGTGGACCGGACCAGGAGGTTGCCTACGTTCCTCTCGGTGTGAGAGGCTTAGGTCCGCATAGTTCGAAGAGTGATCTGGTTGATGATGATACCGGGTTTGAGTGGTGGTCTGCTCCATTGTCTGTAGTTGCTTTGGACCGCTTTGTTTGTAGCTGCTGCTTCGGACTGCTGCTGTCGAGTTGGATCGAACTCCTTTGAAAAGGAAATAAAATAGAAAATAAGAAGTGAAAAGAAATTATGACTTTTACTTTTCCTATGATGATAGCCCCTTCTATTTTCTTTGCTTTGATTTTATTATTTTTTTTGTGCACACCCTTATTTTTGCCTAGGCCGCCCTTGTGGGGTTTCAACCTAGCGGGCTTCTTTTTTTGCTTTTGCTCTAATTTTTGCCTATGCCGCCCTTGCGGGTTTCGACCTAGCGAGCTTTCTTTATATATATATATATATATATATATAATTACATATTGAAACGTTGGGCAAGATGAGCCCCTAGTTCGCTTTTTTCGCCTTTGGGAGGTAGAACTCGTGGAGGGGGTTTGAATAACCCCCTGCATTTCGTTGACATCTTCGAGGAGGACAAGCAGCCCCAGTGCATCGTCATGGGAATGGACGGATTTTATGATTGTGCGGATGCTTCTTCGATGGTGACCAGTTCTACAGTCACGTCTTCTTCAAGGGAAGGTGGAAGTGTATATGAGGAGTATTTAGGAGGGTGCACACAATGGGTGTACACAAGGGGAATATATGGAGGGTGCACATAGTGGGTGTACACAAGGAGACTATATGGAGGGTGCAGACAGTGGGTGTACACTAGGAGACTATATGGAGGGTGCACACAGTGGGTGTATACTAGGAGACTATATGGAGGGTACACATAGTGGGTGTACACAAGGAGTATATATGGAGGGTGCACACAGTGGGTGTACACAAGGAGGGTATATTTAGAGGGTGCACACAGTGGGTGTACACGAGGATAGTATATGTATGAGGGTAGGTTTAGAGAGGACATATAGAAAAGAGAAAACAATTCGATTGATCAAAGCATTTGTTATTTTGAGATTTGTTTGTTAAGTTATGTATGATGGTTTACGGGTCCATTTACCTTTTAATGATTCTTTATTAATGAATATATTTGCGATTAATTCGTCATATAAAGATATAGCAATCAATTGTCAATTAAGATTAATACAATTTTCAGGGAGTTGATGTATGTAAGCAAGATTATGTCTCAAGTCTAGAGAAAAAAAAATAAAGACACTTTTATTAAAGACTCGAATTAACTAGTTTGAGGTGGACTTCAACGATCTAACTAATGTCTAAAGTGGACTTTGCTAGTAAAAAGTAAAAGACTAATGTCCGAAGTGGACTTTGACTAAAAGACTCTCTAGCACCTACGAAGACTGAAAGAGTTTTTTTTTTAGAAGGAGGTAGCCCCGGTGTAACTTCTTCTTCTATGCCCATTTGTTCCCTTGGCGGGTGATGGTTCCGCTATCGATGAGGGTTTGGATCCTTTTCTTCAGATGGAGGCAATTCTCGGTGTCATGTTCAACGTATTGGTGATACTTGCAATGTTTTGAGGGATCCAAGTCTGGTCTTGCATAGTTTGGTTTGAAGTCGAGGAGAGGAGATAACTTGCCGGCTTGAACTAGACTTTTGAAGTATTTGGCTAATGGCATACCCAAATCATCGAACTCGTCCTTCTTGTCACGGACCATCTTGGAAGGTGGTTTAGGCACCGGTATTCCTTGTTGATGAGTAGCCATAGGAGTCATCCCAATAGGGAAAGTCTGTGGTGGCGGCCCATACATTTGAGGAGTGTACAGGTGTTGAAATGGAGCATGAGGGAGAGTGAGGTTGAGGCACTCGTAGATGACATAAACGTCAGACTGAAGATGTTTCTCGGCGTCCTTTAGGGCTTTGTACATCACTTTCTGGAAGCGGTCTGTTTGCTTGAGGAGAACAGTCTCAAAGAAGGCTCTTTGTTCATCGAGAGCAGTTCGGAAGAGGGTTGCTTGCTCATTGAAGATAGTCTCATAGTGGCCCGCTTGCTTGTTGATAGCGGTGTTAAGATGGACCGTTTGCTCATTGAGGATGGCGTTGAAGTGGACCATTTGTTCATTGAGAGCAGTGTTGGGGTGGAGAGTTGTCTCGAGACTTTGGGTGGCAGTTCCGGTTCTGACTAAATTGATCCCTTCGGTAGACATGATGGAGGATTCTGTAGTGATTGGTGGAGAAATTAAGAATTTGAATTAAATTAGACTAATAATTAATGACAAGGCATCGTTATAAAATCATTTTTTTATGAAAATACTCGATCTCCGTATTTTCGAAATGGTCTTTGAATGAAAAAGACTAAAAGTTTGACCGGGCTGGAAGCTGCCTACGTTCCCCTTACCGTGTGGGAGAGGTCCCACATAATAAGTGGCTCAGGTCACCGTAGTTCGAGTTTAAGTAAAACAAGTGAGAGAGTGACCGCAAGAGGTCGGTGATTTTGAAAACCATAAGTAATAGAAGATGACTGTAGAGGTCCAAAAGTAAGGGGAGATGACTCGGTCCTTGGTTAGGTATAGGCGGAGGGACCCTAGGTAAGGTGGCCTTAGTCTAAGTCAGTTTGGTAAGGTTCGACATAGGTAGACCAAGAGGTAGGTCGTCTAAGATCAGCTAGCTTGACTAAAGGTGGGGTCAAGATCAATGATTGACCTAGACGAGTCAAGGTGACGGGTTGACCTAGATGGGTCAAGTATGACTTAGGAGGTCAAAGGTTGACCTAGACGGGTCTAGATGATGAGGAATTCTAGACGGCTTAGAGGTAGGTCGTCTAAGATTGGCTATCTTGACTAAAGGTGGGGTCAAGATGAAGGATTGACCTAGATGGCGGGTTGACCTAGATTGGTTGAAGTACGGTTAACCTAAGCGAGTCAAGGCGACAGGTTGACCTAGATGGGTGGATCTAGACGAAACTGGGGTAGATAATTTGAACTAGGAAGGTCAAAGGTTGACTAGGTTGACCTAAGGTAGACTAGTTGACCTAGACGGGTTGACCTAGGTTGGCTGAGGTAGGGTTGACCTAAGCGAGTCGAGACATGGGTAGATTGACCTAGATGGGTCAATGATAGGTGGGTTAACCTTAGTGGGTCGAAATTGACTTAGGAGGTCAAGGGTTGACCTAGACAGGTCGAAGGTTGACTAGAGTTGATTTAAGGTAGACTAGGTTGACCTAGACGGGTTGACCTAGACAACGGGTTGACCTAGGCGGGTCGAAGGTTGACCTAGATGGTTGGACCTAGACAAAACGGCAGTAGGTAAGTTAAACTAGGAAGGTCAAAGGTTGACTAGGTTGACCTAGATGGGTCAAAGACGGTTTGACCTAGACGGGTCAAGGTAACGGTTTGACCTAGGCGGGTCGAAGTTTGACTAGAGTTGATCTAGGGTAGACACACGTAACATGATGAATGATTTTAGTTAAGATTAGGATTACTTGTTTTGATAAGTGTCCTTAGCTCGATTAAAGTGCATGGTTTCAGAAATGAACAAGGATTAACCTCAACCGCTTCACAAGTAAAACCGGTGAGTTAGATAGCCCGAGTGCCACGAAGATAGAGGTGACAGGATCACCAAAATCTGTGCACTCAGCGGAGTATCTAGTAGGGTGTGCAGTGTGATACGGACTAGTGGTAGTGTGCCATTTGATTACGTATTTTATGATGATATGCAATGCACGAGAGAAGTCTACTAGAATAACAATTCGTAGTAACAGTATCTAAACATGAAACGAACATAATAGAGCAGATCTAGAACATCGAAACATACTATGAACACATAAACCTACAGGAAATCGTTAGAAGCAATTTTGCAGAAAAGGGGTGCGCGGGGCAGTAAAAACACACACAAAAATCATGAAGTTATGAAAGTTAGACCCTCTTATGAAAGTCCCCAGCAGAGTCGCCACTGTGAATACGTGAGGTGAAAATCGGGAGTCTCCACATTGTTTTATTTGTTGTTAAAACATTGAGAAAACCATTTATGAGAATAATAGGGTTCGAGGGTCAAATTACAATAGAAGAAGAAGAATATGAAGTTATCACTCCTATTGCCCGAAGAATCGGTCTTTCTATCATGATCAATGTGTGTGTGTGTGTGATTGAGACCGGATCTGAAGATTCCCTACATTCTTCTCATCACGAGAAGCTCAGGTTGGTGTAGTTCATTGATGAATTAGAATGGGGAGAGATGAAGCGGGATCATGCATATAGAGGGGGAAAATAGAGTTAGAAGTAGTTCCTAGATCATATTAGGGTTTGATGAAACCCTAGGATCATCATAGGCTATGGCATGTGCACATAAATAGGGATTACAATCCTATATGTATCATATAATGTATGTATAAGACTTAGATCTAGCATCATAACAAGAACATCATGAATACATATGAATGAACACATAAACATGAAGATCGCTACCCTAGTTATAACATTTATTATGGATCTAAACTAAGAACATGAAGAACGCATGAAGAACATATGAATATAGATGTATAGACATAATGAAACATTCATAATATAAGTAATATATGACCTAGATCTAATGCGGGTTTCATGGAAACCCTAGATCATCATCGGTCAAGAACACGGACGATGAACCAAACCCTAGATCTAGCAATATATGAATGAATATAATAGATCTAAACAGTTAAGTAGTAAGAACGCGTTACCAAACCGATTAAAGAGGCTTCAAAGGTTGAATCTTCACTCCTTTGGTTGATGGTGGCGATGAATCTCTTTTATGATCCAAGCAAGATCAAAGAGAGGGTTTGAGAGGGTTTTGAGAGGGAGAGAGAGAGGCTGGGAAGAGCTTCTGAGAGGGTTTTCCCGTGGGTTTGAGATGTGATCAATAGGATGAGAGGAGGGGCCTATTTATAGGAAAATACTGGAACTTGGGGATGTGGCCGTGTAACGACCCCAAAAAACTAGTCCCTATTTATTTTATATTTTTGGGGATTTTTATTTGACTTATGTGTGCATTTTATGTGTTGCATCATATTTTATGATTTTCACATCTTACTTGATTAAATGTGCTATTTACTTAGTTAGTAGTAATAGTGGTTAAAGGAGTTAAATGATTAATTTGAAACTTTAGGGTCCTTGTTGAAATTATAAGTTCAGGGGTCTAATTGTTCAAAATGAAACTTGGGTGACCAAGGTAGAAAAGTGGGTAAAATATTCTTATAACTTATCCTTCCTTCTCCATCTGCATTCATATTTTCCCAGAGAACTTTTCCTCGTTCTCCTAGGGTTAGGAGAAAAAGGTAAGTTCAACCTATTTCGATTTAATTCTTTTTATTTACTTCTCCGTTTTAAAATCTAATTATATAAAAATGATCAGGGCATTGAGTAGGTCATTTCTACCCGAACAAAACATATTTCTGCGATACTTTTTCCGGAAATAGGTAAGTTACTAATTCCCCTTTAAACGTTAAAATGGTCATATATGTTATACTTGTTACTTGTACTTGTTATTTTTGTGATTTGGATAATATTTGTGATACTTGTAATTTTGGGAGAAAGGGAGTATTTGGTATGGTGGTTTGGTTGGGTTCAAAGTAGTGTTAGAGTTGTTTGGGACTGATTTTTGGTAGTCTTAGTAAGGCTATATAAACAATAAGTGTGTAATTGTTGTACTTTTGGGACAGTGAAACGAAAGGAGTAAAAAGTGTGCAGTTTTTGGCCTGGCAGGGCTTAATGGGCGGTGCTGGGCGCCCAGAACTACTGAAAGGTGAATTTTTAAAACAGGGCTCTTGGGCGGTCGCCCAAGATGAGGGCGGGCGGGCGCCCACTTTTGCTGAAAAAAATAAATTGTTTCATTGACTTGGTTTAGGACCCAATCTTGGGCTAGGTTTTGTGTCCTAGTCTAGGGTGCCTAGATAAGTGTTTTGGGAAGCTAAAATGGTAGATGATGATTTGGTTTCATATGTGTACAAGGTTGTGTTTATGACTTAAATGTCAATGTTATTGGGAACTCTTATGAGTGATTCTTTTGTGTGCTTCTTGGGATGTGTTTGGCTTGGTTCCTTACTTTGGAATCATTGCCCCTCCGGTTGTTGTTTAAGAAAGTATTTATTACAGTGCTTTGTTTGAAAGTCCAGCTGGTTTTGTGTTATCGAGTGGAGGTGGAAAGGATTATAGTGGCACACAGCCAAGTTCACTATAAGGCTTTTCCACTGGACCTTTTTCTTAATCGAGTGGAGGTGGAAAGAATTATAGTGGCACACAGCCAAGTTCACTATAAGGCTTTTCCACTGGACCTTTTTCCCCAATCCAGATTGGCCTTGGATGGGATGAGTTAGCTCCCTCGAGTGAGCATTTGGGTTATGACTTTGTTTCGTATTTTCCCCGTTGTTACTTTGGTTCTTATGGTTATGGTTTGGTTTTCGGGATCCCGGCTTCAGCTAATTATGCTGCTCAAATGGTTTTCTCAGATGGTTTTCTTAAATGGTATTCCCAGACAGTTATGTTCTTTCGGTAAACCTTGGCTAAGTATTATTTCGGTAAACCTTGGCTAAGTATCCTTGTGAGTGTTACATCGTTGTATGTGTGGTATAATGAGTTGGATTTGCTATGTGCTATGTGATGCTTATGATATTGTTTGTTATACTTATCATTTTAGCATGAAACGTAGTTGCATTTTAGTAGCTTACTGAGATTCATTCTCACCCTTTATTTGTTTACTGTTTTAGATAAAGGCGAGTCCAGGGGATAGGACATTTTGGCACGGGAGGACGTTAAAGTGGTAAGAGTTGGGATTTGTTTTGTAAAGGCTACATTACACAGATGTAATATCTTTTAGGTAGAGTTTCCGTGACTTCATCATTTTGTAACACCATTATTTTGGATAATGTTGATGTATGTACATTTGTATAAAAGTTTGTAAGCCTTCGGGCTAAGTACTTTCGTTTGTGAAAGAGTTTGTTTGAAAGTTAAATGAAGTCTTTGAACTTCGATTGTGGATTTTGTTAAACTTTATGAAAGTATATTTCGAAAAATTTTCTAAAAGTGTTTTATAACGTCTTCCAATCGTGTCCCGAGCGTGGGGCCAAGTAGGACCACGGGTCTTGGGCGCGACAGTTGGTATCAGAGCTAGGTTGTAGATGGTCTAGAATGACTATGTGACCTAGGAGGGTAGTTGTGCAGAGAATGAGTAACGTTGAGGGTTTTATGCAGGTACTTATTGAAATGGCTGGGACAGAAGGAGATCAGTCTGGGCCTTCAGGGTAGGGTAATGTTAGAGAAGAGGTTCGAATGATGTTCCAAGGTATGTTTGAAACTACAATGAAAGCAATTAACGATATAGTTGAGCGTAAAAGCAAGGTTGAAGCTTCAGATGTGACAAGACAAGGAGGACAGCCAAAACCACAACATCAGTATGGCGATAATAGAGGATCTCAGGGTACATCGCAACTTAGAGGATCTTCTTAAGGACCACAGAAAATCAGAAGTCAAGTTAAACGAGTATGCAGTTATTGTTGGAGGGAAGGACATTTAGAGGAGAAATGTTGGAAGAGGCAAGGTAAATGTATGAGATGTGGTCAGTTGGGTCATTTTCAGAAGGATTGTCCAAGAATGAAGAATAAGGCATTGGGAAGTGTTGTCAGGTCTTCTCAGGGCCAGAAGAGGGATTCTTCAGGGAAGCTTACGGTGCAGGATCATGATATTGCCATCAATCAACAACATATCTCCGATTATGCTAATGTGATTGGAGGTATGATTTCTGTGTCTAGTTTGAGAGCACGAGCACTTATAGACCCTGGTTATTCTCATTCTTATGTGTCTGTGCATTTTGCTTCTCGGTTGCATTTGTCTTATGAGTCTCTACCTTATGTGTTAGAGGTGTCTATCTTAAGGGGTAGTGTTTGGTGATTGATAGAGTGTTGCGCACTTGTGATGTGAAAATTTATGAACATGTTTTACTTGTTGGTTTAGTTATTTTGCCATAGTAAGATTTTGATATTATTGTGGTGGAGTTTTATATGTTAGTGTGCTTTAATTAAGCATGGTAGATATATGTGTTGGGCATTCATGTTATTTATGCTTTAAAGTCTGAAAATTGTTATCAGAAGGTTGTGCCGGGTATTTAGTTTACGTGGTTGGTAGTAGAACGTCTACATCTAAATTGGAGGATTGATCCTTTCTTTGTGAGATCTCAGATATATTCTTTATTGAGTAGTACATGTTACATGAGGAGAAAATTGGGTTATATTGAGTTGTTACAGTACAATGCTACAGTGCTAATATCTAGTTTAATATACCTATAACATCGGTTGAGTTAAAGGAGTAGAAGATTCAGCTTGAGATATTTCTTGATAAGGGATTCATCACGTTTAGTATATCTACGTGGGATGTATCGGTATGGTTTAGTATAAAGAGATATAGTACTTTACGAGTGCATATTAAATACAAAAAGCTCAACCAGGTGACTATAGCGAATCATTACTTGTTATCTTATATGGGTGATATATTTTATCTACTTCAGAGATCAGTGGTTTATTCAGTGTTTGACTTGAAATGATTATTATCAGTTGAAAATTTGAGATGGGTATATTTCAAAGACGGCTTTTCATACCAGGTATGGGCATCATAAATTTGTGGCTATATTGTTTGAATTAACAATTGCTCCAGTGGTATTGTTGGATATTCTGAATTATATCTGTAACCATAATTGGATTTCTTGAGAGAAGCAACGGGTTGTGAAATCAAGGTATTATGTCTTCTTATTAGCGGATATATTATTTTGAGGAAGTTTCAATACAGGCATAGATATTGGTCGTTTAATTACGAAAGCAATAGTATGTACGTGGCTTGTTGGGATTGGCATGATATTGTTAAAGATTTATTGATAAATTTCTAAGGTAGCTACACTGTTAACTAATTAACACAGAAAGATATACTTCCTCGATGGATTGATAAGTGTGTAATGAGTTTTGATTATTGAAACAAGGGTTAATAACAACTTCAGCATTTATATTGCTTAGTGGATTTGATTAGTATTACAATTGTCAAAAGGGTATGACCGTGTTACTATTTTCTAATGGATATGTCGAGTTTTACCATTTTAGTGGATCTAATCAACTCATTGTTCATGGTGATGCCTTGAAGAGTGATTGAGATGTTTATCCATTCAGAATTGTATGGCAGTTATGTATGCTTCGAGAAGATTGATTCCTTATGAACAAAGTTATCCTCACCATAACTTGAGGTTGATTGCGATTATACATTCATTGCATTAGTAAATGACTTTTGTAGAGCCATATTTGAAGTTTCTACCGACCATGAGAGTTGAAGTAATCGTTTTCTTCAGGAGAGCTACACTTGAGACAATGCAAGTAGAGTATTATGTTATATCATTCAGGAAAGACAAATATATTAGAGGATTCCTTGACTTATAGTTCATGTTTGATAACACTAAATGGGGGAAGGTTAGAGGAATTGACATCTTGGAGTCCTTATGAGTCGATACATGTGATGATTTTGTGATTGTGAAAGCTTTAAGTTTCTACTCTATTGGATGATTTCAACTATAGAAAATTTCTAGTGGAATGAACGATGATAGACAACACGATTTTGTTCGTTGCTAGTGATGGAACTTTAACTTTTGTAGCAGAGTATGTAGTCGACACTTACTGGAACCAACATGCATAACGGAATTCAACTACAGGTACTTGAAGAGATACACAAGACCAATTTAATTATGAATCCGAGTAAATGTAGAGTATTGAGATAAATTTGAAGAGTTACATTTGATTTGCTTGACACGATAAATTCTAAGTATTCAACTAAGTCCTTGAGTTGCGAATAATATGGAAGTAAAATATCAGTGATCAGTTGGTTTGTGACAAGCCTTTGAGATTTCTGAGTGGATATGAATCTATTGCGAAAGGTTTCATTGAAGGAGTTACACTGAATAGTTGAGAACAATGATGTTGATTGATAGCGGATTGGTTACCAAGTTTCCTCACCTTATCTATTTTGAGGGTATAAATGTTAATTCCAGTTGTCACTTATTTGTTCAGAAGATAGTTCGATTTCATGGGATGCCTACGAGCATGGTATTAGATATGGGTTCCCTATTTACATCTTGATTTTAGTAAGCAATTTAGAAGGCTTTGAATTCAGAATTTGGATTTAGAACGACTTTTCATCCTCAGAAAGATGGTCAGTCAGAAAGAACCATTCAGATTCTCGAGGATATGTTGAGAACTTGTTTAGTTGATTCTTAGAGTTCGTGGGATATACCTTTACTTCTCGTGGAGTTTGCTTAATATATCAGCTCTTTTGAGATTTTGGGAAGAGTTGGAGATTGGGCTTATCATCTTGTGTTACTTCCTTCTCTTGACAAGGTTTATAATGTGTTCCATGTGTCGATGCTACGCAAATCTGTTTATGATTCTTCTCATGTATGTCTAAAGTTTTAGAGGATATTGAATTGAGTAGGTCTTAGGAGAAGCATTCAGTTCAAGTGATTGATTCTAGAATTCGATGATTGAGAAATGAGAGTATTCATTTTGCTTGAGTTGAATAGAGAAATCATAATGTGAAAGAATCTACTTGGAAGTTTCGAAATTGGAATCAAAAGGAAATATCCTTGGTTGTTTGAGGGTCGAGGTAAGTAAACCCTAAAATTCGGGACGAAATTTCTTTAAGGGGGAGTGATTGTAACGACCCCAAAAACCCGTCCCTATTTATTTTATAGTTTTGGGGATTTTTATTTGACTTATGTGTGCATTTTATGTGTTGCATCATATTTTATGATTTTCACATCTTACTTGATTAAATGTGCTATTTACTTAGTTAGTAGTAATAGTGGTTAAAGGAGTTAAATGATTAAGTTGAAACTTTAGGGTCCTTGTTGAAATTATAAGTTCAGGGGTCTAATTGTTCAAAATGAAACTTGGGTGACCAAAGTAGAAAAGTGGGTAAAATATTCTTATAACTTATCCTTCCTTCTCTCCATCTGCATTCATATTTTCCCAGAGAACTTTTCCTCGTTCTCCTAGGGTTAGGAGAAAAAGGTAAGTTCAACCTATTTCGATTTAATTCTTTTTATTTACTTCTCCGTTTTAAAATCTAATTATATAAAAATGATCAGGGCATTTAGTAGGTCATTTCTACCCGAACAAAACATATTTCTGCGATACTTTTTCCGGAAATAGGTAAGTTACTAATTCCCCTTTAAATGTTAAAACGGTCATATATGTTATACTTGATACTTGTACTTGTTATTTTTGTGATTTGGATAATATTTGTGATACTTGTAATTTTGGGACAAAGGGAGTATTTGGTATGGTGGTTTGGTTGGGTTCAAAGTAGTGTTAGAGTTGTTTGGGACTGATTTTTGGTAGCCTTAGTAAGGCTATAAACGTTAAGTGTGTAAGTGTTGTACTTTTGGGACGGTGAAACGAAAGGAGTAAAAAGTGTGCAGTTTTTGGCCTGACAGGGCTTATGGGCGGTCGCCCAATATGGGGCCGAGCGGGCGCCCAGAACTACTGAAAAGTGAATTTTTAAAACAGGGCTCTTGGGCGGTCGCCCAAGATTAGGGCGGGTGGGCGCCCACTTTTGCTGAAAAAAATAAATTGTTTCATTGACTTGGTTTAGGACCCAATCTTGGGCTAGTTTTGTGTCCTAGTCTAGGGTGCCTAGATAAGTGTTTTGGGAAGATAAAATGGTAGATGATGATTTGGTTTCACATGTGTACAAGGTTGTTTTTATGACTTAAATTTCAATGTTATTGGGAACTCTTATGAGTGATTCTTTTGTGTGCTTCTGGGGATGTGTTTGGCTTGGTTCCCTACTTTGGAATCATTGCCCCTTTGGTTGTTGTTTAAGCAAGTATTTATTACAATGCTTTGTTTGAAAGTCCAGCTGGTTTTGTGTTATCGAGTGGAGGTGGAAAGGATTATAGTGGCACACAGCCAATTTCACTATAAGGCTTTTCCACTGGACCTTTTTCTTAATCGAGTGGAGGTGGAAAGAATTATAGTGGCACACAGCCAAGTTCACTATAAGGCTTTTCCACTGGACCTTTTTCCCCAATCCAGATTGGCCTTGGATGGGATGAGTTAGCTCCCTCGAGTGAGCATTTGGGTTATGACTTTGTGTCATATTTTCCCCGTTGTTACTTTGGTTCTTATGGTTATGGTTTGGTTTTCGGGATCCTAGCTTCAGCTAATTATGCTGCTCAAATGGTTTTCTCAGATGGTTTTCTTAAATGGTATTCCCAGACGGTTATTTTCTTTTGGTAAACCTTGGATAAGTATTCTTTCGGTAAACCTTGGCTAAGTATCCTTGTGAGTGTTACATCGTTGTATGTGTGGTATAATGAGTTGGATTTGCCTCTCATGCTATGTGCTATGTGATGCTTATGATATTGTTTGTTATACTTATCATTTTTGCATGAAACGTAGATGCATTTTAGTAGCTTACTGAGATTCATTCTCACCCTTTATTTGTTTACTATTTTAGATAAAGGCGAGTCCAGGGGATAGGACATTTTGGCACGGGAGGACGTTAAAGTGGTAAGAGTTGGGATTTGTTTTGTAAAGGCTACATTACATAGATGTAATACCTTTTGGGTAGAGTTTCCGTGACTTCATCATTTTGTAACACCATTATTTTGGATAATGTTGGTGTATGTACATTTGTCTAAAAGTTTGTAAGCTTTCGAGCTAAGTACTTTCGCTTTTGAAAGAGTTTGTTTGAAAGTTAAATGAATTCTTTGAAATTCGAGTGTGGATTTTTTTAAACTTTATGAAAGTATATTTCGAAATTTTTTCTAAAAGTGTTTTATAACTTCTTCCAATCGTGTCCTGAGCGTGGGGACAAGTAGGACCACGGGTCTGGGGCGCGACAAGCCGCATGACCGAGCAGGAGCCGTACGGTGGCGATTCTTGGATTACGCCCTTATCAAGATCTGATTGAATCCTTATCAGTTTGTTCACGGGAGTTGTCCATTATCCTGATGGATTTCGACCTAGAAGCGATTTCGTCTATCAAGAACTCTGGATAACTGCTGGATAAGTCCCTGTCAGGTTATAATTGCCTAAAAGGTCCTCGGAGGCTCCTAAACATCTCAAAAGAGGCAACAAGGGTACGTAGAGAAATAGCTAGAGGGGGTGCGAACAATAATCTTAAATTTTTAAACTCTATTCAAAATATCATCCTTGTACTTACAAAACCTCATGTTTGGTCAAATTATAAACCTTTGTATCAGAAACACAAATGTAGAGTGGAATTTTTTACGGTTAAAATGCCATTTTAGCAAAGAGGTTCTGGAATGAGGTTTTGGTGACAAATAAAATGTATGACAAGTTCAACCACAAACATGATTCATAGTAAACTTGAAAACCAAAACATATGAAACAAAGAAATATCCTAGAACATTCAAGAGCGTTGATGCTGCCAAAAACGTGTCGGATCAGCCCTCCGTCTAGCGGTTCGGATAAATCTAGCAATGAGATCTCCCCGTCCGGATCTGCACACAATGAACAAATGTGAAATGCGCCGGGGCTTCACCGGCAAAGGCCCTCCGGCATGAGAATAAGAATTCGGGTGATATGAAATAGAGAAATCAATTGACTAGTTTGGAGTCAAAGAGTTCATTACCCATCTCCTGTTGTGAGGTCCTGTTTTTACAGGCGCGGTTGAATGAGTCCTAACTTGTTAGAGAAGTTAGGATGCCCGTGTTGATGTAGGACTCGCATTCCTTAGAGATAGACTCCGGATAAGGATGAATGATGTCCTGTTATCTTGTATAAGAGATATCCTTGTTTAGATAAGGATCTTCATTGTTAGAGTTGTAATCAAACTCTGTAAGTGGACTCCCCGTGAGTAAGGAAGATTCTCGGTGTATGTCGGCCCGTCATCCAACTCGGCTCACCCTGGAGGCCGGCTAAAGATTGGGCCTCTTGAACTTGTCCTAGGCAAGGGCTGCCTGTTCGGCCTGATGTATCTCGGCATATAAGATTGTGGGCCTCTTTGGATGGGCCTTAAGGTATGTAAGCCCAGAGTTTATGGGTCCCATTTAACCAAGTCAGTTTATGTCGTTCGGTGGCCCCCGAGTTTCTATCTCGGCATGCCGAGTAAGAACTGTGTCCCTTGTACTGGCTTTGCACTTCATTTATGTTGATTTGACCTGCAGCTGCCAAAAATCCTTTTTTGCCTGGATTTGCTAACGTCACTGTAGATTTGATACATGTGGAATCATTGCTCTTCTTGGAAGTTGAGGGTTCCATTAATTGCACTCCAATTATGAGTAGCATTGATAAACTCCCCACCCCCTCATATTCCAGGGGTATAAATAGACAATCAGTCTATTGGTTGTCTTCTATCTTACCCTCACCCTCCAGAATTCCTCAAGAACATCCTAAGTTTTACGAAGAATTCCAACATGGCTCCAAAGAGGAAATACGACGATGCATTCCCAAAAGAAGTGAGTACAGAATCAGAAAATCAAGTTGAGTACTATGATTCTTTGAGCAGCGATGGTTCGATGTTTCCATCCAAGAAATGTTCATATTTTCCGGTGGAAGAATCACCGTCCGATAGTAATGACGAATACTCGGAGCCGGACCCCGTTCATGAATTCTCCGACGACTCTAGTGCGGAAGAGTCAGAGGATGAGGACGAGGATGATGATGAAGATGATGAAAGTGAGGACGATCCTGAACCCATCATTATCGATGAATATGGGTATGATGGAGACATGGAGTGGGAGGAGGATGATGAAGATCAAGAACAAGATTGTGATCTTTCTTGAATCCTTTAGCTAGCATGATCCAGTAGTAGTTTCTTTTTTGTATAGGTCAGACCCCCGGCCTTGCTTTGGGGGTCCTTTCTGTTATATATATATAAATAATGGGATTTTATCCTTTGTCACCTTTGCTCTGGTTGTGATTTGACTCCATAGCTTGTATTTCTTGCATCTTGCTTGACCTTGAATTTTTTCTCATTAACACTACCTTTTTCATGACGTCGTCTTAAAGTAATGCCGATCATCTGATCCTTATTGATATGTCGGCATGGAACGCGTACCTGGTAATCTTTTCATAGTTTAGTCAAATGTAGTCAAAGCCGGGGTGTCGAAGCTATAGGTCGGTCTGTGCTGGCAGCCTCTTGACCGTTAGATATTCCCCAGGCAAATGATGTCACACTTGTGACGTTAGCTGTGCCAGACGGTGAGGGACGAGTGAAAGGACATATGCTTTATGGGGAAATCACCATCCTTAATTATAGGTAATGATGGTCTAGGGTGATTACGTGTGTAACTGCTACTTACCGTGAGATTTCCACGAGATCTCGGGCGAGTTGAGGTCAATTTCTCAGGTATACCCGTGCCCGAGAATTCTAAACGGTTGAAATCCCTAGAATCCCCCTTTCATCCTTTGATTCTATTTTGAATACCCAGAAAATCTTTTGACTTTAAGGCTTACGGCGATTGCACCGGCGGTTCTTGTAGGTGGCTTGATTCCGGCGAGTTTCAACCAGTGCTTTCGGCAATACTTCCTCTTTTGGTCTGCCCATCTTCCTATTTTGATTTTCGTCGATTTTCCAGGTATCATTCTATCCCCCTTGATTTTTTGGTTTCTCTGCGCCCTTTTTTTGCTTAGCTCTGTTTCACCTCTGTTCTTCATTCAAATGTCTTTTGATTGTTTGTCCTTGGTCCGTCTGGGCTTCCATAGAAATAACCGTAGGATTTACCAGAGGATGGATGAGCCCTGGTTTTTACTGGCTCTGAGTAAAGTTGAAAAACTCCTTGTAACACACAGGGCTTTTAATGGCACCGTGAAATGGCCTCTAAATAGCCGTCGGTTCGATCGTTTGGGGGAGATGAATCCCAACTTAGTGGTTGTTCCTTGCCTGTCTGACCTTTTGACTCATATTTCTTCCCATTATGTATTATCTGAAGATGAGATATTCCCCTCGGCTTTAGTGAACGAGGAGAGGGGGGTATATGCAGCTCCCACCTTGATTTCTGATGCTAACCCCCTTCTTTCCTCTGCAGCCATGTCGGGGGAGAGTACTTCAGATCGAATAGTGGATCAGTTTAGTGCCGCCATCCCCGAAGGAGGTCAAGGTCGAAGGAATGCCGGTCGGAGGGGGAAAGCGGTAGCGTCTACCAGGCCGAAGCAACCCAAGGCCGGAGACGAGATGATCGAGTACCTTCATGATACCTGTAGGATTTCTCGTGAAGATTACGATCTGGTATATCAGCGTGCTTCCCCTTTGAGTACTAGTGAGGAAAAGGTTTCCTTTTATTTGAACCACATCGAGGTTGCATTCTTTTTTAAACAATTTGATCTAGGGCTCCGTTTACCCCTTGACCCCTTCATTTGTGAATTCTTAGAGGATTGGCAGGCCGTCCCCGCCATGCTAGGTGCCAACGCAGTTAGGTACCTTACATCCTTTATTACTCTATGCCGTAGCTTGTGTTTCGAGCCATGTCCCTGGGCCTTTTACACGTTTTTTGAGGGAAGCTTTAACGAAAATACCTGCGTGTTGACTCTGAGGAGCAAACAGAGGAGGCCCAAAATTATCACTCCGATCTTCAGTTCGGTCAGTAAAGTGTCAGGTTGGAACAATCACGTTATCAAGGTCGAGAGCCGTCATGGCTGGGAGTTTCCTCTTTCGACAAGTGTTCCCCAGGATCCTGAAACATGTTACAAGGCCCCGTGGAGCGATGCCCTACTCCAAAGGTTAACAGAGTTTGCCTCGGTGCAGCAGTTGGAATGGTCGGCCTAGAAAACAACCATGGCTATTACGTCCAAGTTGGTATTATGCCAGGACCATGGGCTGGTGTGGACGTCATGGTGCCCATAGTTAGGGGCAATCGTTACCCGGATTGGGTTGTTCATCCTGATTTTGTTTTTATCAAGGATTGTGATATTTGCCGCACTCAGGACGAGGCTTGCCTAAAAGTCTGAAAAGTTGCTGGATGTAAACTCTTGATCTCGTCATTTCTGTTCATACTATGATAACCTCGTGTCCAGCTTCTAACTCCTATCTTTGTGTTTGTTAGATTTGACCATGGAGGAGGAGAGAGAGCTAGCCCGTGTGTATTCCTCTGACCCTAATAAGCTTCTAAACAATAGAAGGCTGAAATCAAAGGCTTCGACCAAGAGGCACGCCGATATAGGAGCTCGGCAGGAGGTTTTGACCACCAAGGAAGCCGGCCCACTCCCTACAATTGATGTTGCTGTCGGAGGCCGAGCTGAGGTGCCGGCCAGTGGTGCAGCGGCAACGACGGGTGCTTCGGAGCCGGACCAGATTGTTGAAACATTTTTTGAGGATATGGGTGGAAGAAACGGCGGTGAGTCCCTTGGTGAGAAAAGGGGCAGAGATGGTGGTGACGAGGTGCTGGAGGAGCCTTCTCCCAAAAGGCATTCATCTGCTGCTCCTACTGGTACTCCGCCTGTTTTTTCCTCCGAGGAGATAGATGCTTTGATAGCCGATTTTTCCGATGTCCGTCCACTGACGAGCTTGGATGTTACTGCTCGATATGATCCCATGTTGAGACTTGGCCGACCAATTTTGGACCGGGCTTTTGATGCGGATCTTTTGCGAGGATTGGATTCCATGCCGCCTACTTATGCCCACATGGCTGAACGCAAGGGGCTCATTATCGCCGAGGTAACGTATTGACTTGTTTGTTTTCTGATTGCTCTCCATTCCCGTAATTGATTTCAATTTTCTCGTTTAGCTGGCTACCCTAGCCAAACATGAGGCGGCATAATGGGCTGGAGTAGGCAAGAAGATGGCCGATCTGGAAGGCAAGGCATCCCGTGCCCAAGTGAAGCTAGGCCAAACGGTGGAGTTGGTCAATAAAGCACGCGAAAGCGCCAAACTGGCTCATGCCGAGAGGGTTAAAGCTGTTGGGGATACCGAGGCCGAGGTAGAGAAACAGAAAGCCGTTGCAAGGCAGTTTGAAGAGGAGGCCAAGTTACTCAGGGAGGAGATTGATAAGGAGAGGGCGAGTGCCGCCTTGTTAGCCAAGGAGAAGGAGGAGGTGGAGATGAAGTTTCAACAGTTGGAAGAGAGTATTCCGGCTAAGGAGAAGGCTGATGTGCTGAACTTTCAACGTATCGTGATGCCGTCGATCATTGACGACCAGGTGAAAACTACTTATGTCGATGGCTACACGCAAGCAGCTCGCCAGCTCCACATTGATCCCGAAATGGATGTCCCTGTTGAAAAACTGGCTCGTCTTTTACTAAACGACGCGTATAGTGTCGAGGCCTATGCCGCTCACTCCGTGATCCCCTATTCTGAGAAGACTTTAGGGTTGATAGCTCAGAACGATGAGTCTGACGAGAGGCCGGCCTGGAGCGTTCCCCCGGTGGACCCCAACAACTTTCATGCTTTGGTGGAGCGTTTCAAGGAAGAGTTGGGCTTCGATGATGAAGAAGACGAAGAGGAGGAGCAGCAGGCTCCATGAGTTTCATAAACCGTCAGTTGATGTAGGTCCTGTGTGATCTGATACAATTTTTGTCTTTTACCCGCGAGACGGTTTGGCTTGAAACAATGGTTTTCTTTTTGTATCTAACTGCCCGGGCCCAGCATAGTCTGGGGGGCGTAAACACTCGTTATTTGTAGAGATTGGCCTACCTCGGTTTGAGGTATTAATTAGCCCTTGTTTGCTTAACTTGTCGCGTAGTTAAGTGTTATCTCGTCGCCTGTTCATATTGCTTTACCTCGGTTTGAGATGTTTTAACTAACTGGAGTGACGAGATATGGCAGCTGGTTTAGGCCATGTTGTAGGCCGTGGTCGTTCACCGTTATGGCCGTGACGAGCGTTAGGAGCTCGGTTTGTAAGAACTAATTCGTGGTTAGTCTCGGAATTCCGTGGGGACTGGATGTATTGATCTTAACCCAAATTTGAGAGCACTAACCGGGAGAATTAGGTTTTATTGTAGCCGAGCTAGGCTATGTTTGTAGGCCGTGGTCGTTCACCATTATGGCCGTGACGAGCGTTAGGAGCTCGGTTTGTAAGAACTAATTCGTGATTAGTCTCAAATTGTCGTGGGAACTGGATGTATTAATCTTAACCCAAATTTGAGAGCACTAACCAGCAGAATTAGGGTTTAATGTAGCCGAGCTAGGATATGTTTGTAGGCCGTGGTCGTTCACCATTATGGCCGTGACGAGCGTTAGGAGCTCGGTTTGTAAGAACTAATTCGTGGTTAGTCTCAAATTGTCGTGGGAACTGGATGTATTAATCTTAACCCAAATTTGAGAGCACTAACCAGCATAATTAGGTTTTAATGTCTTGAGTCGTGACGTTCACGTCTTAACTCGGAATGACGATCTCTGCATTGCTAAGTAATGCTTAGACCGTGCTCAATAATCAGAGTTGTAAAAAGGAAAACTTTTATTAATAATAATAAAGGAATATCTAATTTGGTAAATGCTATGAACTAGAGACAGCAAATCTAATCTAGAAAACAAAAAGGATAGATAGGGTGCCGAGGAGTTACTGATAGTATTTCCTCAAGTGCTCCGAATGCCATGGGTGTTTAAGCTCTTTTCCTTCCGGAGTTTTGAGCATGTAGGTTCCTTCTCTGATAACGTGAGTAACAATGTAGGGACCTTCCCAATTTGGGGAGAGTTTGTTTTGATGAGCCTTCAAGTGTGTCGACTCGATCTTTCTGAGTACCCAGTCACCGACCTCAAAACCTCTTTTCTTTACCTTGCTGTCATCGTAGGCCTTGGTCCTCTACTTATAGTTTATCATTCTGAGTTGAGCCGTCAGCCTTTTTGCTTCAACTAGGTCTAGGTCTAGGAGTCGGTTGTATTCATTGACCACCTCGTCATAATTGGACACTCTGAAGGTAGGTAAGGCCATCTCGGTTGGAGCCATAGATTCTGATCCGTAAGTTAATGCAAAGGGAGTCTCCCCATTTGGCCCCCGAGTGGTTGTACGAACTGCCCATAAAGCAAGGGGAAGATCGTCCAGCCACTTTCCTTGACTTCCTTCTAAGCCCTTGGTTAGGGCTTTCAGTATTAGTTTGTTTGCTGCCTCGGCTTGTCCATTGCCTTGAGGATGACTGACTGATGACTTTCTGTGCTTAACCCCTAGTCTGTTTAATTCTTCGGTGAAGGCGTCAGAGAACTGGAGTCCGTTGTCGGTCACGACGGAATGTGGGACGCTGAAACCGACACCATATATAGTCATGGATGAAGTTGATGGCGTTCTCCTCTATGATTCTAGCCAAAGGCTTAGCCTCCACCCACTTGGTGAAGTAGTCGACCGCCACAATTACGAACTTGTTGCTTCCCTTTTCCAAGGGGAAAAGTCCGATGATATCGACTCCCCACATGTCAAACGGCCATGTCGGTATGATAAGACTTTGTTCTACAGGTGGCACCTTTGGCAGGTCCGAGAAGCGCTGGCATTTGTCGCACTTCTTTACGTAGGCTTGGGCTTCTTCTCTTAAGTTAGGCCAGTAGTAACCAAGCGTGATTATTTTATCTGCCAGGGTTCTGGCCCCCGGGTGTCGTCCGCAGACTCCTTCATGTACTTCGGCCAGAAGTTTCTCGGTATCTTTAGGGGAAACACATCTTAGGAGAGGCCTGGAGAATGACCTTCGATATAGAATGTCATTCCAGACTATGTACCTGGCCGTCTTTTTCTTTATCATTTTAGCCTTAAACTCGTCTTCCGGTAGCCTGCCCTTCTCGATGTAGTCCTTGTAATTGTCAATCCAGGTTCTCTCTTCGTCATCTAGAATTAGGATTTTAAGTCTTTCGTAAGCTGGTTGGTCGGCAAGATTATAAGGGGATTGATTTCTTTTGATGTGGCCATCTTTGACAACAAATCAGCCTCCAGGTTGTGTTCCCGCCCTACTTGCCTGATTTCCCAAAACTCCATATTCTTAGTGAGATTCAGGACGAGGTCCCTATACTTAGTCAGCATGTGGTTCTCAGTGTTGTACTCGCCCTTCACTTGGTTTACCACTAGTTGGGAGTCACTCTAGGCCACCAGTTTGTTCACACCAAAGAAATTAGCCCTTTCTATTCCTAAGATCAAGGCTTCGTATTCCGCCTGGTTGTTTGAGGCTGGGAATTTAAATCTGATGAAGTCACGGGCCACGTGTTCATCGCCTGGACTTGTTAAATATACCCCGGCTCCACTTTTTCCTTTCGTTGTTGATCCATCTGTGTACAAGATCCAACAGTCTTCAGGTAATTCTTCTAAGGGCTCTCTGTCCATGGGAAACTTCCTTTTCCTGGTTATCGGTGTATGCTCCCTGGAGAACGCGGTCTCAACTAGGAAATCAGCCAAGGGCTGTGCCATCAATGTCTTCCTCGGCTTGTAAGTAATGTCGAATTCAGTTAACTCAATGGACCAGTTCAGCAATCTGCCCGAGCTGTCCATCTTGTGGAGTATCTTTCTGAGCGGCGTGTCGGTATAAACCGTGATGGGATGAGCGGAGAAGTATGCCCGTAGTTTTCGGGCAGCAATGACTAAGGCATATGCTATCTTCTCGGCATTATAGTACCTACTCCCGGTATCTGACAATGCTTTACTTACATAGTACACCGGCTTCTGAATTCCATTATCTTCTCGTACTAACACAGCTGCCACGGCTCTATCGGTTACTGCAAGGAATACGGAGAGTGTTTCTCCCATAATCGGACTGCTGAGCAATGGGGGTGAACCCAAGTATTCTTTTATTTGCTGGAATGACGCTGCGCATTCTGGGGTCCACTCGAAGTCCTTTGTTCCTTTCAAGGCTTTGAAGAAAGGCAACGACTTCTCTGCCGACTTGGCGATAAATCTTCCCAGGGCGGCCACCCTGCCATTCAACCTTTGAACCTCTTTGACACACGTCGGCTCTTTCATGTCGACCAAGGCCTGTATCTTCTCCGGATTTGCCTCGATGCCTCGCAGGGAAACCATGAAACCGAGGAACTTACCTGCCGTGACCCCGAAGACACATTTACTTGGATTGAGCTTCATGTCATTCTCATTTAGATTTTTTATAGTCTCTGCCAGGTCCGGGACGTGGTTTCCTAATTTGGTTTTTATTACCATTTCGTCAATATAGGCTTCCATGTTCCGGCCGATCTGGGACTTGAATACCTTATTCACCATCCTCTGATAAGTTGCACCGGCATTCTTGAGGCCAAAAGGCATCATCGCATAACAATAGATCCCTCCTGCTGCTTGGAAGGTGGTCTTTTCGATATCGTCCTCGGCCATTTTGACCTGGTGATAACCAGAATTAGCTTCTAGGAAGCTCAAGGTTTGGTGTCTAGCTACGGAGTCGACCAACTTGTCTATTCTGGGTAGAGGGTAGCTATCCTTGGGACATGCTTTGTTGAGATCTGTGAAATCGACACACATTCTCCACTTGCCGTTCTGTTTTTTCACCATTACGACATTAGCTAGCCACTCGGGGTATGTCGCCTCTCGGATGATCCCGGCCTTCATCAGTTTATCCACCTCGGCCTGTATTGCCTGTTCTTTTTCTATAGAAAAGACCCTTCGTCCTTGCTTGACGGGTTTGAAAAAACTGTCCACCTCTAGCTTGTGGAGAGCAATGGCTTCTTTAACTCCCACCATGTCTTCAACTTTCCAAGCAAACACGTCTAGGTTGTTTTTTAGCAGGTTGATGATTTCTGTTCTTTCCTCCGGGGAGAGTTGTTTTCCAATTCGTACCTTCTGTTCCGGGTAGTCGGGGTTGATGATTACCTCATCTAACTGATCGACTGGTCTTAGCTCGGGACCGTCCCTGAACTCCAAGGTTTCCACGATGATTTGCTTTACTTTTTCCTTGTCTTTGCCTTCCAGGCTCAAATTCTCCATATCTAGGAGTTTGTCAATCTCGGCATCCATGTGGGCGGGTATTGTGGCCCCCGAGCTTGGGACGAGGGCGAGGTCAGAGCCACTCAGCTTATCCGAAGCTGCGTTCATGGAGATACAACCGACTCCTTCCATACCATATGTCACCTCGGTCTCTGTCATGGTATTTTCAGCATCCCGCACGACCCATTCTTCAGGTATGTCTACCGTTATCACACCGATGTTTGGGGCTGACGTAGTGACCGTGGTCGACTTTGATATAGTGATATTTCTTTCTGGAGTGTCAATTTCCATCTTGGATTTCACTTTTCTTGATCTCATCACGTGCTCTAAGAAGTGTTTGGGGTTGCCGAGGACGCAGCCTACGCCTTCTGGGGTTGGGAATTTCACCCTTTGGTGAGGGAGGGAGGCAACCATTCCCAGTTTCCCCTGACTAGGAGAGCCGAGGATGGCATGGTAGTCACTTTCCAAGTCCATGACGATGAAGGTGATTGTTGCCGACGTTTTGTAGGGGTACTCACCGACTTCTAGTACCAAGTCCACGGTTCTCTTAGCCTCGGCTTTGTGATTTGTAAACCCCTCTAGTCTCCCATTGTAAGGGGTAAGCATGGTGTCTGGCAACTCCATCTCCTTGAAAGTTCTGTAATAGAGCACGTCTTTAGCGGCCCCAGAAACTATTAAGAGCCTTTCCGATTCGCAGTTGTCGATTCGGCCTGTGATGACTAAAGGCTGCTCTCTCATGGCCCTATTTCCGGCCAGCTCGTTAGGGGAAAAACTAATCACCTCCTCCCCTTTGTGAATCCAAGGGGGGATATGGTAAACCTTGCTTAGCTCATAGATCTTCTCTTTTAACTTGGTGTTGGAAGGGATTTCCTCCCTGATTACACCAATTAGTTTTGCCCGAGGCGGCCTGTCTTCGCGGTCATCCATTTTCTCATCTTCTCTCGGACGTTTGTTGTCCTTCTTTGCTAGGTATTCATTTAGTTTCCCCTGATCGGCCCACCTCTGTAGTATTTTCTTTAGGGCAAAACAGCTATCCGTCTCGTGCCCATTATCTTGGTGGTAGGCACAATACTTGCTGATATCTCTTGGGAACTTCGGGTTATCTTTAAGGGGTTTTGGATTTGGGAGATTCACCAGGTTCATGATCTCGGAAATCGGCTTGGTAAAGGGGGTAAAGACCTCAGTCGGTCTCGTTCTCTTCTTACCTCGGTTTCCACTTCCACTGGTACCCTGGACCGAGCTAGGAGTGGGTGGCCTACGTTCCCCTTCTCAGTCTCGATCTCTATATCCGGACAACATTTTCTTTTTCTCCTCAGCAGTGGCTGTCGCGTAGGCCATCTGGTACAGCTCAGACTTTGTACGAGGTTCTCTTACCGACAACTCATAGGTGAGCTCGTCTGATCTCTGCCCATTATAGAAGCACATTATGATTTCCCTGTCTATAAGTCTCTCTTCTATTGAGTCATCCAAGTCTCTGAACCTATTGTAAAAGTTCATAGTCGACTCGTTCTTTCCCTGAACTATGTTTGCCCGATCCGACAATCTTTTCTTTCTAGCCCCGACAGTGGCGAAGTACTCTAGAAAACTTGATTTCAATTTGGAAAAGGAGTTGATGCTTCTTCTCTCCAAGTCCATAAACCAAGACCTAGCTGCTCCAACCAACGTACTAGCAAAGGCCTTGCAAAGTACGTCGTCTTTGTTGGAAACCAAGGCCATCATTCCTTCGAAAGATTGTAAGTGGTCCATGGCATCTGTACTGCCGGAATACTTTTCCAGGTGGGGGAGCTTCAACTGGGGATTGGGTGGAGAATCATTTATCCACTGAGCAAACGTACGCATTGCGTCGTAGTCGGTTTTCGGCTTCCTTTTCACCTGTTTCATCTCTATGTTGTCCATCCTCCTGCAAATCCAATATGATCTGCTCACTAAACCCTGAGCTGCGATGGGAGCTTCTCGGCCTGCCTCTTTCTCTGTCTCGGCCCCTTCCAACAACACGACTTGTTTCTGGATCATCACGAGGCCGTCTCGGAAGAGTATGACGAGGTGGATCCTGTCTGGGCGGGACTTGATCTTGATTTTGCCATCACCGCTGTTAGGATTCATTGTTAGTACACCCACCTGATTTGATTGACCCATTCCACGTGTCTTTTTATGGACTTTAGGTTTACATGTAATGAAGTTTTACTTCAATTTTTAGAAAAGTCCATTTCTAGATGTTTAGTAGTTAGGCTGAGTTATGATCGGTTTATTCATAGCGGTTTTAGTGTCCCTCAAGCCGCCATCTTCAAACCGCCAGCATGGTGCCTTAAGTCCTTCATCAAACCGCAGTTTGTGTCTTTGATGAAACCGCATTTCAAGTTCATTCATGAAACCACACATGCATCTGGTGGAACCGCCGACCAAGATATTGAAGAAGTTATTGCTGTCATTTACTCCTTGAAGACAAACATTCGCTTTTCAACCGTAAATGAATGACTGGTGACTTGTCCTTAAACTTCAAGTCATGGTTCAGTTATTCTTGGAATGTCGGTTTGTCTCGCTTTTTGAAAAGTTACCGTTGTACTTTTCCAACAACTAAAAGGACAATGTTAGGTAGTGGCCCAACAACTTCCTGCCACAAAGCAAAAGCAAAGGACGACAGTGACAGGTCAACCAATGGGATTGTGACAGCGCATTAAACCGCCATACAATGACTCACCTCATTGTCCAACGGTCACTAATGCCTTCACTATAAATAGCCTTCATTGTTCAACATTGAAGGTTGCTGAGCTTCAAAGAGAATATCCCAAGTATTCAAATTTGCTTTGAAGATTGAAAACCCAGATACTCATATCTTCATCATCTCCTTAGCAAACCCAGAGTTCTTCATCAAAGCTTCAAGCCTTCAAATCATCACAACTCAGCCTTGTACAGAAAGTAATCACTTGCTCACCATCACATAGATATTTTGAGCTCTTGATTTCTTTCCACACTACACACCCGGAGTATATTTTCTTATAGATTATATATCTCGAAAACACAGGTTGTTATAATAGCATTGTTAGGTTAGATCGTTTATTTAGAGTTTGGATTCATTTGTAATCTTGTAAAAACTCTTCTAAATCAATACAAGTCTAGTAGCTATTAGAAAATCCTAGGCTAACCACCTAGGTAGAGGACGTAGTTCTTTCAAGAACGAACCTCTTCAAATTGTGTGTCTTTGATCTTTATTTTCTGTCTTGTCATTTACATTTATGTTTATGAGCTTTATTTATTTTCATGTGAAATGACTTGATAAATGATTTGCATACTTTTGTGATACTTCAGTTGTGCCTTGTCAGTTGCATCATTCCTTTTTGAACCACTTAAACCGCCCAACTCTTTATAATTCAGTTTGGCCAAAACCGCAAAACTCCGCTGTGCATTTTATCCGAGCGGTTCTAGTGCTTTAAACCGCAATAGACCAAACTGATAAGTACTTGGTTGATTTTCAAGGGTATTTCGAAAAAGATTTTAAACCGCTATTCACCTCCCCCCTCTAGCGGTTCTATACCCTTGTTTCCCTTTGGGACCAACAAGTGGTATCAGAGCTTATCCACCAAAAATTATTTTACAAGCTTAACCGCTTGGGTGCTGATCCAATGGCAAACATAAACTCCCATATGATGCAGACATCCAACTCTAATCACTTACCTATTCTTAATGAAGATAGTTTCATCTTCTGGAAAGATAGGATGAAGAAGCACATGATATCTGAGGATCGCAGATTATGGACTGCAATTGTTAATGGACCCTATGTCCCGATAAAGGCTAACCCTGATGCAGGTACTGCTGGACAAACCGTGGAAATCAAGAAGCCGGAAACTGAATGGACCGAAACTGATCAACGGAATGTGGACTTTGATGCTAGAGCTATGTCCATGCTTGTATCAGCTATTGATCTAAGAACTCACTCAAAGGTTCTAGATTGCAATACCGCAAAGGAAACATGGGATGGCATGATTGATTTTCTGGAAGGAGATGCCGACACAAAGAAGAACCGCCTCTACCAACAGAGAAGGCTCTTTGATTACTTTGTCAAAGACCAAAAGGAATCTCTTCGCCAATTCTATGAGCAGTTCGTGGAAATTGTCAATGTATGTTTCTCTCTAGGGCACAAGTATTCCAATACTGACCTGAACATGAGATTCATGCAATCTCTTGGTAGCAAATGGCTGATCAAAACTACCAACATTGAAGACAACAAAGATCTGGAAGCTCTTGATCTACGTCATCTTTATGCCATGCTAAGGGTATTTGAATTCAAGCTTGAGGAAGCTCATGAAACCGAAAACAGATTCAAGTCTCTTTCTCTTGCCGCTTTCAACAATGCCACATCTCCAGTTTACAATCCAGATCACCATCAAACCGCATCCAATACTCATTTACAAACCGCTTCTTTTGATCCAAATATTCCAAGATATATTTCTCAAACCGCACCTCCAGAGTATTACCAACCGCCTCATCAACCTTACCCTCAACATCATCAACCCTATTCTCAACCTCAGCAATCTCATCAATCCTACACTCCATCTCAAAATTCTCAAAGTGTAGCATCCAGTTCTACTCAAGTTGACTTTGATGACATGGATGATGACGAGTTTGCTCTCTATGTGAAAAACTACACCAAGTTCAGAAAGAACAGAGCTCAATCTCAGTCAGGCGGCCCTGCAAAGTTTGTCCCTCCAACCAGATTCAACAAAGCAGCTGATGCTAAGAAAAGGGATGATCTTGTTTGTTACAACTGCAAACAACCAGGTCATTTTGCCTCCAGTTGTCCCAAACCGCGCTATGAAGCCGCTCCTTCCAAGAAACCGTTCAACAAAAAGTTTTTCAAGAGAAGAGGAATGGTTGCTGAACAAGGAGAACAACCATTAACATGGATGGGTTCTGATACAGATGATAGTGATGAAGATGAAGGAGTTGCAAATCTTTGCCTAATGGGATTTGAAGAAAAGGTTGAAATTGACGAAAGCCTTCCACTGCCACTCCATCAAATGAAGTCAGTTTCACCAAAAACTCCTGAAGCTAAACAAGGCAAAACTCCTACTTCACCAAACTACTCTCCTGAGGATCAAACCGAACAAATCCATGATGACCAGGTACTTGAACGTGCTAATGTCATATGTCAACAACACACTGTGCTTAAAAAGGCATATAAATTAATAGCTGCGGAACTTGAATATTCCCAAAAAGAATGCAAGTCCCATAAGGAGGAGATTGAAAAATTCAAGCTCCAAATTGTTGGGATAGCTTCTGTTGTGGAAGAAAACCGCTACCTTAAGGACAGAACCGAGTTTCTTAACACCCGAATCCATGATCTTACTACACAAAGGGATGAACTTCAAAAAGTGACCGATGTGTGGACTAAGTCTGGTGTCACCATGGAACAAATCGTTAATTCACAAATTCTCTCTAAAGAGAAAAGTGGATTGGGATTTAAAACTGATGATGGGTGTAAGTGTCCTTGTCTATGTGCTGAAGGTGGTGTGAAACCAACTGAACAAACCAAAGAAATTCCTAAGGTGAATCATGCTGGTAAAAAGGGCTCAACACAAGAAATTAAAAAGAAAAATTATTTCTATGAGTATCCTAAAAACCAGACTGGGAGAGATCCAAAGTGGAAAGAGAAATCCACAGCGGCTGAGGCAACCAAAGAAGTATTGAGTGATGAAACCGCTCCTAGTCGGTTTAAGGAATATCCTGTTATATTTCCTAAAGCCGCACCTAAGAGAAAGGTGGAACTCAAGAAGGTTAGCTTTGTTAAAGCCAAAACCACTGACCCAGTAAAACATGATAAACCGAAGGTCAATAATGGATTTGTAAAACCGCAACCACAACCTGGCTTAATTCATTGTTCTATCTGTGCCGACTTTGGTCATAGTGCTGGTCATTGTCTTTTAAGATTCACACCCAATGCCAAAGGACGTAAAAATCCTAAGGTCAAACAAGTGTGGGTCCCAAAAAGCTGCTAACCCTAGGACCCAAGGAATAAGGGGGACCAAAACTTTTCATGTTTATTTTTCAGCTTTCATGTTTTATGGCTGGAACCGCTAAGAAGAAGAAGGATCTCTTGTATTTGGATAGTGGATGCTCACGACACATGACTGGAGATTCAGAACTACTCTGCAGTTTCATCCAAATGAAAGGTCCCCCAGTAGTTTTTGGTAACAACAGGAAAGGAGAAACAGTAGGATATGGAGCAATCAAACGAGGAAAAGTGACTATTGAAAACGTGTCACTAGTAGAAGGACTCAAGCACAACCTTCTCTCCATATCTCAGTTTTGTGACAAAGGAATGAACTGCATCTTCACATCAACTAGCTGTTATATCAAAGATGCTTCCTCTGGAGTCACTCTACTGACTGGCAACAGAACAGGTGATGTTTATATAATCGATTTAAGCAATATTGTTTCTATTGCTGACCTTTGTTTTGTAGCCAAAAATATAAGTGAAAGCAGCTGGTTATGGCATAAGCGGCTCAGCCACTTGAACTTCAAATATCTAGCAAAACTGCACAGGGATGGTGTAGTAAAAGGACTACCCAAAGTGGCTGACCATCATGATGAAAAGTGTAAAGAATTCCAGCTTGGAAAGCAGCCCAAACAGTCATTTCCTAGTAAAACCGCGCCTTCAACGAACCGCTGTTTGCAACTGCTTCACATGGATTTATTTGGACCTGTCCCAACCGCCAGTATAGGAGGAAACCGCTATACACTTGTGGTGGTTGATGATTATTCAAGATATACATGGGTAGAAATGATGGCCTCTAAAGACGATACCTATGGCATCGTAACCGCTCTCTTTAGACAGCTCCAAACTCAGAAATTGGATGACATTGTTGCCGTGCGTTCAGATAATGGAACCGAATTTACAAACAATGGTGTTGCCCAATATTGTGATGATCATGGAATTGATCATAATTTCTCTACCGCTGGAGTTCCACAACAGAATGGAGTAGTGGAAAGAAAGAACAGGACTTTGATTGATGCCGGGAAGACTATGATTGCAGAAGCCAAGCTTCCCAAATACTTCTGGGCCGAAGCTGTCACTACCGCATGGTTCACCCAGAACCGCTCCCTCATCATCAAAGTTCACAACAAGACTCCTTATGAATTGTGGAGAGGCAGATCACCCAACATTGCCTTCTTCAAGATATTTGGATGCAAGTGTTACATCTTGTATAATGGTAAAGAGCATCGAGGTAAATTTGATGGTAAGGCTGATGAAGGTATTTTTGTTGGCTATTCTAAACACTCCAAAGCTTTTCGTTGTTTCAATAAGACATCTCTAAAAATTGTAGAGTCAGTCCATGTTACATTTGATGAACATGCTCTCCTTGAGCCACATATGGCTCCAAATGTTGCTAATGATTTTAGTGATTTTGAGACATGCACTAGACATATAGCAACTGACAACCATCCTACTCAAACCGCTACATCCAGTTCTTCAGCCGCACCTACTCAAACCGCTGATGGTGTAACTGTTGAACCGCTGTCTTCTGACCCCATTCAAACTGTTGAACCAGTTCCAAATCTAACCTTCAATGAAGATTTCAATGATTATCAGGATGATCCTCCTCTGGAGAATCTTCAAGAAATAGTGGTTCAAGACAACCTCCCTCCTGAAATTAATAAGCATATAGACCATCCAACTGCCAATGTTATTGGTCCTATCAGTACTGGTGTCCAAACCAGAGGGAGTTTGACGCACAGAGAAGATCACAGTTTGTTCTCAAGTGCTCTGTTATCTCAGATGGAACCGAAGAAGGTAGATGAAGCTCTAAGTGATCCAAGTTGGGTAATTGCAATGCAAGAAGAGCTCAATCAGTTTGAAAGATGCAAAGTTTGGACTCTAGTTCCAAGGCCCAGTGATCATACAGTAATTGGAACAAAATGGGTGTACAGAAACAAGATGGATGAGAATGTACAATAACAAGAAACAAAGCTAGGTTGGTTGCTCAAGGCTATAGGCAAGAAGAAGGAATTGACTATGATGAGACCTTTGCCCCTGTAGCCAGACTTGAAGCCATAAGATTGTTCCTGGCCTATGCATCCTTCAAGAAATTCAAGTTATATCAAATGGATGTGAAGAGTGCATTTATGAATGGTGAACTACAAGAAGAAGTTTATGTAGCTCAACCGCCAGGATTTGAAGACAACAAACTTCCAAATCATGTCTTCAAACTCAAGAAAGCATTGTATGGACTCAAACAAGCTCCAAGAGCATGGTATGACACTCTATCTAAATTTCTTATTGAACAAGGCTTCTCTCGAGGTAAAATTGATACAACTCTATTTATAGCTAAACACAAAAGTCATTCATTATTAGTTCAAATATATGTTGATGATATTATTTTCGGTTCTACTAATGAAACTATGTATGTTAAGTTTGAGAAGCTGATGAAGAGTAAATTTGAAATGAGTATGATGGGAGAGTTGACATTCTATCTTGGACTCCAAGTCAAGCAATGCCATGATGGGATCTTTATCAACCAAGCCAAATACACTAAAGATTTGATAAAGAAGTTCGGGCTTGAAACCGCTAAACCAGTTGATACCCTAATGCCTAAGGCCTGCAGTTTGGATCGAGATGAACATGGTAAGAAAGTTGATCAAACTCTCTACCGAGGTATGATTGGCTCTCTGCTTTATTTAACTGCTAGTAGGCCAGATATCATGTTTAGTGTTTGTGTTTGTGCTAGATTTCAAGCTGACCCTAGAGAATCTCATCTTATTGCTGTTAAACGTATTATTAGATATTTATGTGGATCTGTTAACCTTGGACTTTGGTACTCCAAAGAATCTTCATTTGATCTATTAGGTTATTCAGATGCTGACTTTGCAGAATGTAAGATAAGCAGAAAGAGCACAAGTGGTACTTGTCAGTTCCTTGGAACGCGGCTTGTATCATGGTCCAGCAAGAAACAAGCGTCGGTTTCAGTCTCAACCGCTGAAGCTGAATATATAGCGGGCTGAAGCTGTTGCTCTCAAATTCTCTGGATGAAACAACAGTTGGAGGACTACGGGATATTTGAACAAAACTGCCCTATCTATTGTGATAGCACTGCTGCAATATCCATCTCCAACAATCCAATTCAGCACTCAAAAACCAAGCACATAGACATAAGATATCATTTCCTCAAGGACCATGTTCAAAAGAAAAACATTTTTCTTGCAAAGGTGGGAACGGATGATCAAATTGCTGACATCCTCACCAATCCGCTTGAAAATTCCAGGTTCTATCACTTACGAGGAGAAATGGGTATGTTAGAACTAACTTAAGATATCATATCTAAATATATTATTTTTAATATCTTTTGTTTAAGTGTTTTGGCTATGCTTAGAAAAGTCATCTAGTATGCGGTTCTGGCATCATTGAAACCGCATCAATAAATGGTTCGGTACAAGATTCTCCATCAAACTGATGAGTCAAATGAATGTAATCGTTTCTTTCAAAACCGACAAGAAAGCAAAGTCATTCGGTTTAAACATATAAACCGCCATCAGATTAGAGAGACATCAGTTTCATGAAAAACCGCTGAAGACGTAAAGTAAGTCAGTTTGCTCAATCAAAATGCTCAGGTATGAAATTGCATTTTAGTCCCTACTTTATGTCATATCAATTATAAGGACCCTTTTGCAATTTTCTCTGCCGCTTTAAATTCTATGTGACGTGGGACGCCATCTGGAGATAATCGTGCGCCGTTCTCATCATTCCATTACCCGAGGAACAGTTAATTGAGTATAAAAGACAAAGTTTATTTATTTTTACCTTTTTACCTTCTTCCTCATTTGCGTATACTCTCTCTCTCTCTCTCTCTCATCTGTACTCTGTTCTCAACCTACAATATTTCCCATATTTTTTTCTTTCGATATTTAAAATGGCACCTAAGAAATCATCTGATCCTTCTGCTCCATCTACATCTAAAACTTCCAAAGGCGATATGGTATGATTTCTTGAACCCTTAACTCTAGCATTTCATCTTTTTGGCCATTGTTGTTCGAAAAAGCTTGTTCGTCTTCTCATATTTTTTTACTTGCTTTTTCTTTCAATTTTTGGTTGATTATGATTACGTATGTTCATATATGCTGGGTTTAATGTTTATGTCTTGTCTTTTGTTCAATTTTTGAACAATTTTGATTTTTGGGTTTTTCAGGTGTTCATTCGTATCTATTTTGATACTATGTTCTGGGTTTATTATTTGAACTTGTTTTTTTAGAACTTTATTAGTATCTGATATTTTCGAGTCTTTTGATATACTTCTTTCTTAATTTGGTTAAGTTTTTGTTTTGCATGTTTATCCCCTGTTCTTCATGTTCTTCATGCATTCAAATGCTTTTTCAAATTCTTTCCATGTCTAGTTTTGGGTGTTTACCATTTTACCCCTGTTTTGCTTCAACCACTTATTTCATTGTTAGGATTCCTTGTAGCAGTTTGAATGATTGGTTAATTCAAACTGCTTGCACTAAACTCTTACTAACTTTGATTATTTTTTAGGATGAATCCAACTTTGTACCTGGATCTCAGATCATCAAAGCCGAATTTGAAGCCGATGCAGTTGGAAGAAAACTGCTTGCCTTACTGGAATCGTCAAAACTGCTGCCACTATTCCAGTTGGATGAACCGAAGTTTGACAAGAGACTTTGTGCAGAATTCTTTGACAATGGAATTGTCTGTGAGGTACCCCTTTTTAATGGCAAAGGAGAAGAGATCAGAGACTTAGATTCTGGGGAGGTTAAGACTGAAAATGCCATCAAGTTCACTGTCAGGACAAAGGATGTAGTTTTATCTGCTTCAAAGGTTGCTATTTTGGCTGGACTGGAGAATTTTGGAATCCTTCCTATCAAACCAGAGTTAGTCAGCAGAACTACTGAGGAGCTCTTGGGGGTCTCTGTCTTCAACACTAAGTCCACCCCCAAGAAGGAGTTTGGAGAAGTAATGGTGATGTTGTGTGATTTAGTAGACACTGGAGTGATGTGCAATAATGGCAATCACAACAATTTCACTTCTGAGCAGTACAACTACTGCGTGGCTATCTACAAAGGGAAGAAGCTGCACTGGCCAAGGATCATCATGCAAGAAATGATCAATGCCCTCAGCCGCCACACTGTTGGGTTTCCTAGTAACATGCGCAGCGGAATTTAGCAATTAAAATTTTAAGAAACCCAAAGCCATGGATCCGTTCATATGATTAAATCAAATACAACAAGATGAATAGAGGAATAACTAACCCTTGATGACTATGAATTTTCTCTTGGTCTTCGGTGGAGAAACTTGAAGACTTGATCACGATCACAAAGCTTGAACACGAACTTTGAAGATGATGATTTTCACCCTCTAGCGGTATCCACACTTCGAACGAATATCAAAGGATCTTTGATCTTGGTTGCTAGACCAATATTATGAAACACACTTTCACAATATAATAAAGAACTATATTGAATTTATTTGTGAATTATTTTGTTCCTCAATCAGGATATCTTAGAACAAAATAATATCTCTCTCAAACTCTTTGAGACTCACAAAATCACTTGTCAATATGGTCTGGCCGAATTGGGGTTTTTATACACAATTAAGACCTATTCCAAATAGGAATCTTGTGCCAAAAACCTTCCAAATCGAATTAGGAATTTTCCTGTCGGCAGCACCAGGCGCCCGCCTGTAAAGGGCCAGGCGCCCGCCTGAATGACCAGAAGGTCCCTATCTTTCTGGAATTACTTCAGGCGCCCGCCTGGTCTGAACCAAGCGCCCGCTCGGTAGACCAAACAGCCCAGAATGTTTCCAAAATTCCTCCAAGGTCCTTTGACTCTAAATTCCAATATATTCCTCTTATTAAAGATTCGTTCTATTGTGTGTGACCCTCTAGGATTATACTAAGTTGGCAATGGGCTCAAGCATGATCCCATAAGATATGATTAGGTTCTAGTAAACCGTCATACCTACCCAAATAGTATAACTAGATACAAGTTTGCATTCCTTTAGAATATGTCACAATCCCTTTGTCCACGATGTCATTGAACACAAGTCATGGTCAAACAGTCAACTTGTTTTTGTTCAATACTTTCTCGATTCCGAATATGTTGATAATCCAAATGACATTGATTCAATCAATTCATTTGAGTCCGGCCGAACATTTCATCAACATCATTCCTACGAGAGGCCCAAGCTTGACATCTCTCCGTGGAGGGACAAATCCATTTAGCTTATTATTCTTCCCAACGGGAATCCGATTATGCCAATCATACCCTTTATAACTACCGTGTTAAGGTAGCGTTTGAATATGTCAAACACAATGTTCATCAAGTGGAAGACTATAATAACTTCATGTCTAAGGATTCAAATGACATAACTAATATGAGATATATGTTCGACATAGACCATGACATAAATCTCATACAGCGGGTCATGTCCAGTACCTTGTTCCAAACAAGTACCCATAAATCTAACATGATCATCCATGATCATTTAGCCTTTATACTAGTGCTTAATAAGTACTAGGGACGGGGATTATTATAAGTAAGCATGAACAACAATAATAATCAAAACATCTCTTTATTGATATGAAATAAATGATAACAATTACAACGTTTATTAAACGTCCCTAGGGCACCACTACCAACAATCTCCCACTTGCCCTAGGCCCAATCTCCCATGTATCTAATACCCATGGACCTAACATGACCATCATGTTTAGCTTGTGGAAGTCCCTTTGTTAGCGGGTCCGCAACATTGTCATCAGTAGGTACTCTGCATATATTTACGTCTCCCCTATCAACGATCTCTCGAATGATATGAAAACGCCTAAGTATGTGTTTGGATTTCTGATGTGCTCTTGGTTCCTTTGCTTGAGCAATAGCACCATTATTATCACAATAAAGGTCTATTGGATTAGCAATACTAGGAACCACTTCAAGTTCAGTTATGAACTTCTTAATCCAAACAGCTTCCTTTGCAGCATCCGATGCAGCAATATACTCAGCTTCTGTTGTAGAATCAGCGGTTGTACTTTGCTTGGAACTCTTCCAGCTTACAGCTCCACCATTTAACATAAACACAAAACCCGATTGCGATCGGCTATCATCTTTGTCGGTTTGGAAGCTTGCATCCGTGTAAGCATTTACAACGAGATCATCTTCCATTCCTCCATAGACTAAAAACGAGTCTTTAGTTCTTCTCAAGTACTTAAGAATCGCTTTTACAGCTATCCAGTGATTTTCGCCAGGGTCGGATTGGTATCTACTTGTCATGCTCAAAGCATAAGATACATCCGGCCTAGTACAAATCATGGCATACATGATGGACCCAATTGCCGAAGCATATGGAACATCATTCATTTTCTCACGCTCATCATTTGTCTTAGGACATTGAGTCTTGCTTAGAGAAACTCCATGTAACACTGGCAAGGTGCCTCTCTTAGAATTTTCCATACGGAATCTTCTAATGACCTTGTCAATGTATGTACTTTGGCTTAAACCAAGTAGCCTTCTTGATCTATCTCTATAGATCTTAATGCCAAGTATATATGCGGCTTCACCCATATCTTTCATTGCGAAGCACTTTCCTAACCAAGTCTTCACAGACTGAAGTGTAGGAATGTCGTTTCCAATGAGCAATATGTCATCCACATATAAAATAAGGAATAGCACTATGCTCCCACTAATCTTCTTGTATACACAAGGCTCATCTTCGTTCTTGATGAAACCAAACTCTTTGACCGATTCATCAAAACGGAGATTCCAACTCCTTGAAGCTTGCTTCAATCCATAGATGGATCTTTGCAATTTGCATACCTTAGAATCTTGTTCAAAACCTTCTGGTTGTGTCATATACACATCCTCTTGGAGTTTTCCATTCAGGAAAGCGGTTTTGACGTCCATCTGCCATATTTCATAGTCATGATATGCGGCAATGGCAAGCAAAATTCTTATAGACTTGATCATTGCTACGGGTGAAAAGGTCTCATCATAGTCAATACCATGAACTTGCCTATACCTCTTCGCTACAAGCCTAGCTTTGTAAGTATGCACCTTCCCATCCATGTCAGTCTTCTTCTTGAAGACCCATTTGCATCCTATGGTTTTTACACCTTCGGGTGCATCAATCAAATTCCAAACTTGATTGTCTTGCATGGATTGCAATTCGGATTCCATGGCTCCAAGCCAGTTGTCCGAATCAGGAGAAGACATCGCCTCTTGGTAGGTTGACGGTTCATCATTCTCAATGATTTCTACCTCATTACTATCCGTTACGAGAAATCCATATCTCTCGGGCTCGGATCGTGACCTACTAGATCTGCGAGATGCTTGTGTATTTTGAACAGGTTCCACAACTCCTTGTGGTTCTTGTTCTTGTTCCACTATTGGTTCAATGTTATTTTCTGGGTCTCGAATTTCTTCAAGATTTATTTTACTCCCACTGATTTCTTTGGAGAGAAACTCTTTCTCTAGAAAGACACCAGTTCGGGCAACAAACACTTTGTTGTCCTCTCGGTTGTAAAAGTAATATCCTTTAGTTTCCTTAGGATATCCCACGAAAATACATTTATCAGATTTGTGTGCTAGTTTGTCAGAGATGAGTCTCTTGACATAAACTTCGCAACCCCAAATCCTCATGAAAGATAAACTAGGTTTCTTTCCACTCCACATCTCATATGGAGTCTTTGGAACCGATTTAGTTGGAACTTGATTTAGTGTGAAAGCAGCGGTTTCTAGGGCGTAACCCCAAAAGGATATTGGAAGATCAACTTGACTCATCATTGATCGAACCATGTCTAACAAAGTCCGATTCCTCCTCTCGGACACACCATTCCATTGTGGTGTTCCAGGTGGAGTCAATTGTGAAACTATTCCACAATTCTTTAGATGATCATCAAATTCTTGACTTAAGTATTCTCCACCTCGATCTGATCGAAGTGCCTTAATGCTTTTGCCAAGTTGTTTTTCTACTTCATTTTGAAATATTCTAAATATCTCAAATGCTTCACTTTTATGTTTCATTAGGTAAACATACCCAAATCTACTATAATCATCAGTGAAGGTTATGAAGTATTGAAATCCTCCCCTAGCATTGCTACTTAATGGTCCGCATACATCGGAATGTATCAACCCCAATAAGTCGCTTGCCCTTTCACCCAACTTGGTAAAAGGTGTCTTAGTCATTTTTCCAAGAAGACACGACTCACAAGTATCATATGACTCTAAGTCACATGAACCCAAAAGTCCGTCCCCATGGAGTTTTGAGATACGCTTCTCATTAATATGACCAAGACGGCAATGCCACATATAAGTATGATTTACATCATTAGGTTTAGATTTCTTATTTACATGATAGACATTATTTTCATTCTTGACATCCAAGACATAAAGGCCATTAAATGAATTAGCAATACCATAAAGCACATCATTTAAATAAATAGAAAATTTCTTATTCTCAATAAGAAACTTAAAACCTTCATTATCCAAACAAGAAATTGAAATAATATTTCTGCTTAAATCCGGAACATAATAACAATTGTTCAAAACAAGAATTAATCCGGAAGGTAAAGTGACTTCATAAGTCCCTACGGCTAATGCAGCAACTCTTGCTCCATTTCCCACGCGTAGATCTACTTCACCTTCTTTAAGCAGTCTCCTATTCTTTAGTCCCTGCACATTTAGACAAATGTGAGAACCACATCCGGTATCCAATACCCAAGAATCAGTGGTAGAAAGGAGAATATCTATCATATAGATACCTGAAGTCGACGCAGCCTTGCTGCTCTTCTTCTTCTTTTGCTCTTCCAACAAAGCCTTGCAATTACGTTTCCAATGACCAATTTCTTGACAATGGAAACAGATTGCATCCTTTTGTGAATCAGGTTTTGCCTCAGAAGCCTTGGCAACCTTGCCTTGCTTATCTTAGGTTTGACAACTTTTGCCTTACCCTTTCCTTTGGCACTAGCCTTCTTCCCATCATGAACCAAGAGCACGGAGAACCTTTCTCCACAATTTTCATCTCTGCAGTTTTGAGCATCCCATGCAACTCAGAGAGATTCTTATCCATTCCATGCATGTTATAATTCATCACAAACTGATTATAACTTTTAGGCAATGAATTAAGAATGAGATCCGTGGCTAGCTCCAATGGGATTGGATAGCCAAGTTTCTCAAGGTGCTCTACATAACCTTTCATTTTAAGAAAGTGAGGACTCACTTGTTGCCCTTCATTCATTTTACTAGTAGTGAATGCAACAATGGTCTTGTACCTCTCTTGCCTAGCTTGCTCTTGAAACATGGTTCTCAACTCCACGCCTATCTCATAGGCTTCCAAATGTTCCAAACTTTGTTGGAGTTTTGAACACATAGCAGCAAGCATGAGACAACTTACATCTCTAGAATCATTACGATGTTTCTTGTAATTGTCTCTTTCTACCCTAGGGGCAGTAGGCGGTGGTTCAGCAGGGAGAGGCCCATCGAGAATGTACAACTTATCTTCTTGCCTAAGAACAATTCTTATGCTTCGGATCCAATCCATAAAGTTTGTACCATTCTCTTCGAGCTTATCCTTCTCAAGGATCGATCGCAACGACATTGATTGAGTGTTATTAGTCATAATCTACAAATATGCAAAATTTCCAAAATTTAATAAGTACCGATTTTCATTAAAGAGATAAATAATGTATTTTTAAACAAAATACTCCCACTAAATTATATAACCTTCTTATACATCCAATGTATAATATAATTTAATTGGGTTAAGATCCAACTTTAATTTAATTTCAAGTCCGCTAAGGCGGATTACACAAAATCAAATTAATTAGGTAGACAACTCTTGTCAATCATATCTCATATGACTCTTAATTACTTTTATGAGATTCTTTTAAAAATCCAATTTCAAAAGCATGTTAAACCTCATCTTTGCCTAGGCCCAAAACTGTTTTGACGCCCAATTAAGTCTAACCATTTTAAACGCATAGTTAATGTGTCCCGCTAGGGCGTGCCCACATTATCTATCTTGCTCAAACATAAATAAATTTAATGCACCTCGCTAGGGCGAATCTACATTAAAATCACTCATGTACTAACAAGTGTTTTAATCATGGCATGAAAATAAAAGACTTAAAACTTTCTTTGAAGGTTCATCACATATAGCATATAACACATTTATGAGCACATAATATAAACATGTTACACATCAAGTTTAGCCACTAAATTAATCCCATTAATTCAAGCATAATATTTATGTGTCATTAGTTTCTCTATAATTATGAGGATGAGACTATTTCAACTTTGGTTATTATCTCCAAATCAAGACAACAAGAAGTGCGGTCGAACTAAGCCATTTGGCAGCCACAATCCCGCACTAATTCAAGAAACCAAGAAAGTAGTCCATGTGGCCGAAACTAAGCAATAGATGGTCTCGATGAACGTAGGCCAATTGCATTCACAATTCCACATGGATCTCCAATCATTGAATCAAGAACTTTGTTTCTCAATTTTAGCAATTATGAACTCTTCATAATTCTAACTTCGTTTTGTCTTTGAAACTTTGATTGCGATCAATTTTGGGAAACACAATCTCGATGAACGCAGATTAGCCATCCAAAACTTGAACCAATCTAGGAATCACAAGACTAAAACAAATAGGAAAATCAAACCCCAAAATCCACACACAAACCAACTACCCAAAACCCATTCCAGATCAGCAAGTCTGAAGTGGTCTTGTTACTGGTTTTGTCGGATTTATCGAAAAATTCCAGAATCAGATTTTGAACAAAATCAGAACATTCTGGCCTAGCAAGCGCGGCCTGGTCCAGCACAGGCGGGCGCCTGAATGGTCAGAATGGTATGGAATTTTCAAGTTGCGAAAATTTTGTCTCAAAATTATTTTTCCCCGATTATTAAAACTTTGATCCAATCAAAAATCAATAATCGAAATAATTCAGAATCCACCATAATTTTTTATTGCGATTGAATCGTGCGATTAAGGTTCGAAAAACAATAAACCACATAAAATCACAAAACACATAAACATCATATAATCCAATATTCATATCATGCTTGGCACATAAACAATTTATATACACAACATGATCCAAGTATTGAATTAATCAACATGAACGGGGCTCTGATACCACTGTTGGGTTTCCTAGTAACATGCGCAGCGGAATTTAGCAATTAAAATTTTAAGAAACCCAAAGCCATGGATCCGTTCATATGATTAAATCAAATACAACAAGATGAATAGAGGAATAGCTAACCCTTGATGACTATGAATTTTCTCTTGGTCTTTGGTGGAGAAACTTGAAGACTTGATCACGATCACAAAGCTTGAACACGAACTTTGAAGATGATGATTTTCACCCTCTAGCGGTATCCACACTTCGAACGAATATCAAAGGATCTTTGATCTTGGTTGCTAGACCAATATTATGAAACACACTTTCACAATATAATAAAAGAACTATATTGAATTTATTTGTGAATTATTTTGTTCCTCAATCAAGGATATCTTAGAACAAAATAATATCTCTCTCAAACTCTTTGAGACTCACAAAATCACTTGTCAATATGGTCTGGCCGAATTGGGGTTTTTATACACAAATTAAGACCTATTCCAAATAGGAATCTTGTGCCAAAAACCTTCCCAAATCGAATTAGGAATTTTCCTGTCGGCAGCACCAGGCGCCCGCCTGTAAAGGGCCAGGCGCCCGCCTGAATGACCAGAAGGTCCCTGTCTTTCTGGAATTACTTCAGGCGCCCGCCTGGTCTGAACCAAGCGCCCGCTCGGTAGACCAAACAGCCCAGAATGTTTCCAAAATTCCTCCAAGGTCCTTTGACTCTAAATTCCAATATATTCCTTATTAAAGATTCGTTCTATTGTGTGTGACCCTCTAGGATTATACTAAGTTGGCAATGGGCTCAAACATGATCCCATAAGATATGATTAGGTTCTAGCAAACCGTTATACCTACCCAAATAGTATAACTAGATACAAGTTCGCATTCCTTTAGAATATGTCACAATCCCTTTGTCCACGATGTCATTGAACACAAGTCATGGTCAAACAGTCAACTTGTTTTTGTTCAATACTTTCTCGATTCCGAATATGTTGATAATCCAAATGACATTGATTCAATCAATTCATTTGAGTCCGGCCGAACATTTCATCAACATCATTCCTACGAGAGGCCCAAGCTTGACATCTCTCCGTGGAGGGACAAATCCATTTAGCTTATTATTCTTCCCAACGGGAATCCGATTATGCCAATCATACCCTTTATAACTACCGTGTTAAGGTAGCGTTTGAATATGTCAAACACAATGTTCATCAAGTGGAAGACTATAATAACTTCATGTCTAAGGATTCAAATGACATAACTAATATGAGATATATGTTCGACATAGACCATGACATAAATCTCATACAGCGGGTCATGTCCAGTACCTTGTTCCAAACAAGTACCCATAAATCTAACATGATCATCTCATGATCATTTAGCCTTTATACTAGTGCTTAATAAGTACTAGGGACGGGGATTATTATAAGTAAGCATGAACAACAATAATAATCAAAACATCTCTTTATTGATATGAAATAAATGATAACAATTACAACGTTTATTAAACGTGCCTAGGGCACCACTACCAACACACACTTCTGCCAAAGCCGCTGGAAAAAAAAGATCAGAACTCACTGCAAACTCTTAACTAAGTTCCTTCATCAGGATTCTGTGATCTTTAAGGCTTATGTGGCAAATGAAGCTGAGTGGGTGCAACCGAATGAGAAGACCTTGTTTGGTGCTTCAAAGCTTGATGCTTTCAGAACCGCGTTTGGATGGCGGTTTGCACAAGCGGTATGGTCTGCTGATCCTCTGCCTGAAGAAAAGAGAGGTCCCTTTCTTGAGGCTCGGCTCAATAAGTCAGCGAAACCTTATGCCGGTGCCATAGCAGATCAAGCCGCTGCTACTAGAGCTAGAGAAGCAGCTCAAACTGTCACTTTGAATAGGCTAGGGGTTAGCTTGGATGGAACTGAGGCTCCGGTTGAGAGGGAGTCTGCGGTTGAGGGGGAGCCTGCAATCCCTGCGGCTCAACCCAGGGAAACCGCGGCTCCAAGAAAGATGAAATCCAAAGTAACTGAAACTTCCAAACCCTCATCCATTCTTCCTCCAAAACCGACCTTACCAAAATCCTTCCTCATTCTATCCAATCCCTCTTCTGAACCGCTTCCACCTTACTCTAAACCAATTCCCTTCACAAAACCAACCCCTCCTATCCCTTCTAAACCTCAGATAAAACCCCTTTCCCCAATAAAGCCTAATGTTGAAAAATCCTTGAACTTTGCACAAGATGTGAATCTGTTGAGGAAACTGAAAGCCTCCACCTCTGAACCCAAACCTATCTCACCTCCAAAATCCCCTCTCAAACTGCCAACTGTTCAATTCACTGAAGAACAGTTGTAGCTAATCTTTTCTACTCTTCCCAATCTTAAACCGCATACTCAAACCGAGCCTGAGCAGACCGAAGTGTCTGAGGCTGCGGTTCCAGTTGAACAAGCCGAGGTATCTACAAGTGCGGTTCAGCCTGAGCAAAACTGATGAGTTTGAGGCTGTAGTATTGCCTGAGCAGACTGATGTGTCTGAGGCAGTCCAAGATGAACCTGAGCAAGATGATGATAATCTTGAGGTTCAACCGCTGAAGAAGAAGAGAAGGTTAGTAAAGAAATATGATTTTGTGGAGCACTGGAAATCAAGGCCACCAGGTGCAATGGACTTCACTGAAGCTTCTGACAAGAAGGATCATTCACCCACTGAAGGCCCATTTGCAAAGGAGTTAAGAGAAATGGCTGAAATGAGAAAAGCTGGAATAGACCCCATGTTGGTTGAAACCGCTACTCCTTCGTTGAAACGAAAGCTGGAGTTTGACTCACCAGAGCACACTCCTTCACCTTTTGAATCCCCTACACTGCCTTTTGCTTCAGCAGTTCAACCGTCGGCTCAACCGTAACTGATCAACATCTCTGCCCCTTCAGTTCTGCCTGAATTCACAGTTGCAGTTAGGTCTCCCAAACCATGTGGTTTGAAAAGGAAGTATGCACAGGACATAGCGGGTTACCTGAAGAAGTTTAGAGCTACTACTTCCAAATCCAACCGCCATGGAGCCATCATCAGAGCCGCTAACAAGCATGAAGAGCAACGGCTCAAGTCTGGTCGTCCTAATCCTTTTGCCATCTTTCCAGCCGATGAGTCTCAAGCTGCTTCAGATCAACTGATTGCTTCAACTCTTGATCAAATTATTGAAGATCTGGCAGTTGAGTTCATCTTCTCTCTCTGCTCTCAATTTTTCTTTAGAATAAACTGCATTGTCTTTCCTTATCTTTATAGATGGCAGTTCTCTCCTTATTCTTCCTTTTCTCTCTCCAATACCCAACTTCTTTCTATTTCCCTTTCTCTTCCCTACACTTCATTTTCTATAATTCCTTTCCCTTCCTCCTTTTTTGAAACTGATCCTGTGAAGATTCAGTTTATGCTGGACTCTTTTTCTACCCAATCTGCATTTGTTTCCTCTCTGCCCTTCCTTGTTGATGCCAATAAGAGGGAGAATGCTATTGACCCTCAGATTGGGAGAATGGAATTCAAGATTACCCTTCTGGACAACCAGCTCAAGTTAGAACAGAAGGTTGAAACTCTGAATGAGCTGTCTTCCCTCAGACTTGAAGCGGCCCAAGAAATGAATGAGGCTCTGGAGAAGAAGTTAGACCAACTAGCTGATCTAACGGTTTCATCAACTGACTACTTAGTTCAGTATGCCAACGACCTGAAAAAGCTTTCTGAGAAAATATTAGAGAAGGTAAATGAACCGACCCATCTACGTCTCAAGTCAGCTGAATATGTGTTTGAAACCGCCAGCATAGTTGAGCCTTCTGATGCTCAAACAGTTGTCCAAGCCGCCGCTAGGGTTCCTGATAGAACTGATTAGAATTCTTTCTATCTTTTGTAAATCAGTTTTTGCTTTTCATTATTTTCCTTGTAATTTGTAACTTCTATAACCTTTAAAAGGATTATAATGAAAATGAATGCATTGCATCCAATATTCCAAAACTTTGTTTATTCAAACTACTTGTTTGTGGAACAATGCATTTCTAAAAACTCATGCACTATTCATCATGAAAAATTTTCTAAGTGTATGTGTTTTAAACATTCAGTTTAAACATGCATATCTGATTTTTATAATCATATCTCTTTATATGAATCTGAATGAATTTCTTATCTATCTGTGTTTCATTTCCTTTGTCTTTGATAGATTAGAAATCTATGGTATAGCATTGTGTGTGCAATTGACTTGGGACATGCAGTTTCAATACATACTCATTTGAGCATGTTCTTACCAAGTACAATGTTTGCTCTATCATAGTATGGTAATGGCATCAATCAAATAGGGGGAGATTGTTAGGATTCATTGTTAGTACACCCACCTGAATTGATTGACCCATTCCACGTGTCTTTTTATGGACTTTAGGTTTATATGTAATGAAGTTTTACTTCAATTTTTAGACAAGTCCATTTCTAGATGTTTAGTAGTTAAGCTGAGTTATGATCGGTTTATTCATAGCGGTTTTAGTGTCCCTCATGCCGCCATCTTCAAACCGCCAGCATGGTGCCTTAAGTCCTTCATCAAACCGCAGTTTGTGTCTTTGATGAAACCGCATTTCAAGTTCATTCATGAAACCGCACATGCATCTGGTGGAACCGCCGACTAAGATATTGAAGAAGTTATTGCTGTCATTTACTCCTTGAAGACAAACATTCGCTTTTCAACCGTAAATGAATGACTGGTGACTTGTCCTTAAACTTCAAGTCATGGTTCAGTTATTCTTAGAATGTCGGTTTGTCTCGCTTTTTGAAAAGTTACCGTTGTACTTTTCCAACAACTAAAAGGACAATGTCAGGTAGTGGCCCAACAACTTCCTGCCACAAAGCAAAAGCAAAGGATGACAGTGATAGGTCAACCAATGGGATTGTGACAGCGCATTAAACCGCCATACAATGACTCACCTCATTGTCCAACGGTCACTAATGCCTTCACTATAAATAGCCTTCATTGTTCAACATTGAAGGTTGCTAAGCTTCAAAGAGAATATCCCAAGTATTCAAGTTTGCTTTGAAGATTGAAAACCCAGATACTCATATCTTCATCATCTCCTTAGCAAACCCAGAGTTCTTCATCAAAGTTTCAAGCCTTCAAATCATCACAACTCAGCCTTGCACAGAAAGTAATCACTTGCTCACCATCACATAGATATTTTGAGCTCTTGATTTCTTTCCACACTACACACCCGGAGTATATTTTCTTATAGATTATATACCTCGAAAACACAGGTTGTTATAATTGCATTGTTAGGTTAGATCGTTTATTTAGAGTTTGGATTCATTTGTAATCTTGTAAAAACTCTTCTAAATCAATACAAGTCTAGTAGCTATTAGAAAATCCTAGGCTAACCACCTAGGTAGAGGACGTAGTTCTTTCAAGAACGAACCTCTTCAAATTGTGTGTCCTTGATCTTTATTTTCTGTCTCGTCATTTACATTTATGTTTATGAGCTTTATTTATTTTCATGTGAAATGACTTGATAAATGATTTGCATAATTTTGTGATACTTCAGTTGTGCCTTGTCAGTTGCATCATTCATTTTTCAACCACTTAAACCGCCCAACTCTTTATAATTCAGTTTGGCCAAAACCGCAAAACTCCGTTGTGCATTTTATCTGAGCGGTTCTAGTGCTTTAAACCGCAATAGACCAAACTGATAAGTACTTGGTTGATTTTCAAGGGTATTTCGAAAAAGATTTTAAACCGCTATTCACCCCCCCCTCTAGCGGTTCTATACCCTTGTTTCCCTTTTGGACCAACAGCCGCCTTCCTCCCAGAAATCTCACATCTGGAGATTCTGCCTCCTCCTCTCTCCTACGGTTTATTTGATCCCTCAGATCTCTTCCATCGGGATTAATTGGGCCGAGTCGACCTTCTAGTCGACTTGGTGGAGCAGCTCGATTTCTTAGGGGGGCGTCACGCGGTTCCTGATGACGTCTGTCCTCAGTGCGTGTGTTCCCCTTTAGGTCACTTCTTTCTTCGCCTCCCAAAGCTCCTCTCGTGCCAGAAGGCTGGGCGAAGGGTGCCAAGGAGTGGTCAGGATCAAATTCTAGAAGAGCTCTCTGGGCATCAGCTAGTTGCTGAAGGGTTGAGAGATTCTGATGTAACAATGACCTTCGGTCAATTGGTGCCGGCCTAGAGGGCCAGCCTCGGTTAGCTGAGGACGTGAAGTTGTCCGCCTCCGTCGTCCATACTGGTAATCAATTTCAGGCGCCGGTCCTCTGGAACGGGTGTGCATTCCGCCTCCCTGAGGCGGAGGAGGGAGGCCTTGATTTGGAACATTGTCATTCGCCACGTTAGGAGGTGGCAGATTGAGATTAGCGTCTGGTGTTACGCTAGCTTCGCGGCCGTCGCCGTGAGTTCTAGACATGGGGAAATTTGTGGTTTTCCGAACAGAGATTCTCTAATGACGTTTCCCGGCAATGGAACCAAACTGATGCTGCCAAAAACGTGCTGGATCAGCCCTCCGTCTAGCGGTTCGGATAAATCCAGCAATGAGATCTCCCCGTCTGGATCTGCACACAATGAACAAATGTGAACTGCGCCGGGGCTTCACCGGCAAAGGCCCTCCGGCGTGAGAATAAGAATTCGGGTGATATGAAATAGAGAAATCAATTGACTAGTTTGGAGTCAAAGAGTTCATTACCCATCTCCTGTTGTGAGGTCCTGTTTTTATAGGCGCGGGTGAATGAGTCCTAACTTGTTAGAGAAGTTAGGATGCCCGTGTTGATGTAGGACTCGCATTCCTTGGAGATAGACTCCGGATAAGGATGAATGATGTCCTGTTATCTTGTATAAGAGATATCCTTGTTTAGATAAGGATCTTCACTGTTAGAGTTGTAATCAAACTCTGTAAGTGGACTCCCCGTGAGTAAGGAAGATTCTCAGTGTATGTCGGCCCGTCATCCAACTCGGCTCGCCCTGGAGGCCGGCTAAGGATTGGGCCTCTTGAACTCAGCCTAGGCAAGGGCTGCGTGTTCGGCCTGATGTATCTCGGCATATAAGATTGTGGGCCTCTTTGGATGGGCCTTAAGGTATGTGAGCCCAGAGTTTATGGGTCCCATTTAACCAAGTCGGTTTATGTCGTTCAAGCGTGAAAGTAAATTTGCAGAGTACAAGAACACACACTAATACAAAAACGGTTTTGAACAACGTTTTCGTAAAAAATATTGTTGCTCATATCTTTCCAGAATGTTTTTAAGGCGAATGACCAAAAAAATATGCGACGTAAATCACTTTTTTTACGATCAATGCAAAGTACTACCTTGTGACAACTTAATGAAATGTAATTTTTTAATTGGTTACATATAAAACAATGTACTATTTGGTACCTTAACAATGTCAAAAAAACGTAACAAGAATGCTTGCATGGCATCCTAGCATCCTAGTCAGCCCGTCACACAAGATGAAGGCTCACCCCCATTAAATGCACCAACCTCTGTTAAGAAAAAGACTAACACACATTAAAGTTATAAGTCATGTCCAGGTTCATCCCTTCATCTAATGAATATGGACATAAAATAACAAAAACCGAAGAATAAAAATCAAATCTACTAGATTAATCGAAACCTAAATTCAATTCTTAAACAAAATTATCAAGGGTTTCTTTAAATTAAATTTCCACGAAACCTAGATTCATTATGCTCAACACACAGATTTTTCAGAGAAGATTGTGTTCTGGTTTCTTTGATTTTATTGTTCAAATATATGTATGGGACTTAGAATTGCTTAATCCAAATCATATAAGCACTTAGGGCCCCAAATTTTCATTAGAACCTTCCCTGTATCTTTAAGTTCCTTTGTGCTAAGTACAGGTGGAACTCAACTCTTTAATCCAAGGCAAACCAGCTTGAGGGCATCAGAAAACAAATCGGCAAAAAATAAACCAAGTTGCCGATAAGAGAGATATCCAACATACAACAAGCTCCATCAGTAACTCTACAATCAGCAAGGACAAACTGAAGCTTACTGGTAGTCAACTCAAGATATTCTTCATATGAATATCTCCAGGTTACATCGTTCTCTATTTTGTTTGACTTTACGATTGCTTTTGTACGATCTTACTGTAAGTAGTTAAACTATCACTACCATGTTTTCTGCGCCTGTCTGACACCGAGCTACTTCTAGCTCTACTCTGTCTCTTACTTACTTTGTTCAGGTGACCGGTTGAGACAAAGGGTTCCTTACCCATCAGATTTTAGCAGGCATGCGTGTACGACATATCTCCGCCATAAATGCTAAAGATTGCGCATTTAATGCACCTCAACTAACCAGTTGGAAATTCAAATTTACAACCCTTCACTTAAAGACTGGGTTCATTCACTTCAACTTCAAACAAAAGGGAGCAACCGCATGGAATTTCAGGTAAGTACAATGTTGACGCCGTTACCCTTCTCTCTTCAAAAGTTGACATGCTTCTAAAAAAATTTGAAATTCTTAATGTAAATCCCGTGGCTAATGTTAACATTATGTGTGAACTGTGTGGTTCAAACTCACATAGCATAGAAAGTTTTGAAATGCTTGACACTACTTCTAGTGAGCAAGCCAATTATGTCACCTCCTATGGGCAAAAAAGGGTATGTATTCAAACACATACAACCCGGAATGGAAAAATCACCCCAATTTTTCTTATAGGAGTAACAACGTTTTAAACCCACAACCTTCTTCACAACCACCGGGATTCACACAAAAGAATTTCAATAATGCAAATGCTTTCCCTCCCCCTAAATCTAAGCTAGATCTTTTGATGGACTTTATTGTGGAAAATAAAAAAGGCACAAGGAAAGACTAACAATGATTTTAGGGAAAAATTTAAAATGTTGAATAGTAGGTTTGATAAACTAGCCGCACATAATAAAATGCTAGAAAACCAACAAGTTTTTGATGCTAAGGCGGTAGTACTTAGGAGTGGAAAAGAATTGTTAGATCCCCCTCCTAAAGAAAATATCAAACTTATTGAGGAAAATATTAGTCCCACCCCACCGATGGTGGAGACTAATGAAGAGGTTGAAAAGGGGAAGGAATCCCCTAAAAATTTTAGAAATTATGATCCACCAATACCATACCCCCAAAGGTTGGTAAAGGCGAAACTTGACAAACAATTTGCAATTTTTTTAGAAGCTTTAAAATCCATTTACATAAACATACCTTTTACCGATGCTTTGCAAAAAATGCCCTCATATGCTAAATTTTTAAAAGATATTCTTTCTAATAAAAGAAAACTTAAGGAGTATGAAACCGTTGCATTAAGGGAAGAGGTAAGTGCCGTTTTACAAAGAAAATTACCTCCAAAATTGAAAGATCCTGGCACTTTCTCTATTCCTTGCAACATAGGTAAATTTGGTGTTGACAACGCCATGCTTGATCTTGGGCAAGTGTTAGCCTCATTCCGCTATCAGTTAGTAAGAAAATAGGTGTGGGGGAACACAAACCCACCACCATATCTTTGCAATTGCGGATCGCTCCATTAAGTACCTGGTGGGTATTATGGAGGATATCCCATCTCAAGTCGGGAAATTAATCATCCCGGTCAATTATGTAGTTCTTGAGATGGAAGAGGGCCTTAACATTCCCGTTATCCTAGGTAGACCATTTCTTGCCACCGCCAGGGAAATAATTGATGTTAAAAATGGTAACCTTTCTTAAAACATAGGGAATGAGAAAGTGGAATTTAATTTGACAAAATTGATGAAAAGTCCTAATCTTGAGAACCCTTGCTTCAGTGTTAATATGCTAGAATCTTTAAGAAAGGAATTTGAAAAACCTCAATCTAAGGACCCGCTTGAAAGATGTCTTGTAGATTGGAAATCTTTAGATGATAATGTTGATGTTTTAGAATATTATATGTATCTCAATGCTAACCATGTAGTAAAGAAAGGAAACAGCAAGTTTGAAGAGTTAGAAGCTAAAGCAGAGCCTTCTAACAATGAGGTAAGTAAGGCACCTCAAGTTGAATTGAAGCCTCTCCCTCCGAATCTAAGGTATGAAATTCATAGACCTAATTCTACTTACCCCGTGATTATTAATGCAAGTCTAAGTCCTCTTGAAACTGAAAAATTGTTAAGAGAACTTAGATTACATCAAAAAGCCATCGGGTATACTATTGATGACTTAAAGGGAATTCACCGTAAGATTTGCATGCATAGGATTGATTTAGAGGAGGATCATAAACCCTCCAAAGAACATCAAAGAAGATTAAATCCTAACATGAAAGAGGTTGTGAAAAAGGAATTCCTTAAGTTACTTGACGCGGGCATTATCTATCCAATCTCGGATAGTAAGTGGGTAAGTCCCGTACAAGTTGTCCCTAAAAAGGGAGGAATGACGGTAATAAAAAATGACAAGGATGAATTAATCCCTACTAGAACCGTCACGGGTTGGCGTATGTGCATCGATTATAGAAAATTAAATAAAGTCACCTGAAAAGATCATTTTCCCCTTCCTTTTATTGACCAAATGCTTGAAAGGTTGGCAAAGCATTTTTATTTTTGTTACTTAGATGGTTACTCCGGATTTTTTCAAATACCCATACATCCCAGTGACAAAGAAAAAGTAACTTTTACTTTTCCTAGTGGCACTTTCGCTTATAGGAGAATGCCATTCGGACTTTGCAATACTCCCGCCACCTTTCAACGCTGTATGATGGCCATATTCTCGGATTTTATTAAAAATATAATGGAAGTATTTATGGATGACTTTTTTGTTTACGGTTCCTCTTTTGATTAATGTTTGAAAAATTTGTCCAAAGTTTTACAATGATGCGAAGAGGTCAACCTTGTGCTTAATTGGGAAAATGTCATTTTATGGTCAATGAAGGGATTGTTCTTGGGCACATGGTGTCCAAAAAGGGAATAGAAGTAGATAGGGCTAAAGTAGAAGTTATGGAAAAATTACCTCCACTCACCAATGTTAAGGGTCTGAGAAGCTTTTTGGGACATGCCGGTTTTTACCAGAGATTTATAAAAGATTTTTCAAAAATTTCTAAACCTTTAACTAATCCACTAACGAAAGATGTTCCATTTGTGTTCGATAGTCTTTGTCTTGAAGCTTTTAACAGGTTGAAGGAAGCTTTGGTGTCCGCTCCTATTGTGCAACCACCCGATTGGGATCTCCCTTTCGAGATTATGTGCGATGCAAGTGACTATGTGGTAGGTGAAGTTTTGGGGCAGCCGAAGGACAAGAAAGTTCATGCCATATACTATGCTAGACGAACATTAGATAAAGCACAAGTCAATTATGCCACCACAAAATAAGAGTTATTGGCGGTGGTATTTGCGATCGACAAGTTCCGGTCATATTTGGTGGGATCAAAGGTCATTGTGTACACGGATCATGCGGCAATAAGGTATTTATTGGCTAAGAAATATGCCAAACCGAGACTCATTAGGTGGATCCTTCTTCTCAAAGAATTTGATTTGGAGATCCGTGACAAGAAGGGGACGAAGAACTTAGTAACCGATCATCTATCCCATCTCCCCAAAAATATTGAAGACTCAAGTAAACAAGAGCTTCCCATTGATGATTCATTCTTGGATGATCATCTACTCGCCATAAGAAATGTCGAAACCCATTGGTTTGCGGACATTGTGAATTATTTAGCTTGTAGAATTCTTCCTCCGAAAATGAGTTATCAACAAAGGAAGAAATTCTTTTCGGAGGTCAAAAATTGTTTTTGGGAAGACCCGTTAATCTTCAAACAATGCACAGACGGAATCATTAGGCGGTGTGTGCCTAATGAAAAAGTGAGTAACATTCTTCATCATTGTCACTCCTCTCCTTATGGCGGGAATGCAAGAACATCTAAAATTGCCGCCAAGGTTCTTCAATCAGGTTTCTGTTGGCCCACACTATACAAAGATACTCAAAATTTCGTGATCACTTGTGATCGTTGCCAACGAACAAGTAACATCTCAAGAAGGAATGAAACTCCTCTTAACAACATTTTAGAGGTCGAGATCTTTGATGTATGGGGTATAGATTTTATGGGGCCATTTCCATCATCCTATAACAACAATTACATATTGGTAGCGGTGGACTATGTATCCAAATGGGTAGAAGCCTTGGCATCTTCAACAAACGACTCAAATGTCATTATGAAGCATTTCAAGAATATCATCTTTCTGAGATTTGGGGTCCCTAAGGTAGTAATAAGCGATGGTGGTTCTCACTTCTCACACCGCCAATTTGAGGCTCTATTGAAAAAGTACGGTGTCCGTCACAAAATGGGTACCAGATATCATCCTAAAACTAGAGGACAAGTGGAAGTATCAAACCGGGAACTTAAATGGATGCTAGAAAGACGGTCACAAGTTCGAGAAAAGATTGGTCCGCAAAATTGAATGATGCTTTATGGGCATATCGCACTGCTTTCAAAACACCTATCGGAACCACACCTTTCCGTTTGGTGTATGGGAAGCCATGCCATTTACCCGTGGAACTTGAACATAAGGCATAATGGGCTATTAAGGCCTTCAATTATCACTACAAGAAACATGGGTATTTGGGAGGGTCAAAAACCGTCCTAAATAAATACAAAACCGTACCAAAAGGTATTTTGGACGGTTATGAGACGGTTTCTGGTCCCTCCCAAATACGGACGTGCCAAATGCATTTGTCTCGGCTCAAAACTGTCCCAAATACTTGTTGGCACGGTATTAAGGACGGTTTTATTGTTAGTGCTAATTGCTTGGCATTTGGCACAGTTTAGTTTGTCGTGCCAAATATTTTGTATTTGACACGGTTATATTGCCATCACAAATACTATTTAGCATGGTATTTATACCTTCCCAAATAGTAATTGGCACGACTATATGCCCTCCCAAATAACAATTAGGACGGTTATATGCTCTCCTAAATAACATTTAGCAAGGCTGTATTTGCCTTCCCAAATGGTATTTGTCATGGTTTGGAACAGTTTTGTTTCTCTTCCCAATAATGGAATTGATACTCAATAAATACCACTGTATATATTGGTTTTCAAATGTCAACAACCACAATAGAACGATATCATTAGCTATATAATAAGCGTAGAACAAAACTTGAAAAAAATTGGTAAATATAAATACTAAAATTCAAGTTTCCATTAACAGGCAAAAATAATCCAAAGAGTCTCCAACAAATTCACCTAATAAAAAATAATCTAAAGAGTCTCAAACAAATTCATCTAATATCAACACTCAAAAGCAAACCAAAAACAAAAGTCTCCTCCAGAAAATTGCTAACTCAATCATCTATTGGTGAGTTGGTCCGGGCCTACAATAAATAAAAAATTATAGTTACTGTAAATTGCATGAAATTAGAACAACCAAATGATATATGAGACTACTATACTACAAAGAAGAGTAACATACCTGGCCTACACTCGATCTAGAGCCATTTGAGCCATTTGTGTCCTCATTTGGAAGCCTTAATATTATCCCTTGTGACTCCAATAACTTAAATATCTCAGTTTTAAATTGAGATACTTGTTCATCCACTTGAGACTTTATCAACTTTTGTATATCTTCTGAGTTTGGTGTAGTTGTTAAAGATGATCTAGCTCTAAAAACATCACGAGGAGCTGGCCCTGAACCAAAAGTTCTCACACGCCCATGTCTGTCTTTACCAAAGAGATCGACAAAAATTTGTTCTTTATAAGCTTCAGTCCGCTCCTCTTTAGGCACCTCTTGTAGTTTGTCATTCATTCTTTCCTAAGAACATAAAAAATAGCATTTAAAACTCATAAATGTTAAAATAACTACGCCATAGTAAAAACATATAAAAAGCAACTTACAATGAGGCTCCTTGTATCATCATCGGGTATGGTGCCGTCCTTTTTGGTATGTGTTTTGATAAACACGTTCGCACGAGAAGTATCCTCATTGTTCGTAATCATCTAAATATCACAAAAAGAGTAAATTGCACGAAAAATTATGGTTGCACGAAAAATTAGCCAATGTTCAGTGAATCTTCTTATTGATTAGTTTATTCACACTGTATCCAAGTTTGATGGTTTCCAAGTTGAACACATAAGAAAAAGGAAAAACAGAAAAGAAAGAAAAGGCAGCAAGTACTAATAACACTTCACCATAAATTAAACCTTTTCAATTACATTGGTGACTTCTCAGAATAGACATTGTTGCATTATAAATTAGATTTGTTTGATCATCCTAAGCACAAACTGACTTTCTCTCAGCAAACAAATTCCAGATTCTCTCATTCTTACTCTCCCTATAAAAACAAAATTTTCTTTTCCGTTGCGGGAGATTGTACTTGGCCAAATACAGTCTCCTAATCACTCAAGGGTGATTAAATACAGAGTAATTAGGGTGTTTTCAGAGGTGCAATCTGCAAATACCAAGCTGTGATAAACAGTGGCTCTATTGTATCCTAGAGACTATTCGCAGCAACCTTTTGCACCGGATAGAGGGCGGATATTTTATTAAGGAAAGCGTACTAAGTACGTGCCTTTGGAGCAAGTGAGGAGATCATCAAGTGTTCACATAAAGCAGCAAGTGTTCGCAGAAAAGTTAGTACAGAAACTAAGTACAGTAGGTTCACATCAGTAATTTTAGAGCAGCAAAATCATCAATTTTGCAGTCCGTCTCAAGGAAGTTTGCAGACAAGATGTAAGCACGGTTCTAATCCGATTTAACTATAAGTTCATACCAGATTATAGAGGAGATTCAAAGTCATTCATCAATAGTGAAGTACCCAGTTCAAACAGAGACATCAAAGCACACACATGAGCCACCAACAGAGAAAGAAAATCCATACAAAACAAACACACAAAGACCACAGTAGTAAGCACACACACGTATAGTTACCTCCCCTCAGATATTAGCATGAGATGTCCGTCCCATCCTATGTGGGAATTCTAGTTGCTTACGGTTGGAAGAATTACGAAAAGCTTCAACCTGCACCATATATCACATAGTAAGAATATATACTTATACATTTATTGATTATTGAGTTTCTCGGGATCATCCTTACCAGCACTATTAATCTTAAGGTGAAATAGCTCACTAATATTCATTTCTTTGAGATCAAGTCGAGCGTTCCAGTGATCTTTTGATTTCCCGACAGTGCCCAATAGTGTATGCAATACATTATCACACACATTTTTTTCTATGTGCATGACATCAAGCATATGGTGTATTGGTAAATCCTCCCAATAAGGCAATTCAAAAAGATACTCTTTTTCTTCCAACTATCTTCTTTTGCATTTCCAACAATCTCACATTCTTTACTTTTTCGTTTTTCTCCCTTCTTTTTTTTCCCTTTTCCTTTCTCTTTCTCTTTGCGTTTCTCTTTTCTTATAGCAGCCTTTCTCTCCTTCTCTTTTTCTTTTTCTAACTCTTCTCTTTTCCTCTTTCTAAGTACATTTTCTTTTTTATATATAGTTTCAGTATCTTTGAGTTGTTGTAGCAATTCACTAATAGATAACAACTTTGGTCTGGGTTCTAAGTCAGCCTCTCCTTGAAAAGCAGCTCTATCTCTTCGTAATTTATGACTTTCTTTTAACCAACGTCTATGTCCTAAATAACAAAATTTGCGACTATGTTTTAGCCAAAATGATCTCGTTTTTTTGTTACAATTAGGACAAGCAAATTTACCTTTTGTGCTCCAACCTGAAAAATTAGCATACGCGGGAAAATCATTGATCGTCCACAAAAGTGATGCATGCAACTTGAACATGCTTTTGGTTGAGGCATCAAAGGTATTCACACCATCATACCATAATTCCTTCATCTCCTCAATAAGTGGTTGTAAATACATATCAATTTTGTCCCTTAGACTTTTTGGGCCATCAATTAGCACAGAAAGAATAAAGAATGGTTGTTTCATACACAACCACGGTGGTAGATTATATGGAATAAGAACAACTGGCCAAGTACTATGTGAAATATTCATCGACCTAAAAGGATTGACGCCATCTGAAGCTGCTACAAGACGAACATTACGAGATTCACTAGCAAAGTCGGGGTATAACTTGTCAAAATTTTTCCAAATAGGACTATCCGCAGGATGCCTCATCACACCATCATCAACCCGCTCTTTAGAATGCCATGTCATTAGTAACGCAGTGTGAGGTGACATAAACAACCTTTTCAATCTTGGCTTTAATGGAAAATAACGTACCTGCTTTGGAGCAATTTTTTTCCTCTTTGTCACCATATCATCGACAATTTGCTTCTCATTGCCAAACTGCTTATACCTTGAAGCCCCAAAAATATTACACTTCTCAAGAGGCTTGTCATCACCCCAAAATAACATGCAATCGTTTGGGCATGCATCCCACGTCTCATAAGTAAAGCCCAAGTCACTCACTATCTTGTTCGCTTCATAATAGGATTTGGACATAGAAACATCCCATATTTCTTCATGTGCCTCATGGATCAGTTCTAGAATCATTGTACATGATTTGTTTGACCACCCACCAAGAAATTTTATATGCAAAAGCCGAGTTATGAATGAAAGCGATGTGAATTTTTTGCTACCCCTAAACAATGGTCTTTGCCCTTCTTCAAGCAACTTATAAATATGTGCTGACTCGTCATCAATTTTTTCATTGTTTTTTTATAGTGTTTGTTGTTCATTGAAACTGTCTCCCTCACTTGGAGTTCCATCTCGAGTTGGAATTCCCATGGCACCATGTATCATGCCAACAATGTCATCTCGTACATCGAAATTGCTTAAGTGATCATCAGATCGACCACCATCGCTACCCCCGTTGCTTGGAGAGGAAATATCAATATTATGTTGCAATGACCATGGCAAATAATTTTCCATAAATCCGTTCACAATAAGATCATCCCTCGAATTATTTCCGGTACTATAAAAACGACCGTAACACCGCGAACATGGACACTTTTTACATCCATTTAGACCGACATTTGAAAATATCGACTCCAAAAAGGTTTCAAGACCAACCCTAAATTGTGGTAGGGTTCTATCTGTTAAATACATCCAGCTTTTATCCATGCGTAACTAACCTTTTTCACCTTTAGGAAAACAATTAAATTTGAGTATACTTCATTAATGATGATGAAACATGCAAGTCAAAAAATATAATATGATGAGGCAAGAAATATCATTATATAATGAACAGAAGCTGTAAGACTTAGCATCTACTGAAGTTGTATATACCATTATTAGGTATGTATCATTTTTGGCCCAATAGCTTTATGTCATTGTTTAACTTTATAGACATCATAGGATTAGTCTCTTACTTAAGTTGCATTTGTCAGACTATTATGAACTAGTTTAAACCATGCGAAATTAAATAAATTATGGATTACATTTTTTGTTCTCATGGTGTGATTGATCTTCAAATGTAACGAGTGTGAAAAGAGTAATGAATGATAACAGTCTTCATTTGTTATGATAGGACACAAAGAACAACAATAGTGATCGACTTCGTACTGGAGACTGATATACAATTGCTAATAAGGATGCTCAACAATGAAATGGAGTATGTAATTACTGTAAAACATTATCTGAAGAATATGGAGAAGTCAACAATATCAGAATAAATGACTTATACCTCCTTTTTTTTTTTTTTTTTTTTTTATCAAAAACAGAGAATAAAAAGAAAAGAAAAAACAAAACCTAAATGGGAGGAGTTTGCATATTTTGGAATGCATATTACTTTGCACATTAATGCCCAAGCAATAATGAATTTTCTCCCTCCGTCCCAAAATGATTGTACATAATTGACTTTGAAAGACATTTTGAAAAAGTTCCTTTTAAGTCATAGTGGTAGTAAAAATACAAAAGTGCTATTGCTATCCTCTTTAAACCTGTAGCTTCACAAGTACATATTACATATGTTTTCTATATAGTAGTTTTTAAGAATGGACAAGACAACCCCCTCCTCCCTTGGACGGTCATTTTGGAACAGAGAGAGTACTATTTAAAATATGAGTATATACTTTCTGTTAGGTTATGCTCCCTCCGTCTCCAAAAAATGTCACCTTTTTTTCCTGCCCCCAAAAAAAGTCGCATTTCTTAAAAAATTAAATAAAGTCAGTGCAATTTTATGAATGTACAAACAAGCAAAGCCAATCCTTAAAAAGCATGCAATGTACACACGACTCTGTTTTTTGGATAGGAGTGGTATTTTTACCAATTATGACAATATTAGGAACTCTTCATTAACAACTTCTTATTATTTTTTGTTTCATAAAAGCAGTTAACTTTTTTTAATGGTTCTTAGTTAAATATAGTTGACCATATAAAGTTAGGTGAAGTTTCTTTTAGGGGCTGTGGGGTTATCATCTGAAGTCCCTTCTTTATGGAAACTTTTTACTTGGTCTTATTTAGTTTCATGTGTGTGTGCACAAATGATATGCCAGTTGATGAAATTACTATGTGCATGGAGGATAGGCTAAGATTTCAAGGAATACTCAGCAATGGCGATAACCCAAACTCCAATTTGAAACTTGTTTCTAAATTGTTAAAAGGTGTGAGGGTGTAGTTATTTCTCTATTACAGACAAACATATTGATATTTTGTAAATGTACTCATATTTATTTGCAATAACAGTCTGAGATGAACTCTCGGATCAGTTGATATCTGTAGACACCCCGCCTTGGACCGCTCACCCCGATTGCACATTTGATCTTGTGTTTCTCCTTATTTTAAGTGTTTCTCGTTATTTTCTATTACATTAGTTAAGTTCCTAACTGACTTCATTAAGTACATGGACTAAACTGAATAACAGTGCTAACTTTCTAGTCCATTCTGTCAAAAAGGCCATTTTGAAGTCGCGCGCCTCCGCCCTTTGGGGTCAGAAGCGCGCGCATCCCGCCACCAAGGAAGGAGGCGCGCGCACCTGGGCGTCACTTACAGATTTTCTCCAAAAATCCCTCCCTTGCTCAATTTACAAGATTTGCCCGGAAAACTGATCTTTGTGACTTCGTTTTGGCACCAAAAACATCTTGTTTATACCTATATAAACTCCTCTAATTCACCATTGAAAAGGAGGACTTTTATGATTAAGAAAACTATACACAAATCATTTTTAAGGCATTCTCCAAGAAATACTTGAAGTCATTTGAAGTTTAGGTAAACTCTACTTTTTATCTCTTCTCTCTACTTCATCTCTTCTCTTCTTCTTTCACTTTTGTCAAACGTGCAATAACCCCAAAACCATTTTGGGACATGACACCAAAGGCCACTTCACTCCATTGAAGTTGGCCAAGGAGTTATCTCCCTACATTCTAAACACCCTTTTTAAACCCCCCTTTTATCATTATTAAGAATAGGAAGAACATTTTATTTATGTAGACTTTGAACAGGCAAGACCAACATTAGTTGGGCGAGATGGGTGTTTAAGTACTTCCAATCTCGTAACCTAACCCCCGAACCTCATAACAAGAATCTCTGTTTTCGTATCAAACTTAGGCTAAATATTAGGTTTTTCTTATGTTCCTCTAAAATATAGGTGGCGACTCTAACAACTTAAAACACGAATAGACATCCTAAGACAATCCACCGCTCTAGCCAAGCGAGTGGGCTCCTCCCGGGGTATCTACAGTGGCGACTCTGCTGGGGACGTTTGAGGGTTAAGCTTGCATTTTTGTTCAAAGTCTACATCTTTTTTGGGCATTCTGGTTCCTGATGGGGGAAGCGTGCGCCTCTGGCCTTCTTGGCCTAAGGCACGCGCATCCCACACCAGAGACCAGAATCGCCCGCTTCTCAATGTTCTTCCTATTCTTCTTCTTTTTTCTACAATAATCATCTTTGCAGGGGTTCCAATAGACATTTCGGACCAGGGGAATCCCCTGAGTCCAAAGTCTGACAATCTGACAGGTTCGCCCAGAAGCGGGCGCCTCCCATAGACTCTGCGCCATGCGCGCGCATCCCACAACACAGGGCAGAGGCACGCGATTCTGGGTAGTTTCCAGAACAGGAACAGTTTCTAGAACAGATTAGAATAATGGGGTGTGGGCACAGTTGCCTGCATCAGGATTGATTCGAGAGTTGTAAATTATTTTCTTATTTACTTTTCTTTTGCTTTAAAAAAAAGTAAAAAAATGTCTTGTCACATGTTGGACCTCACAATACGTGCACAAATTCCTATTAATTGCTCACTATCGAGTCGCACAAGTTCATAACCCCAAACCCGTCGAGGCCCGTCCTAGAGAGTTTCAAGCTCCACCCGACCTTGACTCTCTCGAAGCTGTAAAATTACAACAAGAGAAGAATATTAAACGTTATCACTCCTATTGCCCGAATTGATCGGTCTTTCTATCATGATGAATGTGTTAGTAGTTTGTTAGTGATTTAGACTGGATCCGAAGATTGCCTACGTTCCTCTCAATGTGAGAAGCTCAGGTCATCGTAGTTCGCAGAGAATTAGAATAGGCAGAAGAATCGGGATCATGCATAATGAAGGGGAATTACCTAAAGATTAGGGTTTAGAAGTAGTTCCTTGATCATCCTCGGGTTGATGAACCCTCGATCATCATCGGCTATGAAATAACATGTAATTATGAAGATCGCAACCCTGAATATAGCATAAATAAGGTTTTAATCTATGAACACGAAGAACATGCGAAGAACATATATGAACATATGAATAAACATGCAAAGCATATGAAGAAACTATGACTAAACATGCAAGAACATGAATATAAAAGATCTACATTAAGAATAATGCAAGAACATGAAGAAAAGGTTAGAACACTTACCTATGTTGGCAAGAAATAAACCTTGGATCTTCTTGAGTGTTTGAATGTTAATTAGAGAGCAAAATAGTGTTTAAGAACTCCAAAATTCGTACTTAGAGCTCTCAAAATCCGACCTTTAAACCAATAGCATGGAGTGATTTATATAGTAAACTGATGGGAGGATCTAATGGTCCAGATCATCTAGCGCAAGGTTGGCCGCCTGGCCATGGTTGAAGCCGGTGACAATAGTGGACGCGTGGCCAAGATCAACGCGGAGCAAGGTTGGCCGCGTGGCCAAGTTTGCAGGCTGACTTGATTCTTAAGCTAGGGTTTCTGCATGGTTTTAAGGAAACTATTTGCTACCTAATTTGATAGATTTTGCCATAAATGAGATATTTTGGGAATCCGGGACAAGTCTTTGCAAGGTTTCTAATTCCTATAAAGTCCTTGTATTTTTGGGAAAGTCCTAATAAACTCATTTTCAGGTCGGGTACTAACAGTAGCCCCTCGGCGACGCTTCTTGCAAGGCAATGTGGGGTCGACGATAAAAGAAGGATCCGTCTGAAACATGAGTTTCAAAACAGATGAAAGGTAAGGGAACGGCTGAACCTTGGCAGGTGACCTACGTATCCGCGGGGGAATCAAGCCAAACGTAGTTCAAATCTGATGGAAATTGGGAATGACTGTCCTCTGATGGGGAGCAACGTCTTCTGCTGGGGAAAATGCACCTGCTGGGGATGAGAGATGACCGCGTCGGTCGGGTGGCTGGACCTTTTCAGGTTTCCTACGTATCCTCCGAGGAATCAAGCTGGTCGTAGTTCAGAGATCTACTGGGGATAAAACGAGATATCGGACTCCTGCCAGGGATAATAAACCTACGGGCACTATCCTGTACGAAGAACGAATCATTCGTAAGCAATGAAGTTATTTGGAAAAATAAGGACTACGCTGTCTAAATAATCCCAAGATGGAATGGTAAACGCAATCAGGATCGCCAGGGTTCCTGCCGATCGCGCTAAAGTAATAGATGTCGGATCTCTCGCGAACAGAAATGCCGAGGCTTCTGCCAACCACGATCGATCTAGGATGCGTATGTCATAGAGGCGCCGAAGTCTCTACAACCATACGAATCTCAATAATAGATGCTGGATCTTTCGCAAACAGAAACGCCGAGGCTTCTGCCAATTACGATTGATCTAGGATGGTATGTCATAGAGGCACCGAAGTCTCTACAATCATACGAATCCTAATAATAGATGCTGGATCTTTCGCAAATAGAAACGCCGAGGCTTCTGCCAATTACGATTGATCAAGGATGGTATGTCATAGAGGCGCCGAAGTCTCTACAATCATACGAATCCTAAGCAAATATTTGGTGAAGAATGGAAATTTTAAGGGGCTTTCCGTACCCAAAGGTAACGAATATCAGTCAAAGTAGTGTTAAAGGCATTTAAAATGAATTAAAGGGACAAGATCAGGGGAAAAAGTGGAATTTTATCTGAAGGGGCAAGGTTGGCCGCGTGGCCAAACACACGAATTTGCAATAGCGGCCGCGTGGCCAAGACCGTTGAGTGGTCAGATCTCCTTCACGCGGATCGCTGATCTGACGGCTGGGGTTGCAAGGGCGAAAGTGGCCGTGTGGCCAAGGCTGCCGATGGGCTGACTCCTTGGTCACATCACCAGACACCTCCCCTCTTCTTCTTCTTTCTTCTTTCTTCTTCTTCCTTCCTCCATTGTTGACGAGTTAGGGAGAGAAAATTGAGTTTTTAGAGAGAGAAGGCTCGGATTTTGATAATTTTGAAGATTTCATTTCATATATTTCTTGAAGATATGGCGGATTGGATCAATGAGGCATTATTTAGAGATTTTCCGGGCCATGGTGGGTATATGATTCCACAACAAGAGCCACAAGGAGAGGGGCACGGTTATGCTCAGGGCGCGGGAAATGTCGGGATTGATCCAGGAGCGGGCTTTGAAGCGGCGCCCTTGATTCCACGGGGCGGTTTGAGACCACGGGCCGCGACTCGGAATTATCGCGATAATTTGTTGCGGTCTACGTTTGACCAAGATTACGATTTTTATATCGACTCTGAGCGTCATTGGTCGATGGGGCTTCCGGAGACGCGAGAGGTAAATTTCGAATTTTCATTCCTCTCCTTCTTGCACATTTGTATGTTCTATGCACATAATATGAAATGCTAGAATAATGAAATGCTAGAATTTAAATTGCTAGAGTTGTAAATTGCTAGAATGGTAACGTACCTGTGCTGTGTTTACCTGCAGAGGATCAAGGCTTGTGGGTCCACAGTGACTGTGGGCAAACTTTGGGCGTCCCTGCCGGAGGGACCGGGCGGTTTGCGTGCTCGGATCGAGGCTATGGGCTTTGGCCCATTCTTTGACAGTGTCCGCATGGTTGGGGCTACCCTGAAGGTGGCAGCGGTGATAGAGGTGTGTCGGGAGTTCTGGTGGGATACCACCCATACCTTCCACTTCAGTTGGGGAGAGATTACCATCACGCCGACAGATTTTGTGGCCATCACAGGGTTGAGGTTTACTGGTACCCCTTTGCCTTTTGATGAGAGCTTGGCGGAGCGGCGGGACTATAGACAGGCTCTGCTGGGAGTCGACACCGACCTGGGAGGAGGTGCCAAGGGTTATGGAGTGGAGGCCGGGAAGGTGAATCGCTTGGTGGAGGTGGCTATTGAGGCCTTTAGTAGGGGGGGAATATGATTTGGATTGCTTGGTCCGGCTGTTCTTATGGTACAGCTTTTCGGAGATTTTGTTTCCCAGTGGGGCTACTGTCTGCCGGTACTCACTGTTAGGGGCTCTTGTGGACTTGGACCTAGTCGGTGGGATTTCTTGGGGTGGAGCTGGTTTGGCTGAGATTTACCGGGCTTTGGACCATTGGTCAAGGGCTAGCTCGTCGGCCTTTGACGGGTTCCAGTTCGCTTTTGAGGTACGCTCTTGACTACCCTTCTTTTCATTTATTGAGATCTTTGTTCTATCTTTTGGTCTGAAATGTCTTTTTTCATTGCATGCACAGGCTTGGGTGTATGAGATCTTCGGCGTCGCCCATTTTCAGTTGGTGATGAGTGCCAACAAGGTTGTTCCCATCATGTCGTACTGGTGCAAGGGTAACAGGGCTCCTTCCCGCCGAAACCGAGATAGGAAGACGGTGGATGCTGCTGATCTGAGGAGGGTGTTCACGATGTCTGAGCCTGTTGGGGTTAGATTTTACCCATGGAGCCCGGCCAATGAGGCTTCGGTGGGTCCCTATGCAGTGGATTTGACCTCTTCTAGGGTTCTGCTTGTGGGTCTCACCGGAGAGGCCATGTATCTTGGAGAGAGGGTGGTTCGTCAGCACAGGACTGGTGCGTTACCGTGGGCTCCTTATGACCCTCCTCGGGATATGCTCCGTCCCGCGAGGTTGGCGACTTTCTTGGCTCCCGCTCCGGCAGAGCATTACAGAGGGAGTGACGACTATGCCGGTTACGTGCGGACACGGCTGATCAGCCCTCAGGTTCGGGCTTGGATGCTATCGGGAGAGGGATCGAGCTCGGCCCGGTACGTCGGTCGGAGTCGGCCTTTGGTTGACATGCCCCTTCGCTCGAGTAGCGTGAGAGTGATGAGGGGCGGCCGGGAGGTAGATCTTAGCTTGGAGCCGACTGATGCCGATCTTGTTGAGGAGACATTCATTCCTCCGCCCGACGCTGGGGTACGGCTTTGTGCTTTGTATTAGTCATGTTTTCACACATCTATTTATTTCTGCATTGTAATCATTTGCCTTGGCTTCCCTTTCAGGTGACTCGGGAGGCATACATCCGTTCGGCTCGGCGGGAGAACGTATTGATGCGCTTACTGAGGGAAGCGTAATATTCATGTACTTGTCAGAGGGATGACGTTGCGTCACCCCAGCGTCGTGAGCGGTCTCCGAACGGCGCGGGTTCTTCTCACATTGGTGGTCGAGCGGTCCGGGGACGGAGTTCGGGTGCCGGTAGTTCTCGGGCTTTAGCGCGGCGTGGAGACACCACGGAGGAAGATTCTGATTAGGCGGGGTCCGTCTTTATTTCCTACACTGTTAGCTAGCAGAGAGCAGAGGGATATGTATGTATAGAACCAATGTATAAAATGCATGTATGTATATCATGTTTCTAAAATGCAAATTTATTGTGGGAGGCTACTTGTGCAAACTAGTTAATTTACAAATGTTCCTAATTTTATACAATGCATGAGCCACGGAAGGGGGCGGGTACGTAGTTGCATGGATCCATCACGGAGTGGAAGGAAACAAACCAGATTTCTGCATGGAGCGATGTTGGCCGCCTGGCCATGGCAAGGCGCGGAGGAAAGTTGGCCGCCTGGCCATGGCAAGATCTGGAGCAATGTTGGCCGCGTGGCCTAGGACGAAGTTGGCCGCCTGGCCAAGGACAATATCGGCCGCGGGGCCAAGGGCATATGTGGCCGCGTGGCCAAATCCTGCGCCGCCTCCGGTTTTCCTTTTCCTGGCAAGAATCGGGAGTTGTGTAGTATTTAATGGGAGTTTGTGTCCTATTCAACTTCGTACCAGTAGCTCTTTTTATCAATTTTGAGTTCCAATCATCAACTTGCTCTCCTTTTGTCATGGATCACAATGCAAGGCTTTCTAGACTTGAAATAGGAGCTTTCATAACATCTTTGGAGAAGTGGGTTGCCAAGATATCCGGTCCTTGTCGTAGGAAATTTGAGAAGTGCTATGGGATCAAGTGTCTTTGGTCATTCTTGCACATGAACTCCAACACTAACCTCTTGCAAGCTTGCGGGAAGTTTTGGAACGACACTCTTCATGTTTTCAACTTTTCTTTTAATGAGATGGTACCCACTTATGAAGACATCAAGGCGCTTTGCGGTTGCGAAGGGAAGGGTACACTTGCATTACCCTTTGATTTTATTTCTTTGCATGACAAATTGATAGCCTTTGGTGTGCCTGCAGATGACCTTGGTAAGTATGCTAGAGGTGGCTATGTCGACCTTTCTTGGATGCCAAGGCACTTTATGCATGCGGATGTGACCTCGGACCGTTCTTTGGACCATCTTGCCTTGTGTTTATTTGCTTCTATTCTTTTCACTTCCGAAGTCGGATGTGCTAGTGAGGGTTGTTTGACCATGGTGAATGCGGCTCGTTCGGGACATGACATTGTACCGGCCATCCTTGGGGAGCTTATTTGTGGGATTCCTCATCTTGCGGTTTACGGCGGGATGCCGTGCGGTAGTGATAGACTTTTGACCATGTGGTTGCAAGAAAGGCTCCGAGTGAACAAGCCAGCGGTTTCTCCGGCGGTGACCCCATGGATGCACCGTATTAGAGGTATGGAGGAGAGGTTCGAGGGAATGACTCTCAAGGGTTGGGAGAGGTACTTGGCGGAGATGGTGACCGATGACATCAAGTGGGTGGTGCCCCATTGGCACATTAATTCCGTGAAGGAGAAGCAAGTGGGATTGCACATGATTAAACTTCCGTCATTTTCTGGGACCACTTTCTACTACCCTGCTAGAGTACTCCGTCAATATGGTCTAGTGCAAACCATCCCCGAGGGTTGGGACGAGGAGAGGACCCGTTTTCCTTTCGGCATACTTCATTTGGATGATAGCGCTTCGGTTCCCCTTTCTCAAATGTGGGGCGAGGCCGGTTTTTTCCATAGGACTCTCATCACACGCTCCATCAACACCTACCTATCACGAGAGTATTTGGATTGGTTTATGGAGAGACTTGGGCAAACGGAGCAGACTCTAGAGACCCTGAGGGGCACTATTTTGGCATCCCGTGCTCCTAGTTGTTCGTTGAGTATGAAGGAGGCGATGGCTTATGAGAGGAAGAGGAGTCAGAGCATGGCTAATGGAGATGGAGCGGGGACTTCAAGGAAGAGAAAGGATGGAGAGACTCCTAGTGTCAAAGCAAAAGGGGTTAGTGAATTTGAGAGGAGATTTTGTGAGAACTCTAACAAGAAGAAGGTTCGCCGTGGTCAAAGCAAGAAGAAAGGGACTGAAGGCACGAGTGGCACTAAAGAGTAGTTCCGAGGACCCTTCCATAGTCGTTGCAAACACATTGTTTTTAATTTAGTTACTTTTGTTTTAGTTTCGATTTCAGAATAGGTTATTTATTCAAAAAGTATGTCAAGCTTAGACTCATCAAATAAGTGTTAACATGCAATGACTATGGAAATAAAAGTTTTTTGCTTTCAGAAAATACAACTTCTATCTTTATTGCTTGACAAGATTTGGATGTTTATTTGTTTTTTAGACCGCACCTTTTGAAAGGCTGCCTACGTTCCCCTTTTACAAATAGGACTAAGGGGCTCAGGTCACCGTAGTTCACTCCAGTCAGACTAGAATGATTTTAAAGAAAGGGAAGATAGAAGGGGGAATGCTCTAACTTTTGCCTAGACCGCCTTTGCGGGTTTTCGATCTAGCGAGCTTTGTATGCACCCTTATTTTGCATAGACCGCCCTTTGCGGGTTTTCAGTCTATCGGGCTTATTTTTGCGTAGTAAACATTTTTTTTTTTTGAGAGAGGGAGTCTAGTCATAGTAGCGTCTGAGCTTGCTGAGGTTGACTGGTTCCTTGAACAGGTTGCCATCCAAATCTGCCATTCTGATTGCTCCCCCGGAGAAGATCTTCTGTACTACAAACGGCCCTACCCAAGTGGGGGCCCATTTCCCGAGGGGGTTGAATTTGTTGGGTAAGCGTGCTTTGAGCACCAAGTCTCCTTTCTTTATGTCAACAGGCTTGACTGTCACGACCCGAAATATAGGCTCTATTTTATTAAGTAATAAAGGATTTTTATTTAATTATTTACTTCGTTATTTATTTAAAGTATTATTTATTTAAATAATTATGTGTGCATTTTATGTGTTATAATATTTGTGCCTAGCATTTTATTTGGGTCATTTGTGCTAGTGTAGATTTGTTGGGTCTTAATGGTTAGTAGGGAGTGTAGTGTTTGTGTGTAGTGTAGTGGAGGGGGCCTATGTGTAACTCTTTTAAATTATTTCCCTACTCCCTCCCTACTCCTCCCCTTCTCCCTCTTACGCTCCAACTCCCTCACTCTCTTCCCCCATTCCCTGGAAACTCTCTCCCTCTCTCTCTAGCTTGAGGTAAGCTTTTTCTCTCTTCCTTCTCTCTTAATTTTCTCCTTCTTCCCATCATCTTCTCTCATTTCTTAAAACTTGAACATTGTTTAGATCGTCGATAGGATCGTAGGAAGCCAAAAAGATTTGAATTCCGTCAACTTTGGAAATTCCGGGTAAGTTGCTTTTCCCCCTATTTTATGCTAGAAATGCTATTCCATGTTTATTTGATGTTATGAATGCTATTTATGGCATCTTGAGTTGATTTGGGAGTGATTGGCATTTTGTTCATTTTTATGAAATTTTGGTATTTGAATCACCCTTGAGTGAGGTCCCTAGATGATGTTGTTGGAGTTCTTTTGGCTCAAAATGGTGTAGGTACCCTAGTTCCCTTCTTGGTAGTGTTGAAATGGTAAAGATTTGGTTTGTATTGGATTTGGGGTTGTCAATGGAGGATACCCAGAAATTTGGCCGGAATTTGCCTTTCCGGACCAGGAGGCGCGCGCATCCTCCCTTAGGAGGCGCGCGCACCCTTAGGCCATCCTTGAATCAAGACCTTCTGTCCTTAAGAGGCGCACGCACCCCTTATATTGAAGCGCGCGCACCCTCTCCTTCTCCCAACTCGATTTTCCAACTGATCTAGGATGCGCGCGCATCCCTCACTTATGAGGCGCGCGCACCCCCCTCCCCTGTTATGAATTTATTCCCCTTTTGGTCCAATCTTTCGAGAGTCGTATTTGGTTCATGCGAACTCCGTTTTAGGCGTATAAATTACCGTTTTAAAGCTCTCCTTAAGCTCTTTAATATGAGTAAGTAAATTTGGTAGAGTGCTCGAATTAATTGGATCCTTGTGGTCAAATGTGATATGGGAATTGTGTTATCATTGTTAAGATTGTTGGAACACTTTAATTGTGTGTTATTGGTTCATTTCACTTTCTTGGTGACTTCTTGGTATGGTTCCCTACTTTGGAACCTTAAGTTGTTTAATTAAGCTAGTATTTATTACTTAGACTTTATATGAAAGTCCAGCTGGTATTTTGTGTGTGTTTGGGCGATGCGGAACATTATGATGGCACGGCCAAGTCCATTGTGATGTTGACCATTGTTTTGCCCCTTTATTACCCTCCTCCAGATTGGCCTTGGATGTGAGAAGAGCTAGCTCCTTTGTGTGCATTTTAGCTATTTCTTGGAGCATGACTTTGTGGCATGTCTCCCGTCCCTTGTGACACTTCTTTTATGGTTATTGGTTCCGGTACCGGGGTTTTCTCTTCGGCTTTCATGCTATTATGAAGATGATGATTGTTGATTATTGAAGCTGCGCAGCGATCCTTTATTTGGATGTTCCGGTTTGGAAAACCTTGGCTATATCCTTTGTTATGTGTTTATTTCCGCTGCTGTCTGTTATGTGATAAATGCTATGTGATACGTGATAATTATTATTGCTTATTGTGTATTGCATCATAGCATGTCATGTAGTTGCATTAGTACCTTATTGAGATTTATCTCACCCCCTTTCCTTTTATCTTTGTTTTTCCTTAACCCCCCCCCAGGTGCTAAGGAATAGTCTCGCTGATCACGAGAAAGAGGACGTCGAGGGTGGATCCGTTCTTTTGGGGAAGGTTGATATAGGTTGGTTCCCATTATGTAAATGTGTAACCATTTTGGGGTAGTTGTACCAAACATGACGTCACTAAGGATTGTATATTTTTATTTGTTAGGAATAAACTTATGGAAGTTTATGATCGTTGTATTTAGTCTTTATCAAACTTGGTTTTGTAAAACTTTGGATTATCACTTTTGGTATTAAATGGAATTTTTAACTTCGGTATTTTGGAGTTTATTGTTAGAGTCGACGTCCAGCTCGCGGTCTCGGGCCCGCGGGGTTCCGGGGTCGCGACAGTTGGTATCAGAGCTATGGCATTAGCTCTATGTATAAGTCTAGGTGGATTAGTATGACCTAGGTGGGTAGTAGAGTGCGGAGTGATTAATGGTTGATGTCTTATGCATGTAATTACTCGCAATGTCTGGAAGAAGAAATAGAGGAGGTTCTAGTGGGACACAGAATCAGAATGATACAAGGGATGAAGCACGTGCCATGTTTCATGGAATGTTTGAGGCGGCCATGAAGGCCATACATGATCAAGGCCCGAGGGTAGAACAAGCACCACCCCGTTATGGTTTGGAGCAATTTCGGAAGCTGAAGCCGGTTGAATTCGATGGGGAACCCGATATAAGGAAGGACGAGTTGTGGATTGAGTCTATGGAGAAGATTTATGATGTGTTTGGGGTGTTCGGATGAGACAAGGTCCGGTTCGCGGCTTACAAGCTTGTGGGAGCCGCCGAACATTGGTGGAAAGGTATTAAAGCTACTTGGGATGATACTCGCGACGGTGTATGCATGGGAGTTGTTCGTGCGTAAGTTCAGAGAGCATTTCATTCCGGTTGTTGATCAGAACCGAAAGGAGATCGAGCTACTCAACTTGGAGCAAGGTGTGTTGTACTATAGCCAATACTCGCTAAGTTCATAGAATTAGCCGGTATTGCGACTATTTGGTGAGGACCGAGGACAAAAGGCTATGAGATTTATTCGGGGATTGAAGACCTCCATCCGTACTCAACTGATTGCCCAACGGATTGTGACGTTCCAAGATGCGGTGGACCGAGCCTATTTGATAGAGCAGATATTGGGGAGCATAAGAGGAAGACCGAGGTAGCTAACCCGAGCAAGCCGGGAGGGCAAAGCAAGCCACAACACACCCTTTCCGATAATCGAGGTAACTTTGGGGGACAATCTCAGTCCCGAGGGCAACCGATTCCAAGGAACCCGGGTACCACTTCCGGGAACCAAGGGAGCCAAATTAGAAGACTTGTACCTTTTTCAGAAGTAGGCCATGCGGAGGATAGGTGTTGGAAAAAGCAAGGCAAGTGTACCAATTGTGGTGAAATGGGGGCACTTTGCGAGAGAGTGCACGAGGTACCGAGGACAAGCATCCGGGTCAGTAGTTGGTAATAATCAAGGTCAGAAAGGGATGTTACCGGAAGCCCAAGGTCCAAGGAAGGGTATTTGCCATGAATCAACAACAAGCTACCGATGATCCATCCTTATTGGAGGTATTATTTCTGTGTCTAATGTGAGCGCACGAGCGTTAGAAGATCCAGGATCATCTCATTCATACATTTCTGTGCAATTTGCCTCTATGTTAAATGCTGCATTCGAGTCTTTACCGTACGTGCTAGAGGTGTCGACCCCTATAGGAGAATGCTTGATTTCTGATCGAGTCTTCGTGCTTGTGATGTGGTTATTTGTGGTCGAGTCCTTGTGTGCGGATTTGGTAGTCTTCCTATCCAAGACTTTGATGTCATTTTGGGTATGGATTGGTTGAGCAAGTTTCATGCTTCTGTTGATTGCCGTAAGAAAACTGTTACTTTTTCTATTCCCGATGTGCCTAAGTTTGTGTTTGAGGCTAGTCCTCTGGTAGAAAGGTTCGCTTAATTTCTTTTATAAAAGCGAGAGAATTATTGCAGAGTGGTTGTGAGGGGTATTTGGCTAGTGTTCTTGATACTAGGAAAGAATCCCCTAGTTTTGATAGTGTTCGGGTAGTTCGGGAATTTCCCGATGTTTTTTCTACC